>CM035134.1:44815000-45375000 GCA_020205605.1 Panax ginseng
AAGAACAAAAAAGTGAGAGAGAGGGAAAGTAATTTATATAGGAGTACGTACTTTATAGTGATATATAGTTGTATAAAATATATAAGTTCTTCAAGATTTTTATCATAATTTTATTATATGTTACATTACTAAACTAAAAATTTATTAAAAAGAATATATATAAAAAAATAATTTTTATTTTAAAAATAACTTTCTATTTTAAAATATACATGAAACAAGTATATATTATTTTTATTTGCAAATTTTGATACTAAGACGAGGTAATATTCAAATATTTGAATGGAAATCGATATATATTGCAAATGTTTATATTAATTTTTTAATTGCTAGTTACGTAAATAAGTATTGATGACAACTTTTATAGACTGGAATGAAAAACAATAATTCCAAATAAGTGTACGCATATGCATAAAGTATATATAGTTTGTACTCAATGAAAAGTGAGCTTAATTTTTGTATTGCGTCAGTAGTTTCCAAAGTTTTATTGGTATTCGAGTATCCAAATGTATTATGAAATGAGTAGAATAATATGAACGCTTTCAACATATATAAATCTCATGTCACAATAATATAATGAGATTTACTCTAGTTCATAAAAAAAAGAGGGAGATTTTGTACACATGGGCTAATTAACAATTAATATAAGTTGTAAGATATATTAGAAGTATACAAAAGTCTATCACAGTCTTGATAAAAAGTTTATAAAAGTCTGTTACTTATTTCATAGAGTCTATAAAAGTCATTTTAAAAAAGTCTTTAAAGTCTTTGAAAGTCATTAAGATCCCATAAATTCTTCAAAAGTATGTCACTTACAAAAAGTCTTTAAAAATCTTAATTGAATACACCCCCTTTAATATTTAGATAAATAATACATTAATATTTTAATATTAATGGTAATTATTTAAAAATGATTTTAAATGTTATAAAAATCATTTAAGGGTAATATTAATACTTTAAAAAAATATTCTAAGTTATTATAAATAACTTTAATATTTTGGCAATGGTTTCATTAATAGTTTAATATTAATTAAATATTAATGATAATAGAATTGTTTTGATATTTAAATCATTTAATAATGATTAGGTGTTTGAAAATTTATGATAAATTATAATAAATTTTTATTAAGTCATTTAAAATAGTATGACTGATACTTTCGGATATTGAACTTTGGAATAGAGTCTTAGACTCAATTATTACCCGATAAAGCTGTCGGTACACCGACATGTTTCAGAAATTGATCTGAACTTAGATATTTTGACTGTATTAATGTTTATTTGTGATTCAATGACTGTTGAACATGTGTGATAATGTGAATAGATTATGTGCTGACTGCAAAATGCAGTACTATATGTTATAGTATATTGTTCTAATCGAACGAATGATCTGATTAATGATAAGTCGTGATATAAAAGATAAAACTAAGTTGCATTTTGTAAGTAGCAGACCAGGCAAGTATCCTACCTTTGCATTTTCTTTATGCAATGGACATGAGTAAGAATGTTTCGTAATTATATTATTACCGTATGCATTATTAACCCTATATTATATACGCTCATTGATTATCAACATGTTAGTATATGGTAATTCAGATATATATATTCTGTTCGTTAATTTCTATAAATGGTTATACAAGTGTCCCCACTTGGATAATCATTGTATTTAATCACATGTTGATACACCTTTGTTAATTACCCGTATATATATATATATATATATATATATATATATATATATGAATTATAGATTATTGTTGAACAAGATAAAACCTTACCATTATCCAACTGAATTGCTTTGGTTTGGAACCCCGACAAGTATGAACATCCCAAACATGGGAAAATTTTTATGTGCCCAAGGAAGCCAGAGTGAACGATAATATCGTTCTTGTAATGTAGTATTGATCAATACAGGGTACAATGGGCTGATCACCCTCTGTGCCCGTAAGTTATGACGGTTTGCGGATGAAGTTCTGCTAAACCTATTCAAAAATTGAAAACAATGTTCATAGTATGTCACCTTAATCTTATTTATAGTCAGTACGTAGTTTCAAAAATTTGAAAGAGGGTTGTTATATTATTATTATCGGTTCAGATTACTTCACAACTATTGATTTGTTGTAGAAGGGTAGTATAAAGAAAACATTTAAATTCTTTCAGCTTATATATATATATAATTGCTATTACTTGCTGGGCACTCAAATGCTCATACTTGCTTAATTTAAATGTTTTCAGCTAAGTGTGAACAACCGGAAGGCTTTGTCAAGAATAAAGGAAAAAAGAAGGTTGTTAAATGAGTTTTTATGATATGTTATGTAATAGTTTACTTTATTATGATAAGGATGATATATATTATTAATATCATGTAATGAATGTATTAAAGGTTACGTACTTGGGAATAGACTCTAATAACTATGTAAAGTAAGTTTAATAATTATATTATTGTTATTATTATTAGTATTATTTCGCTCATAGAAATGGTATCGTGAAGCACTGAGTTCGAATTTCAAGTACTTGGATTTGGGGGCTTTACATTATGGTATCAGAGCTTTAGGGTTAAAAACCTTAGGTGGGTAAGACCTTAGGCTATAACGTTAGAACAGAGGAAAACGTTGAAAATATAAATAACTCGTATAGAGTTTAAAAAGAGATGAATTGAATACGTTCATCGTCAAATCAAATAAAAGATAACTTATATAAAACTATTATTTGCTGTGTGTATATATTCTTTGTTAATCAAGATAGTTTGTGTGTAGATGTTATGTGGGATAAGGATTAGGATACCCTCAGGTCATAAAGAAAGAGTCAACCTCTATACACCCGAGCTAATATCACAGTCAATAGCTGAAATAGAGGCTCACATTTAAAGCGACCCTGATACGATGGTTAGTATGGAAAAGTACAGTACCGGACCCAGAAACGATAATATAACTGATAGGTATAGTATAGTTAAAAAATATGTGGTCAATGTCGAGTTCTTAAACTCATATATTTGTTGTGAGTTCTTAAACTCACAATGTGTTGTAAGTTTGACGAACTAGGTATAGTTAGGTGTGGATGGATTAATGAGGATGGTGTGAATATATAGAATATTAAGCAATTAATCCTTAGTGAAGGCATAGGAAATGAGTAGTATTAGTATTACTTGAATATGTCTGATTCTACGTAGTGTATATGATAAGTATGTCGGTGTAATGTAATATTTTGTATAAGTTATGGCAGCGATTTCCGACTTTTGAGTCACAAAGGGGTAGCGGATGTTTAAAGCAGTATGTGCTATGGTATGTCAAGTGTTATTAATATGAATCTATGAAGGAGTAATGAAATAATTAAGTGGGTATGAAGATAGTAGTTATTTATTGGAGAACTGGTTAATACAGTAAACCAAAATTTTTGAAATCTAATATTTTGAATATATGATTATTCGAATAGAAAATTTCTCGTTATGTATATACCCCAAGACATAGAAGGTAAGTTGATGAAAGATAAATTATAATTAATCAGATAATGCCGCCAAGGCAAAAACGAGATCAACGGACAGAAGAACCTGTCGATAAAGTTGGAGGACAACCAGACCCGATACAGAATTTTGCAAATATGGTCGCTCAAGATATGCAGAATGGAATACTAGCCGTGGGAACAACTAAAAAATTGATTAGCGAACTCCAAAGACTTCAAGGCAGTCGGAAAGCTAGGATCAACTGACCTTGTGGAAGCATTTGTGATAGCTGAGGTAACGGAGGGACAAAAGATAACTTTTGCCACCTATACAACGAAAGGGGGGACAAATTTTTTGTGAGAGGCGAATCAAGCTAGAGCCGGAAAAAGGAGTAGTGATAGTAGGACTGGAAAAAAGAAAGGAGATAATTTCGGGAATACCGAAATTAGGCTAGGAGGTGGAAAGAAACAGGTTATGAAGTGTAGAAATTGCAGAAAGAATCACTCGGGAAAGTGTCTTAAAGGTAAGTTTGCATGTTATAAGTGTGGGCAGAAGGGACATATCTCTCCCAACTGTCCCAATCCAAGAATGTTCAGTGGATGTTTTATTTGTGAATCGATGGAACATAAGGTGAAAGAATGTCCAAGAAGGGTAAGGGAGGCAAGGAATGTGAATAGGGGAAAAGGCAGCAGGACATTGACGACAACGGGACCAACTTCAACAAACGAAACAATAGAACCAACCACAGGAGTTTTTAGTATGACAGCTCAAGATACGGTGGCAGCTGAGGATGAAACTTCAGGTATTATTTTAATCAATTTTATTTTCTTATATATGATTTTCTTATATATATAATAAATTATTTTATAAATAAATTTTGAAGGAGGAAATTGAGTTCTATTAGATATCAATTTTTTCGTTTAATCAGATAGACAAGCTTTATGTGAATAGTTAAAGATTAGTTCGATCAAAGTTGGTCGAGATCTACTTGCAATGATTGTGTATGTTATGTACTATGGTATGTATGGGTTTTAAAACGGTGATTCCGGGGACGGAATCTTTATAAGGGAGGGTGAATGTAACAACCCGATATTTTCTATACAAATAAATCAGAAATTTTGTGTATAATTTTTTTTATTTATTAAAATAAATATGGGGAATATGTGCTAAGATAATGTATATGTATATTTGTGATAAATAAAAAATTATTTATTACATGAATAATTTTAAATGATTTTATTTTAGAATTATTGATTATTATAAATTATATTCTATTAATAATTAATTTTATAGTAGAAATAATTTTATTAATTATTTTCCATGAAAATATAATTATATATTATTTAAATAATATATGAAATGATTTTTAGAATAAATATAATAATTATTTTATTATATGAATTTTAGTACAGATTATTAAGTTAATTATTTTAACATAATTAATAATGTTAAGTATGACAGATAAATCAGATATGGAATCCAAACCCTAATTTTGGATTTCGATCAAGGTATGAGAATAATAATATAATATTAATGGTATTTTGATTTTTCTGTGCTATAAATATGTATTGTATGTATGTGAACTGTCAAGGATTGATTAATTATGGTGCAATATTTGAAAACCCTAGTTTTACTGTCGGAAACCCTAAATTGAAACTCAATTGTGAGTTTAAGACTATTATATATAACGGTGTTATATGATTTTATGATTAATTGGGTCAACCCTAATTAATATTTGGATATATTAATTTCTAAAAACCCTAATGTTTGAATAATAAATCCTAATTATGACTTGGTAACCCTAATTACCAAAATTACAAACCCTAATTGTTAATGTAGAATGTTTAATGCTAATTGTGGACTATAAACCCTAATGTTCATGCATAATGTGATTACAAACCCTAATTATAATTTGTTAACCCTAATTTTGTAATTAGAAACCCTAATTATTAATTATAAACCCTAATTGATAAATTCGGCAACTTAATTGCTAAATTTGAACGCTTAATAATAATTAGTAAATGTTAAATCCTAATGTGTAAGACCTAAGTGGTATGGTAACCTAACTTTATTAGGAAACATTAATTACAAATTTTAGAAACTAATTTTTTATATTTTTATTTTTATTTTAAACCCTAAATGAAAACCAAAAAAATCATTTTGGGCTAAACCTTAGGGATAAACCCTAAGGGTTTGTCAAGATTACCAAGATTGCTATTAAATTTACAAAGCTATGGACCAAAATACCCTTATGAGCATTCTTTAATAGCTTGCTTGTAGAATGAGCTAAAACTTTAGTTGCTCAACAACTCTAGCAACTCTATTGACTTAAAATTGCCAGCACATGAGCTCTAGATTAGCCAAATACATTGTATATAAGTAATATATATAGATTGAGAGAGAAAGGGTTGCATTTATTAGCCCATTTTAGCACAAACACTCAACTAAGCCCTCTCTTTCAAAAACCTACTAAATATTCTAGCATTACAGTCCCACAATCAAAACCCACTAACATCTATATCAAACACAGAAGCTTAGAATCAAAATTGATCATTAAAGGTATAAAAACCCTAGCTATAATCTGATCTATGATCCTATGTTAAATGTTATGATTGAGTGTTAAAACATGTTGTTAGTAGTGTATAATGATGATTTGGGTTGCTAGATGTTAGATCCATAACATCTAGAGGCTCGGATTTGAAGATTTGCAAAATCTAGAAATTTTGTTTTTGATGTCTGACAACCAAATGTCAGGCCTTGTAGATCTTTGTTTGTGTTTTAAGTGTTTAATCGTGTAGTATGTTGTGTTATCTGTGTACTGAAAGTACACAGAATGTATAAGATAGTGTCTAACAAGTTTTCATTGCTCTAGATTTGACAGTTTATTTGATTTTTTGTTATGGTTCTTGAATCTAGGTTATAGTATGGTGTATGGACTTCATTTTTAGACTCTTAGTTCACTAAAACATCAAGGATGTTGTATTTGGTGGATGGTCAAACCAGTCAGGATGTTCACGAGATGTGTTTTCTGGGTAACCCAGAAAACATATGAGTATTACTTCTGACATGGTTTGACCGAGCGATATCTTGTGATGTTGTTGTTGTTAATCTGATTTTATGTAATGAATCTGTTCATTTGCATGCTGGATACAAGCTAGAACCATTAGATCTCTAAATCCTCACTTGTACAACAAGTAGTGGAAGCCCAAATATGACCTTCCAAACTGTTCTTCATTTCTGGGTAACCCAGAAAATGAAGAACAAGTCTGACAGCTTATTCAAGGCCTTAGATCTGTCTTATTGTTAATGTTTAGACTTGAACGTTGTTCAAAACGTGTACCCTGCTAGATACTCTACACAACTCGACGTCTAAACTACATAATACATGATCAAATTGATAGATATAAGGTCAACAAAAGCGTTGGCCGGCCATGACTTAAGTTTCTGGGTAGCCCAGAAACATGAAGAACATACCTGACAGCTAGTTTACTGGCTTGTAACTTTCATTTGTAATGCTTTATGACCCTGTTATTTGTTGTTACATGTAGTGTTACACTAGTACTGCAGGATCAAGGTATTAGTTTTCCCAGAAACATCACAGATTAAAAATTATGTTTGGTCAAAGTATACATCTCGAATACTGCTTATGCATATTCTTGGTGATCAAGAACGCCTTAGGCGACAGATTCTGTCGCTAAAGACTTTGGCGACAGGCATATTCATTTTAATTATTTTAAATTCCAAAAAAAACATTTAAAATAGAAATTAATTTATAAAAATTACAAAAATAATTTTAAAAATTATTTTAAGTTATAAAAATTAACTTTTAATAATTTAGCATATTTTTCACAAATAATAGTATTTATTAAATATTATTGATATTTAATATATTTAATAAATGAATTAAATAAATTGATTAAAAATGATTTTATTATATTAAAAATAATTTTAAATAATAATTAGGTATTTAAAATATATTTTAAGTTATAAAATATAACTTTCAATATTTAAAGGTGAATTTCATTAATTAATTATTATTAATGATATTAAGGTTATTTAATAATTATATTAAATAATTTAGTTTAAAAATAATTTTATTATTACAAAAATAATTTTAAATGAAAATAAAATGTTTAAAGATATTTTAAGTTATAAAATATAAGTTTTAATATTTAAAGGATAATTTCAATTAATAATTTAATATTAATGATATTAATTTAATATTAATGATATTAAATTTATTTAATAATTATATTAAATAAATGGGTTAAAAATGGTTTTATTAATTTAAAAATCACTTAAAAGGATATAAATGAATTAAAAATATTTTAAGTTATAATTAATGACTTTTAGGGGGGTGTATTCAATTAAGATTTTTAAAGAATTTTAAATATTTTAAAAGTTTGGTTGTATTCAATCAAGACATTTAAAGAGTTTATAAAAGTTTAGTGGTATTCAATTATAACTTTTTTAATGTCTTTAAAAGATAGGTAGTATTGAATTAAGATTTTTATAAAGTCTATAAAAGTATTTTTGTATTCAAAAAGTCATAGACTTTTTAGATTTTTATTAAATGGTAGATTTTGACAGACTTTAGAAGAAGAATTATAACTATCAACCCATATCCAAAGTCTGACCTCATCTCTAAATATTTCTAAAGACTTCATATCTCATCTTAATAAACTAAATAAATTTAAAATACAATTCACATGAATCCAATATTTCTAATTACTTCACATGAATCCAATATTTCTAATTACTTTATAATCTAGAATAATTAATACTTCTGCTGTAACCACAAAAATAAAACATTTATTTTGTTTTTAGTAGTAACGATAAAATTCAAAATTTTTAAATTTTGAATTTATTTGTTATTTAATAATAAACACACGTTATTATTTCAAAAATAAAAATAAATACACAATATTTTAAAATTTTATAATTTAAATAAATTAAATTAGAATCGAGTTAAATGAAGAAAAAAAAAGTGAGAGAGAGGGAAAGTAATTTATATAGGAGTACGTACTTTATAGTGATATATAGTTGTATAAAATATATAAGTTCTTCAAGATTTTTATCATAATTTTATTATATGTTACATTACTAAACTAAAAATTTATTAAAAAGAATATATATATAAAAAAAATATTTAAAAATAACTTTCTATTTTAAAATATACATGAAACAAGTATATATTATTTTTATTTGCAAATTTTGATACTAAGACGAGGTAATATTCAAATATTTGAATGAAAATCGATATATATTGCAAATGTTTATATTAATTTTTTAATTGCTAGTTACGTAAATAAGTATTGATGACAACTTTTGTAGACTGGAATGAAAAACAATAATTCCAAATAAGCGTACGCATATGCATAAAGTATATATAGTTTGTACTCAATGAAAAGTGAGCTTAATTTTTGTATTGCGTCAGTAGTTTCCAAAGTTTTATTGGTATCCGAGTATCCAAATGTATTATGAAATGAGTAGAATAATATGAACGCTTTCAACATATATAAAATCTCATGTCACAATAATATAATGAGATTTACTCTAGTTCATGAAAAAAGAGGGAGATTTTGTACACATGGGCTAATTAACAATTAATATAAGTTGTACGATATATTAGAAGTATACAAAAGTCTATCACAGTCTTGATAAAAAGTTTATAAAAGTCTGTTACTTATTTCATAGAGTCTATAAAAGTAATTTTAAAAAAGTCTTTAAAGTCTTTGAAAGTCATTAAGATCCCATAAATTCTACAAAATTATGTCACTTAAAAAAAGTCTTTAAAAATCTTAATTGAATACACCCCCCTTAATATTTAGATAAATAATACATTAATATTTTAATATTAATGGTAATTATTTAAAAATAATTTTAAATGTTATAAAAATCATTTAAGGGTAATATTAATACTTTAAAAAATATTCTAAGTTATTATAAATAACTTTAAAATTTTAGCAATGGTTTCATTAATAGTTTAATATTAATTAAATATTAATGATAATAGAATTGTTTGATATTTAAATCATTTAATAATGATTCCGGTGTTTGAAAATTTATGATAAATTATAATAAATTTTTATTAAGTCATTTAAAATAGTATGATTGATACTTTCGGATATTGAACTTTGGAATAGAGTCTTAGACTCGATTATTACTCGATAAAGCTGTCGGTACACCGACATGTTTTAGAAATTGATCTGAACTTAGATATTTTGACTGTATTAATGTTTGCTTGTGATTCAATGACTGTTGAACATGTGTGATAATGTGAATAGGTTATGTGATGACTGCAAAATGCAGTACTATGTGTTATAGTATATTGTTCTAATCGAACGAATAATCTGATTAATGATAAGTCGTGATATAAAAGATAAAACTAAGTTGCATTTTGTAAGTAGCAGACCAGGCAAGTATCCTACCTTTGCATTTTCTTTATGCAATGGACATGAGTAAGAATGTTTCAGAATTATATTATTACTGTACAGATTATTAACCCTATATTATATACGCTCATTGATTATCAACATGTTAGTATATGGTAATTCGGATATATATATTACATTCGTTAATTTCTATAAATGGTTATACAAGTGTCTCCACTTGGATAATCATTATATTTAATCACATGTTGATACACCTTTGTTAATTACTCTAATATATATATATATATATATATATATATATTGAATTATAGATTATTATTGAACAAGATAAAACCTTACCATTATCCAACCGAATTGCTTTGGTTTGGAACCCCGACAAGTATGAACATCCCAAACATGGGAAAATTTTTATGTGCCCAAGGAAGCCAGAGTGAACGATAATATCGTTCTTGTAATGTAGTATTGATCAATACAGGATACAACGGGCTGATCACCCTCTGTGCCCGTAAGTTATGACGGTTTGCGGATGAAGTTCTGCTAAACCTATTCAAAAATTGAAAACAATGTTCATAGTATGTCACCTTAATCATATTTATAGTCAGTACGTTGTTTCAAAAATTTGAAAGAGGGTTGTTATGTTATTATTATCGGTTCAGATTACTTCACAACTATTGATTTGTTGTAGAAGGGTAGTATAAAGAAAACATTTAAATTCTTTCAGCTTATATATATATATAATTGCTATTACTTGCTGGGCACTCAAATGCTCATCCTTGCTTAATTTAAATGTTTTCAGCTAAGTGTGAACAACCGGAAGGCTTTGTCAAAAATAAAGGAAAAGAGAAGGTTGTTGAATGAGTTTTTATGATATGTTATGTAATAGTTTACTTTATTATGATAAGGATGATATATATTATTAATATCATGTAATGAATGTATTAAAGGTTACGTACTTGGGAATAGACTCTAATAACTATGTAAAGTAAGTTTAATAATTATATTATTGTTATTATTATTAGTATTATTTCGCTCATAGAAATGGTATCGTGAAGCACTAAGTTAGAATTTCAAGTACTTGGATTGGGGGGCTTTACATTATGGTATCAGAGCTTTAGGGTTAAAAACCTTAGGTGGGTAAGACCTTAGGCTATAACCTTAGAACAGAGGGAAACGTTGAAAATATAAATAACTCGTATAGAGTTTAAAAAGAGATGAATTGAATACGTTCATCGTCAAATCAAATAAAAGATAACTTATATAAAACTATTATTTGCTGTGTGTATATATTCTTTGTTAATTAAGATAGTTTGTGTGTAGATGTTATGTGGGATAAGGATTAGGATACCCTCAGGTCATAGAGAAAGAGTCAACCTCTATACACCCGAGCTAATATCGCAGTCAATAGGTGAAATAGAGGCTCACATTGAAAGCGACCCTGATACGATGGTTAGTATGGAAAAGTACAGTACCGGACCCAGAAACGATAATATAACTGATAGGTATAGTATAGTTAAAGAATATGTGGTAAATGTCGAGTTCTTAAACTTTTATGTTTGTGGTGAGTTCTTAAACTCACAATGTGTTGTAAGTTTGACGAACTAGGTATAGTTAGGTGTGAATGGATTATTGAGGATGGTGTGAATATATAGAATATTAAGCAATTAATCCTTAGTGAAGGCGTAGGAAATGAGTAGTATTAGTATTACTTGAATATGTCTGATTTTATGTAATGTATATGATAAGTATGTCGGTGTAATGTAATATTTTATATAAGCTATGGCAGCGATTTTCGACTTTTGAGTCACAAAGGGATAGCGGATGTTTAAAGCAGTATGTGCTATGGTATGTCAAGTGTTATAAATATGAATCTATGAAGGAGTAATGAAATAATTAAGTGGGTATGAAGATAGTAGTTATTTATTGGAGAACTGGTTAATACAGTAAACCAATATTTTTGAAATCTAATATTTTGAATATATGATTATTCGAATAGAAAATTTGTCATTATGTATATACCCTAAGACATAGAAGGTAAGTTGATGAAAGATAAATTATAATTAATCAGATAATGCCGCCAAGGCGAAAATGAAATCAACAGTGAGTAAGAACACATCGATAAAGTTTGGAGGACAACCGGACCCGTCTGAAATTTTGCAAATATGGTCGCTCAAGATATGGAGAATGGAATACTAGCCGTGGGAAATCAGCTAAAAAATTGATTAGGAAACTTCAAAGACTTCAAGGAAGTCAGAACGCTAGGATCAACTTACCCTGTGGAAGCATTTGTGATAGCTGGGGTAACGGAGGGACAAAAGATAACTTTTGCCACCTATACAATGAAAGGGGGGACGAATTTTTGGTGGGAGGCGAATCAAGCTAGAGCCAGAAAAAGGAGTAGTGGTAGTAGGATTGGAAAAAGGAAAGGAGATAATTTCGGGAATACCGAAATTAGGCTAGGAGGTGGAAAGAAACAGGTTATGAAGTGTAGAAATTGCAGAAAGAATCACTCGGGAAAGTGTCTTAAAGGTAAGTTTGCATGTTATAAGTATGGGCAGAAGGGACATATCTCTCCCAACTGTCCCAATCCAAGAATGTTCAGTGGATGTTTTATTTGTGAATCGATGGAACATAAGGTGAAAGAATGTCCAAGAAGGGTAAGGGAGGCAAGGAATGTGAATAGGGGAAAAGGCAGCAGGACATTGACGACAACGGGACCAACTTCAACAAACGAAACAATAGAACCAACCACAAGAGTTTTTAGTATGACAGCTCAAGATACGGTGGCAGCTGAGGATGAAACTCCAGGTATTTTTCTAATCAATTTTATTTTCTTATATATATAATAAATTATTTTATAAATAAATTTTGAAGGAGGAAATTGAGTTCTTTTAGATATCAATTTTTTCGTTTAATTAGATAAACAAGCTTTATGTGAATAGTTAAAGATCAGTTCGATCAAAGTTGGTCGAGATCTACTTGCAATGATTGTGTATGTTATGTACTCTGGTATGTATGGGTTTTAAAACGGTGATTCCTGGACGAAAATCTTTATAAGGGAGGTGAATGTAACAACCCGATATTTTCTATACAAATAAATCGTAAATTTTGTGTATAATTTTTTTATTTATTAAAATAAATATGGGAATATATGTGCCAAGATAATGTATATGTATATTTGTGATAAATTAAAATTATTTATTACATGAATAATTTTAAATGATTTTATTTTAGAATTATTGATCATTATAAATTATATTCTATTAATAATTAATTTTATAGTAGAAATGTTTTTATTAATTATTTTCCATGAAAATATAATTATATATTATTTAAATAATATATGAAATAATTTTTAGAATAAATATAATAATTATTTTATTATATGAATTTTAGTACTGATTATTAAGTTAATTATTTTAACTTAATTAATAATGTTAAGTATGACAGATAAATCAGATATGGAATCCAAACCCTAATTTTGGATTTCGATCAAGGTATGAGAATAATAATATAATATTAATTGTATTTTAATTTTTCTGTGTTATAAATATGTACTGTATGTATGTGAACTGTCAAGGATTGGTCAATTATGGTGCAGTATTTGAAAATCCTAGTTTTACTGTGGAAAACCCTAAATTGAAACTCAATTGTGAGTTTAAGACTATTATATATAACGGTGTTATATGATTTTATGATTAATTGGGTCAACCCTAATTAACATTTGGATATATTAATTTCTAAAAACCCTAATGTTTGAATAATAAATCCTAATTATGACTTGGTAACCCTAATTACCAAAATTACAAACCCTAATTGCTAATGTAGAATGTTTAATGCTAATTGTGGACTATAAACCCTAATGTTCATGCATAATGTGATTACAAACCCTAATTATAATTTGTTAACCCTAATTTTGTAATTAAAAACCCTAATTATTAATTATAAACCCTAATTAATAATTCGACAACTTAATTGCTAAATTTGAACGCTTAATAATAATTAGTAAATGTTAAATCCTAATGTGTAAGACCTAAGTGGTATGGTAACCTAACTTAATTAGGAAACCCTAATTATAAATTTTAGAAACTAATTTTTTATATTTTTATTTTTATTTTAAACCCTAAATGAAAACCAAAAAAATTATTTTGGGCTAAACCTTAGGGATAAACCCTAAGGGTCAAACGCTAAGGGTTTGTCAAGATTACCAAGATTGCTATTAAATTTACAAAGCTATGGACCAAAATACCCTTATGAGCATTCTTTAATAGCTTGCTTGTAGAATGAGCTAAAACTTTAGTTGCTCAACAACTCTAGCAACTCCATTGACTTAAAATTGCCAGCACATGAGCTCTAGATTAGCCAAATACATTGTATATAAGTAATATATATTGATTGAGAGAGAAAGGATTGCATTTATTAGCCCATTTTAGCACAAACACTCAACTAAGCCCTCTCTTTCAAAAACCTACTAAATATTCTAGCATTACAGTCCCACAATCAAGCCCCACTAACATCTATATCAAACACAGAAGCTTAGAATCAGAATTGATCATTAAAGGTATAAAAACCCTAGTTATAATCTGATCTATGATCCTATGTTAAATGTTATGATTGAGTGTTAAAACATGTTGTTAGTAGTGTATAATGATGATCTGGGTTGCTAGATGTTATATCCATAACATCTAGAGGCTCGAATTTGAAGATTTGCAAAATCTAGAAATTTTGTTTTTGATGTCTGACAACCAAATGTCAGGCCTTGTAGATCTTTGTTTGTGTTTAGTTTTTGTGTTTTAAGTGTTTTATCTTGTAGTATGTTGTGATATCTGTGTACTGAAACTCATATAAGTACCAGATCATGCACCAATTGGTAGTTATTCATGGTCAAAGGTCGTTGACCGACCATGACCAAGCTATTTCTGGGCAACCCAGAAAGTATAAGATAGTGTCTAACAAGTTTTTATTGCTCTAGATCTGACAGTTTATTTGATTTTTTGTTATGGTTCTTGAATCTAGGTTATAGTATGGTGTATGGACTTCATTTTTAGACTCTTAGTGCACTAAAACATCAAGGATGTTGTATTTGGTGGATGGTCAAACCAGTCAGGATGTTCACGAGATGTGTTTTCTGGGTAACCCATAAAACATATAAGTATTACTTCTGACATGGTTTGACCGAGCGATATCTTGTGATGTTGTTGTTGTTAATCTGATTTTATGTAATGAATCTGTTCATTTGCATGCTGGATACAAGCTAGAACCATTAGATCTCTAAATCCTCACTTGTACAACAAGTAGTGGAAGCCCAAATATGACCTTTTTCAATCGTTTCTTCATTTCTGGGTAACCCAGAAAATGAAGAACAGGTCTGACAGCTTATTCAAGGCCTTAGATCTATCTTAGTGTTAATGTTTAGACTTGAACGTTGTTCAAAACGTGTACCCTGCTAGATACTCTACACAACCCGATGTCTAAACTACATAATACATGATCAAATTGATAGATATAAGGTCAACAAAAGCGTTGACCGGCCATGACTTAAGTTTTTGGGCAGCCCAGAAACATGAAGAACATATCTGACAGCTAGTTTGCTAGCTTGTAACTTTCATTTGTAATGCTTTATGACCCTGTTATTTGTTGTTACATGTAGTGTTACACTAGTCCTGCAGGATCAAGGTATTAGTTTTCCCAGAAACATCACAGATTAAAAATTATGTTTGGTCAAAGTATGCATCTCGAATACTGCTTATGCATGTTCGTGGTGATCAATAACACCTTAGGCGACAGATTCTGTCGCTAAAGACTTTAGCGACAGGCATATTCATTTTAATTATTTTAAATTCCAAAAAAATCAGTTAAAAATAGAAATTAATTTATAAAAATTACAAAAAAAATTTTGAAAATTATTTTAAGTTATAAAAATTAACTTTTAATAATTTAGCGTATTTTTCACAAATAATAGTATTTATTAAATATTATTGATATTTAATTTATTTAATAAATAAATTAAATAAATTAATTAAAAATGATTTTATTATATTAAAAATCATTTTAAATAATAATAAGGTATTTAATAATATTTTAAGTTATAAAATATAACTTTCAATATTTAAAGGTGAATTTCATTAATTAATTATTATTAATAATATTAAGGTTATTTAATAATTATATTAAATAATTTAGTTTAAAATGATTTTATTATTACAAAAATCATTTTAAATGAAAATAAAATATTTAAAGATATTTTAAGTTATAAAATATAACTTTTAATATTCAAAGGATAATTTTGTTAATAATTTAATAATAATGATATTAATTTAATATTAATGATATTAAATTTATTTAATAATTATATTAAATAAATGGTTTAAAAATGGTTTTATTAATTTAAAAATCATTTAAAAGGATATAAATGAATTAAAAATATTTTAAGTTATAATTAATGACTTTTAATATTTGGATAAATAATACATTAATATTTTAATATTAATGGTAATTATTTAAAAATAATTTTAAATGTTTTAAAAATTATTTAAGGGTAATATTAATACTTAAAAAAATATTCTAAGTTATTATAAATAACTTTAATATTTTAGTAATGGTTTCATTAATAGTTTAATATTAATTAAATATTAATTATAATAGAATTGTTTGATATTTAAATAATTTAATAATGATTCTGGTGTTTGAAAATTTATGATAAATTATAATAAATTTTTATTAAGTCATTTAAAATAGTATGTCTGATACTTTCGGATATTGAACTTTGGAATACAGTCTTAGACTCGATTATTACCCGATAAAGCTGTCGGTACACCGACATGTTTCAGAAATTGACCTGAACTTAGATATTTTGACTGTATTAATATTTGTTTGTGATTCAATGACTGTTGAACATGTGTGATAATGTGAATAGGTTATGTGCTGACTGCGAAATGCAGTACTATGTGTTATATTATATTGTTCTAATTGAATGAATGATCTGATTAATGATAGGTCGTGATATAAAAGATAAAACTAAGTTGCATTTTGTAAGCAGCAGACTAGGCATGTATCCTACCTTTGCATTTTCTTTATGCAATGGACATGAGTAAAAATGTTTCAGAATTATATTATTACTGTACAGATTATTAACCCTATATTATATACGCTCATTGATTATCAACATGTTAGTATATGGTAATTCAGATATATATTCTGTTCGTTAATTTCTATAAATGGTTATACTGAAGTGTCCCCACTGGATAATCATTATATTTAATCATATATTGATACACCTTTGTTAATTACCCTATATATATATATATATATATATATATATATATATATATATATATGTTGAATTATAGATTATTGTTGAACAAGATAAAACCTTACCATTATCCAACCGAATTTCTTTGGTTTGGAATCTTAACAAGTATGAACTTCCCAAACATGGAAAATTTTTATGTGCCCAAGGCAGCCAGAGTGAACGATAATATCGTTCTTGTAATGTAGTATTGATCAATACAGGGTACAACGAGCTGATCACCCTCCATGCCCGTAAGTTATGACGGTTTGCAGATGAAGTTCTGCTAAACCTATTCGAAATTGAAAATAATGTTCATAGTATGTCACCTTAACCCTATTTATAGTCAGTACGTAGTTTCAAAAATTTGAAAGAGGGTTGTTATGTTATTATTATCAGTTTAGATTACTTCACAACTATTGATTTGTTGTAGAAGGGTAGTATAAATAAAATATTTAAATTCTTTCAGCTTATATATATATAATTGCTATTACTTGCTGGGCACTCAAATGCTCATCCTTGCTTAATTTAAATGTTTTCAGCTAAGTGTGAACAACCGGAAGGCTCTGTCAAGAATAAAGGAAAAGAGAAGGTTGTTGAATGTGTTTTTATGATATGTTATGTAATAGTTTACTTTATTATGATAAGGATGATATATATTATTAATATCATGTAATGAATGTATTAAATGTTACATACTTGGGAATAGACTCTGATAACTATGTAAAGTAAGTTTAATAATTATATTATTGTTATTATTATTAGTATTATTTCGCTCATAGAAATGGTATCGTGAAGCACCGAGTTTGGGTTTCAAGTACCTGGATTTAGGGGCTTTACAGTAATATTATAATAATATATTTGAATGAATTATTTTATCAGAAAAGATAAAATACCAACTTTCAACAAATGTCAAATGCTAAACATTCATCTGTTTAAATCTATATTAAATAAATATTTTCTTATCATATATATCAATAATTTACTATTCACAAATAATATTACAAAACTACAATATTGACAACCAGGTCGTTCCCAGGAAAGAGGGGACTTTCCGATAAGGATTTCTCCCTATTGGCGCGCAATTAGATGACCAAACCCCTTTCCTCGACAGAACTTTCTAGACATTTTCAATTATACTATCGCATAGTATTATTCAAATAATATGAATTATTGATTTGATAATTTGAAATATTGTGCAATGACAATTATTGAATAAATTAAATAAAATATTGAACAGTAACTACTATAGCAATAATTGAGTATAACTGAGTGACTTCTCACATAAGCATCAATAATCAATACAGTGTGTTACTATGCAACCACGCGTATTACTGTAATTTTATTACCGGGAATTTCAATAGTTAATGGTAAAACTTTCGCCATTATTTTTATAAAAATAAAATTTTGTCATTTTCTAACTCCGATAATAATTCTATTGTGGGGTCCACCAATGATTGTACCGTCGTACGAATATTCCCCGATAAAAAGAATATTCCCCGACCAAACGAATATTTTATAACAACTTGCTTTACTTTGCAAAAATTTCACATATCACCCTTAACTTTAATCCTTTTATCAATTTAACCATTTACTAAATAAAATAATAATTATACGAAAATTGAATGCTTTTATTTCATAAAATTCGGGGTCTTACAATCTCCCCTCCTTGTGAAATTAGGGTACGTACATGGTATGTCGAAGAGGTGAGGATACCTTGATTTTATTTCAGATTCTAACTCCCAGGTCATTTCCTCAACATCGTGGTTTCTCCACAAAACTTAGACTTGAGGTATAACCTTGGAGCGTAGAATATGTTCCTTCTTATCCAAGATTTTAATAGGTACCTCTTCATACGTTAAATCTTTCGCTGTTTCGTCCAGTTCTAACTAAATAATGTGGTTCGGGTCTTCCACATATTTACGTAACATGGATATGTGAAAAACGTTATAAACACAAGACATACTTGGCAGTAAAGTGAGTCTATAGGCCACAGTTCCTACTCAGTCAAGGATTTTAAATAAGCCAATAAAATTGAGGGTTCAGATTTCCTCTCTTCGTCGATTCTTGCTTCTAGAATAACACCCTCTTGAACCTTCTTCTTCACATTCATCAAATCTGAGTCTGTAGCTTGAGCAGCTTTAACTTTATTGATTAAAGTCGTATCTACTCGTATATTTGATATCATCACATGGGTCCCTAGAGTCTTTAACTATATCTCCATCCTTTGCAAGTCATACAAAATGGGCATCCGTGTTGACAATATCGCACTCGTACCGGCATATAATCTTCTACTCAACGCGTCAGCTACTGCGTTCACTTTTCCAGGATGGTATTGAATGGTATGGTCGTATGTAATCTTTCAACAGCTCGAGCTAACGTCTTTGGCGCATAATACGTTCATTTTAGGTGAGAAAGAAAAAAAATTGAGGGTTTTATATTAGGTTCAAGGTTGATATAAAATTCGATTTCACGCTCTGGGGTAGGATAAGAAATTCTTCAGGGAATACGTCAGAAAATTTATTAGCAATAGAAATATCATTCAAGACTGACGTATTTTTGTTTAAATCCGTGACATGAGCTAAGAAAGCTTGACATCTGTTTTTCAATAAATGAATGGCTCTATGGCTTGATATGACAGTGATTGACTTTAGTAGTTTGGTTACTTGAATTCGCATAATAGGTTGGTTAGGAATATGGAAGCTAACAACTTTACGAAAATAATCAATTTTTTCATGATGAGTAGTTAACCAATCAATCCCTAAAATCACATCAAATGCAAGTATTTTTAAGGAAATAAGATCGATAGGTAACGTGAGGGTGCCGATTTTAATCAAACAAGATTTATAAATAGTGGAGGTAATGAAGATTTCTCCCAACGGAGTTTCAACAGATAAGCCAAAGTCTAATTTCTCCGAAGTCAAATTTAAACGTTGAGCGCAAGTAGGAGAAATAAAATAATGGTTGAACCGGTATCAAATAAGGTATAAACTTCGCAAGAGTTTATGATTAGCTTACCCGTGATAACTTTGTTTGGGTTCCTCGTCACGAAAAACGCTCTCTTAAACTACCAATTTTTACTTGTCTGGGACATCCTTTGGCATCACCATCCCAGCTAGACTTGACTTTGCTATAGAGGACATTCCACCCTTAATTGCTTCATTGCATTCCTGATCCATGATTTGAATCATTACTCTCCGATCCATATCAAATTGGGGTTTATCGCTCTGCACAGGGTAATTCTGAACTCGATGTTGGATTCTATCAATTGCTGTCCAAAAAGCGAAATCTATTTCATCTATTTTGGCCTTATTGGATCAGACGTCTTTTTCTACAATATCAATGCGTCGTGCGGCTTTTACCCATGCATCCTCCATTCTCATTCGTTCAGTTGTTTCTTCTTTTATCAGAACTTTGATCATAGCATTATTAAATTTCAGCTCTAATATCTTATACTCTGATAAAGAGTGCTTCTATTCAAGTATTGCACATCGGGTAACACAATTTTTAATTATTACATCCCTTTGCTCCACGACCGCCTGCCGTTCTTCAGCCTGCTCTTCTAACTCATGAATACGATTTTGCAATTCTACATTTTGATCATAGAGTTCTTCTAATAAATCCTCCGCAAGTTCCTCTTCTTCCTCACTCTCAGCTGCTACCTCTGCGAATAGCTCGGGTGCAACTATTAATTCTTCACTCATCACATGGATATCTCTAATTTCTTCTTCGCCTGACATCACATTATCCTGGTTGGTGATTAGAGGTGTCTCAACGGTCTCATGTGCTTCATTGCTGATCTCAACATTTTCAGATGTCATTTTCAAACACTGCCACAAAACAAGGGTTAATTGACATGCCACATATTATCTCTATATTCTGACCGACCAATTAAATAACAAATAAGCTTAGGTAGGTCATACTAGCAAAGGAATTACCCGTCTCTCCTCTCCTAGTTCTAGTCTAACATCTCAGCCAAGGATCATATCCCTAAGATTTGATACCAACTGTGATGCCCCCCCAAAATAGGTATACATCACCCATTCTGAGTCGCCAAATACATGGTACAAAATTCAAATACAAACTTAAATATACAACATGAGCTGTGAGTTTTAATACAAATATTGTCTTCTAGACAATATTCAAACTCAAAATAAGTCCTCAATACATTTATTATCACACTATTTCACGAATAGTGAGGACTACTAATGCAAACATCTAGACCGGTCACTCCGTTCCCCGACTAGTCCCAAATATATTCTCATTTCTCAAGAGAACAATGAAAGCAAAGGGTGAGCTCAACTAGCCCAAGAAGAAATATTATGACTAAGATAATGCGTAATAAATTATCCTTAGCCTTCAACAAAGATAACAACCGATAGAATATAATAGACAACAAGTTTTAGATCAACAACTGCAGTGGAACAAGCAATCCATTAGAAGAGTTAAGTAGAGCATGATATCTACTATCTTCTATGATTTAAAAGGTTTATCATCAATTTTATTGCAGACTCGACAATAAATAATCCACATCACCAATTATCCATGCAATTGCGGGCGAAGGATATTCATTATTATCACCAATGGTCATGTTCATCTTAACAACTCATCCATCAATGCACTACGGGCCAATGAGGACTTTTACCACATCATTTATAACATTACAGGTCATGATTATACTGAATGATTCCTGGTCATAATCATACCAATCAACAGTCCATCTATGCACTACGAGCCAAAGATGACTTTCATAACAATATACACATGAGGATGATGACAATGATATAAGAATTCAATTAAATTAAAGCAAATAATAAATTTTAAAGATTTATAATTTAATTTATCCAGAATTCAATAAAGTCCAAATTGTCAACATGATACTGCTTTGTGGAGTAAAATTCAAGAATAATATTATATCAAAAATGATTTGGACATAAAAGAAATCAATTTTTGTACTGAATAGTGTTAGGTTTGTAATATTTATGAACGCAATCAAATTGCACAAAATAAGCGGAAACGTGGAAAATCAGAGTTTTAAAATTTTAAAAACCATATACCCGGATCATCCTTTATGCACAATTATTAATTAAACGAAAAGATAAAGGACAAGAATCATACCCTTGAAGATTCGAGCTTCCTCAGGTACAAGTTCACCTCCAATCCTTTTCGCGTTCAAGTTGAATCCACCGGGTTTGGTTCCTTCCTTTGATCAACGTTAGCCACCCATGTGTTTGGCCTCTAGAGGTGATCCACTAAGGAATACTTATTCCCTTGAACGTCTTGCTCAAATGTATGTAAATGAGATTGTGAGGTTGCATGGCATGCCAGTATCCATAGTTTCGGATCGTGACCCAAGATTCACTTCAAGATTTTGGGTTAGCTTGCAAAAAGCTATGGGCACGGATTTATTTATTCGGCTTACATACCATCCTCAAACGAGACGGAAAATCGAGAGAGGACTATTCAAACTCTTGAAGATCTATTAAGACTCGTGTCCTAGATTTCAAGGCGCTTGGGATAAGTATTTACCATTGGTGGAATTCTCCTACAACAACAGTTATCAGGCAAGTATAGGTGTGGCTCCATTTGAAGCATTATATGGACGAAAATGTCGCTCTCCAATATGTTGGGATGAGGTGGGTGAAGCAACATTGTTGGGACCCGAGTTAGTACGTATGACTACCGAAAAGATCCAAATGATTCGACAAACGTATACAAATGGCACAAGATCGACAAAAGAGTTATGCGGATCTTCATCGAAAGGAAGTGGAATTTAGTATAGGGGATCATGTATTGTTGCGAGTTGCTCCATGGAAGGGAGTTACAAGATTTGGGAAGAGAGGAAAGCTCAATCCACGATTTATTGGTCCATTTCAAATTCTTGACCGAGTAGGAAATGTAGCCTATAGACTCGCGTTACCTCCGAGTATGTCTCGTGTTCATAATGTGTTTCACATATCGGTACTTCGTAAATATGTGAAAGACCCGAACCACGTTATTGAGTTAGAACCGGACGAGATAGCCGAAGACTTAACGTACGAAGAGGTACCTGTCAAGATCTTGGATAGGAAAGAGCATGTCCTACGCACAAAGGTCATACCACAAGTTAAAGTTTTGTGGAGGAATCATGCTATTGAGGAAATGACCTGGGAGTTAGAAACGAAAATGAAAGCGAGGTATCCTCATCTTTTCGAAACACCAGGTAAGTACGTCAATTTCGAGGACGAAATTTCATAAGGAGGGGAGGTTGTAAGACCCCAAACTTATTATTAATGAAATTTAATTTCCTCTAATTATTATTTTGAAATAGTAAGGGTTGATTTGATTAATGTGGATAGTTATGGGTAAAATACACAAATATTTCAAAATAAGCAAATGGTTATAAAGTATTCATTATTGTCGGGGAATATTCGTTTGGTCGTGGAATATTCGTACGACGGCGCAGCCATGTGTGGGCCCCATAACGGAAAGCGATTGGAGGAAGAAAATGACAAATATAAGTTGTTTAAAAATAACTACGTAGTTATTCACCAATTAATCTTTATTTAAAATACTTTGGTGGGTTAAAACACAATAGCACCAGTATTGCACCAATTATTGATTCTTACGTAAGAAGGCACTACTTACTCAATAATGGTCACGCGAAGAATTATTTATCAAAGATTTTTATTTTATTGATTTAATAATTATTATGTTGATATTTTATATTCTTTGTTGTTTCAATAATTGTCATTACACGATTTTTCATTATCGAAGCAATAATTCATATTATCCTAATAATATTATTAGATAACATTATTGGCAATGTCTAGAAAGTTCTGCCTAAGGAGAGGTTTGGTCACCTAATTGCGCGCCAATGAAGGAGAAATTCTTATTGAAAGCCCTCTTCCTGAGAACTGCTCGGTTGTCGAAGATTGTAATTACGTAATATTATTCGTGAATAATTAATTATTGATTTATATGATGAGGAAAATATTGATTTTATGTGGATATAGATGGAGAAAATTTTTAATGTGACAATTGTTGAAAATTAAAATTTTATCTTTTTCTGATAAAATAATTCATTTAAATATATTATTATATTTTAATAATATAATAATGATGATATTTTTACAATGAATGTGGAATATATGAGTATACGAGGAGAAAGAGTATTTTTGTTATAATAAATGTCTAAAACATGTTAAACATGTCGGTGGACCCCATTTCTTGACTAAAATTTGATTATAGCTTGTAAAATCGGCCGTTTGTGGATTTCGGTCAATTTTTGTTTGGAATTTGGAAAAACTTTCTTCTGCAAAGTTGTAGAGAATTGAATTTCCTATAAAACCTCGGGAGATTTGAATTTTCTAACAAATGGGCTATTTATTGTGAATTATTGAAGTTCCGAAGCTCCGAAATAATTGATTTTTGGAAGTTTAAATTATTTTAAATTAGAAAAATGTTTTTGAATGTTTGGGGACATCATTAACATGTGCTTGGTGGCTTTGAAATCGATGGTCAAGAGGTGCGTGGAAATTTTGATATATATATTAATATTATATTAAATTTTCTACTTTGGTGTTCTAAGCATTTTCCTATAAATAGGGTACTTAGTTAGAATTGAAAATCACACCGTAAATCAAGTTTTCTCTCTATATTATCGAGCGTATTCTTGTGAGTATTTTGAGTATATTTTGAGTATTGCTATATCTGTGCAGTTCAAGTCATAGCTTATATCCTGGTGTTTAAATTTAAAGTCTTGATCTTTCGAGGTAAGAGATATTATTTTTTTAATGATATTATTTATTCTAATATCATTATGCCAAGTATTGATCTGAACTTTTAATCAAATTTGGAACTTTTAGTGTCGGGTTACTATTCATGTATACTGCCTTTATTCACGATATCTGATCTTATTCACGAATACGACACTATTCATCGAAAAATGAAAATTTTCCTTTTAAGCCTAAAATATCTATTGTGGATACTAGCTTTGATTGTATACATATTTTGATCATTCTTGAATTTTACACCACTATGATTATTTTTGAGGTATTTTTGGACATGGATAAAACAAAATCACGAATCCTTAATCCTTAATCCTTGTCATTTTGTTTCACCGGATTCGTTTCTTTAAAAATATTTTCATCATCCTCGATTAAGTAAATGATGATATTATTGAGTATCTTTGGCACATAGTGCAAAGATGAATGATTTCGATGAATATCTTTAGCCCGTAGTGCAAAGATGAACAGTGTTTAGATGAACATGACCAATCGATGAATATCTTTGGCTCAGAAAAAGATGAATATTTGATTCGGATATTTATTGATTGATGTTACGTGGATAAAAGATGAGCGATGAACTTTTAAATTCATACATAGAAGATAGTAGTTTGCATTCTCTACTTAACTCTTCTAATGAATTATTATTTCATTGCGAATGTCGATTTAAAACTTGTTGTCTATTGTATTCTATTAGATTTTTTCCCTGTTGAAGACTAACGATAATTTGTTGTATATTATCTTAGTCATAATATTCTTTACTGGGCTAGTTGAGCTCACCCTTTTCCTTTTTGTTCCATTTTTCTTCTCAGGAGGCGAAAATATAGCGAGTACGAGTCGAGGTATGGAATGAAGGTTCTAGAGAGAGTTGTTTAGTAGTCCTCACCATTTTTGTAAAATAATATATCAATAAATGTGATGAGGATTTATTTGAGTATAGATATTGTTTAGAAGATAATATTTGTATTCAAACTCACAGTTTTACTGTTGTAATAATAAAGTTGTAGTTGTTTCTATACCATGTATTGACAACTCAGAATGGGTGATGTATACCTATTTTGGGGGCGTCACATAAGTCGATCATCCTCTTGAATCTATCTATATAGATTTGTATCCCCAATTAAGATACTCTTCCCAAATCATTCATGGAGTAATGTTTAGACAACTTTATCTTTACTGATTGTAGCATTAGTATGTCATTCCTTATCCATAGTATATCAACATATATTATTAGGAATGTCATGGCGCTCCCACTGACCCTTTTCTACACACTAGAACTCTTACCTCATCGTATGTAACTCTGGATCATCATCTTCTATGATGTGTATCTCATCATCATCATTTATGATGATCCATACCTCCCAGGTATCTTTGGTACTATTCCAGATCTACGATTCGGTTGTGGTATAATAGGTCTATCTATAGGTTCCTCTTATTTGACTTATAGTGATTTATGGTTCTTGAACTCTTTAAGATCTATTATCCTCCCACTAGCTCCTTCAATGATAAACACCTTTATCTTAGAAGGTAGCGTGCTTCGCAACAAACACCTTTTGCTAAGTAGGATTATAGAACATATACCCTAAACTTACTTTAGGATGTCCCATAAATATGTACTTGTCAAATCTTGTTCCAAGCTTATCCTTTGAAACCTTTTCACATACGTTGGACAACCCCTTATCTTAACATACTTAAGATTAGGAATCCTCCCTGTCCATAACTTTTATGGAGTCTTAGGGCTGGATTTTGAGGTTACCTTTTCATAGATATGCAGTCATTTCTAGGACATTACCCTAGAGGGATACTGGAATTTTTGTAAAATCATTATCGATCGCACCATGTCCAACAATGTATGAGTTTTCCTTTTAGATACATCAATCAATTATTGCGTATCAAGAGGTGTCCATTGTGAGAAAACCATTTAAGATGATCTAGAAACTCATTGCACAATTATTCCTTCCTTGATCCGATCAAAGAATCCTAATACTTTGCCAATTTGTTTCATTTTTGAATTCTTTGAACCTTTCAAATAATTCAGAATTGTATTTTAACAAATACACACATTCAACCTTTTGAACGATCATCTCCTTTTCTTATACTAGTTTTTTCAATTTGAAAAATAATTTTTACGTAAGTCAAGTACACAAAATCCATTAAGTAATATTCCAGTTCTATAAAAACATTATTATTATAAATAGAACAAAAATTGTTCTTAAATATAATACCAAAGATTTCATTGTTCAACAACAAAATGAAAATAATGTTTCTAATGAGAACTGGAATATAATAACATCTTATTGACTTAATAGACTTGCCCGTAGGCAATGCTAAACAATAATTTCCTATGGCTAATGTAACAACCTTTGCTTCATTTCCCACACATAGGATTACTTATCTTTGTTTAGCTTTCTACTTCTGCTTGGTCCCTTTATAAATCTATAATTATGATAACCAAAGTCGGTATCCAATACCCAAGTAGAACCTTGACTTAAAGAAAAATTTATTTTAAATCATGAACAAAACTATATTGTAACCGAAACTTCACTAAGCTTCTTCTGTTAGCTTCTGCAAGATGCTTCTTATAGTTTCTTTCCAGTGTCCTGGATTATTGCAGTGGAAGCAAACTCCTTTGCTATCCGTATCAGTTTTGTTCTTATTATCCTTTGTTTTTGCCTTTCTATTTACCTTCTTAGAATCGTTCTTCTTTTTAGAAGCTCCTTGGGCCCCTACCAGTAAGACTTGGTCTTTATTGGTTGGAAAGTGACTCTTAACATTTTTCAACATGTTAAGCAAATCAGCCAGGCTGATCTTTAGCTTGTTCATATGAAAAATTCACAACAATTGTGAGAAGGAGTCCAGAGTGACTACAAGATCAAATCTTGGCTCAACTCTCCATCCATGACAAAACCTATTATCCTAATTGTTCAATCAAATTGATCATGTTTAGGACATGTGTTTGTACTATAGTGCCGTTGGTCATTCTAGATCGGAAGAGCTCCTTAGATATCTGATATCTATTAGTCCTACTTTCCTCACCATCAGCTACTTGACATACAGGAGTAAAGTAGGAGCATCCATAGTTTCATGTTGACGCTGAAGCTCGTTACTCATGAATGCGAGCATGATGCATTGAGTGAACTGTGCATCATCTTGCCACTTTCTAAAAGTAGCAACCTCTTCCTCAGAGGCATTGTCTGCAACCATTGCAGGGATAGGCGTATTAAGGACATAAGATATCTTTTCAGCCGTGAGAACTATTCTCAATTTCTTTAACCAATCCGTTTAATTCGGTCCGGTTAAATAACATCTAATATGCTTCATAGTGATAGTAATTTAGACACTGTAAAATTCTGTAAATGAACTTATAATTTAACAACATTTTAGCATACATTCTTTTATTAATTACCAAAATAATTTAGGTCTTGTTTTAAATTGGTATCTCCCACTATTTTCTTCAAACTATATTACCCTCACTTATATAGATCGGTAAAATCTAATTAAAGATTTTCTAGTGAGAATAAGGATCCTATTTCAAATGTATATAGCCTTGTGGTGACACAACAAACTATATATAAATAAATAGGTAGACAACTCTTGTCAATTACATCAACTATAGAACTCCTTGTATTTTCCCTCTTAGATTATTTTGATCAAGTGGTGGCACATCCGAATCAAAATTATCCAAGTTAAGTCCAACCTAGCACTCCAAATATTCAAAAAAAATATTGTCCTTGTGGTGACACAACAAAACAACATTGTTCAAATTTCTTTATAAGCATCAAATGTGATAAAATTAACATCTCAAAGAATTAAGATAAGCCTTATGGTGACACAACAAACTTACAATAATTAATTGATACTCTATTATTTTTATCATGCTAGAAGGCGACGTTTGATATTCCAAATATCTTTGTTTAGCGCGCATGCACATATATATAAAATACGCGTCATATTAATTAACATGCGAAGCATGTTTGCATAATATATATATATATATATATATATATATATATATATATAGTATAAGCATGCACATATAGAATACTATATTCTACCTGGATTGATTATGGACTTTTATTCTAGTTTGGTTCACTAGAGCCACCAAGTGAACCAAAAGGTCAAACCCTAGGGGTGCAAGAATTAATATTTAAATATAACTATTACATTTAAACCCGAGCTCCATTACAAACGGGTCTTCAAGCGCTCCTTGTTCCTTGATCTCTAATTTTTCAAAATAATTATAATTATTCCTATTACAAAACTATTTAAAATAAATAGAAACTTTGATCAGCAGTCAAGGGTAAGTACATAGGAGGATGATAGAATTTACATTAAGAAAAAATTAGAGAAGACGAGGTACGTAGACCCCATTTAATAAAACCCATACATTCATGCATCCAACTAAAATAAAATCCAATCACATTGGTCAAATAGTCCATAATCAATCCCATTTATTATCATACACATCATCATATGCATCAATAAATAACATTCATCTCATGAATAATAAACATTCAATATATATATTGATATCATTTAATGGGCAAATTTAGTTAGCATAAAATCTAATTTTGAATCAAAATAAACTCCTTTATTTTAATCCAAATTTAAATTAAAATAAACCTATTTTATTTTAATTTATCCTATTTTGAATAAAATAAACTATTTTATTTTAATCAAAATAAACTCATTTATTTTAATTAATTATGGAATCCAATTCCAAGTAAAAAAAAAACTCTTTTAGGAAACATATATTCTATTTCCTATTCACAAATAAACTCCTTTATTTTGAATAATATGAAATCTTTCATATCTAAATAAACTCCTTTATTTAAGGAAACATGAAATCCAATTTCAACTCCAATTAGTTATCATGGAATCCAATTCCAACTCTAATTAGTTAGTATGAAATCTAATTTTAAAATTAAAATAAATTATTTATTTTAATTATAAAATTATTAAGATTAATATATATATATATATTTGCAAATGCAATGCATAATGCATATTAATACAAGTAATAATACATTACACACACACACACACACACACACACACACACACACACACACACACATATATATATATATATATATATATATATATATATATATATATATATATATATATATATATATATATATATAAACCATGTGATATGGTTTCCTGGAAGCATACATCCTGTTATAGGATTAATTATAATATATATACAGTAAAACCTCTATTTAAGAATAGATTTGGGACTAAATTATTTGTATTCTTATTAAGAGGTTATTATTAAATAGACGTATTGGTACAAAATATTTTTCGAACACCCAAAAATATCCACTTTAACAAAAATATAGATTTTATAACAAAAATTAAAGAAAGCATAAATTATTTAGATTTTCAAATTAAGAAAATGTAGTCTTTTATAGAAAAATATGATTTTTTATAGGAAATGTAGTCCTTTATACGAAATATGGTCTTTTATAGAAAAATATAGTTCTTTATAGGAAATGTAGTCTTTTATAGAAAATGCAGTCTTTTAAAATTAATATTGTCTCTCTCTCTCTCTCTCTATATATATATATATATATATATATATATATATATATATATATATATGTGTGTGTGTGTGTGTGTGTGTGTGAAATTATTACTATATAGATGTAAGACCCCAACTTATTATAAATAAAATTGAATTTTCTCTATTCATTATCTTGAAATAATAAGGAGTTAACTTGATATAATGCTTTTGTTATGGATGAAATGTGCAAATTTTGCAAAATAAGCAAGTGGTTATAAAATTTTCATTTTGTCGGGGAATATTCATTTCATCGTGGAATATTCTTGCTTTCGGGGAATATTCGTACGACGACGCATCCATTTGTGCATTCCATAACGGAAAACGGTCGGATGAAGAAAACGACAAGTTTGAGTTTTTATAAATAAACGACGTAATTGTTACCGTTAACACTGTTGGGTTACCTGGTGGTTAAAATACAGTAATACGCGTGGTTGCACAGTAGAACACGGTATTGCACAATATTTTTAAATTATTGATTCTTACGTAAGAAGGCACTACTCAATAATTGTTACAGTAATTACTGTATAATATTTTAGTTTATTGATTCAATCATTGTTGCGTTGATATTTTATATTATTGTTGTTTCAATAATTATCATTACACAGTATTTCCCATTATCAGATCAATAATTCATATTATTTGAATAATATTATTAGATATCATTATTGACAATGTCTAAGGAAGTTCTGTCTAGGAAAGGGGTTTGGTCATCTAATTGCGCGCCAGTAAGGAGAAATCCTTATCGGAAAGCCCCCTCTTTCCTGGGAACGACCTGGTTGTTATAACTGTGATTATGTAATATTATTTGTGAATAATTAATTATTAATTTATATGATAAGAAAATATTTATTTTATGTGGATGGATAGGGAAATATTTATTTTGTGTGGATATAAATGAAGGAATTAATACTGGGGTGTTTTATCAGTATTTTGTCGGAATGGAGGTCTTAAAAATTGTTTGTATGTGGATTTCGGGCATTTGGAATTTGAAAAAACTTAAAGCTACAAAGTTGTAGAGAATTCGATTTCCTATGGAATGGACATAAAATTCGTATTTTTCTGATAAAAGGGCTATTTATTATGAATTGTTAAAGTTTCAGAAATTAAATATTTTTATTAAAAAGGATGGGACCCACTTTTGTTAAAAACATGTGGGCTGCAAAATTTCTTCCAAGATGGCATGCTCAGCTTTCAAAATGGGTGGGCGTAGAAAGAAGGAAAAATAAATAATATTATTTTATTATTTAGTCTTCTTTGGCGTTCTAGCATTTTTCTATAAATAGGCGCTTAGGTTAGAATTGAAAATCATACCAGAAATAAGTTTTTTCTCTCTATATATATTATCGAGCGTATTTTGTGAGTATTTAGATACTTTGAGAGTTGCTATTCAGTACAAGTTTTCTTCAGTTTTACATCCGATATTCCGATCAAAAATACTGTTATTTTGAGGTAAGGGATGTTATTTTCTTCGTAAATGATATTATTTTCTTCAATATCATTATGCTGAAATATTGATATAAATTTTATTGTGAAATTTCTACCTCTTTGTGTCGGGGTTACTATTCACGTATACGACGCTATTCACATGTACGACACTATTCACAAATACGACAGTATTCACCAAAAAATGAAATTTTATCTTCTTTATCCCAGATGTCCATTATGGTTACTATCTTTGATTGTATCCATGTTTTGATCTTATTTCTTGAATTTTACTCCATTATAGTTTATTATGGAGTATTTTTAAACTTAAATTATCTAAAGTACGAATCTTTAATATTTGTTCTTTTATTTTACTGGATTCGTTCTCTAAAATTTTTTTCATCATCCTCAGTCCTTAATGGTGATACTTGATGAATATCTTTGGCCTGTAGTGCAAAGATGAATGATTACCTAATGAATATCTTTGGCCCGTAGTGCAAAGATGAACAGGTGTTGAGATAAACATGACCAACTGGTGATACAAATGAATATCTTTGGCCCGTAGTGCAAAGATGAATATTTGATTCAAGATGTATATTGATTGATGTTACAGGGATAAAATATTGATGATGGACTTTTAAATTCATAGATGATAGTAGATTTCATTCTCTACTTAACTATTCTAATGAATTATTTTTTCCGTTGCAGTTGTTGATCTAAAACTTGTTGTCTATTATATTCTATCAGATTTTTCCCTTTTGAAGACTAAGGATAATTTGTTGTATATTATCTTAGTCATAATATTCTTTACTGGGCTAGTTGAGCTCACCCTTTTCCTTGTTGTTCTATTTTTCTTCTCAGGAAGCGAGAATATAGCAGGAACCAGTCGAGGTATAGAGTGATGGTCCTAGAAAGTTGTTTTAGCAGTCCTCACTATTTTTGTAAAATAGTGTATCAATAATTGTAATGAGGACTTTTATTTGAGTGTGGATATTGTCTAGAAGATAATATTTGTATTTAAACTCACAGTATGTGTTGTCGTATTTTACACGACAATTGTATTATTGAAGTTGTAGTTTGCTTTTTGTACCATGTATTTGGCGACTCAGAATAGGTGTTGTATACCTATTTTGGGGACGTCACAGTTGGTATCAGAGCTTAGGGATATGGTCTCTGGCGGAGATCGGGGAATAGAACTAGGAGGGGAGAGACGAGTAAATCCTTCGCTAGTGTGTCCTACCTAAGCTTATTTGTTGGTCTGTCATAATATAGGGATATTATGTGATATATTAATTTGTTTAAATTAACCCTTGTTTTATGGCAGTTTTTAAGAATGGCTGCTGAGAACGTTAGCAATGGAGTGTATGAAACTGTGGAACAACCTTCAATCACTAACCAGGAGAACGTGCAACAGGAAGACAATATTCCTCCTGTAAACAACACTACCGAGCAAACGATGAATGATTGGATGTTTAGAAGCTTTTTGCAGTTTATGCAAAATCAGACGAGGAAGGCTCGTGTACAAAATACGGGTGGAAATGATAGCAACGCGCGGTTTGTCACAGCCGAGCAGTTCAAGGAGTTGGGACCACTAGACTTCTGGGGAAAGCCGGATCCGATTAAGGCGAAAACATGGGTAAAGCAAATTGCCAAGATATTCGATGTCATGGGATACACAGAAGAGCAGAAGGTTCCATTCGCCACCTTTATGTTCCGTGGTGAGGCAGATTACTGGTGGGAATCTGTGAAGCGTACCCAGCCAGCCGCACTCAACATGTCTTGGGAAAGATTTCAGAAATTGTTCAATGACAAGTACTTTCCTAAAAGTATTCGTCATATGAAGGAGGTAGAGTTTATTAGACTAGAACAGAACAACATGACGTTGTCACTCAGTTATACTTAATTATTGCTATAGTAATTGTTGCATAATATCTCTCATATTATTGATTCAATTATTGTCACAGTATCACCTACATAATATTTTATATTATTAAATCAATAATTGAGACGACAAAGTTATTCATATTATTATTTGTAATATTGACGATGTCTAGAAAGTTCTGTCGAAGAAAGGGGTTTGGTCACCTAATTGCGCACCAATAGGGAGAAATCCTTATCGGAAAGCCCCCTTTTTCCTGGGAATGATTTGGTTGTAAAATATTGTGAGTATAATATTTATGATGAATAAGTTCGTGTTAATTAAAGATGAAATTGATATTTCTATTGTGTTGGGATTATTAGTGGTAATGGAAATCGACATCTATTTCGATAATAATTGATGTCTGGAGGTTATATTGACCAATTGGGTAATTAATCGGATAAATGAGCAATTAATTGCTATTAATTCATATACTTATAACTATTTGTTCACATGTGTGTACTATTGATTCACATGCATGTACTATTAGGAGAGGTGGTGCAAGATTGATAATACTTGCATGACTAAATTAAAAATGGAGGTATATATGAAGGTACTATACTGTAATTACTTTTTTTCACATGTATAGAACTGTTGAGTCACATGATTGTACTATTGATTCACATGATGTACTATTAGGGGAGGTGGTGCAAGTTTGATAATACTTGCAGGACTAAATTAAAAATAAAGGAAAAGATGAAGGTATTATACGGTAATATTTCGAGCCCCAAAACGTGCAATTATCGAAAATATATTTTCCTATAAATAGAAGCTCATTCTTCCTTCATTCTCACCAATTCAGTAAGACTTATAAGAGCAATTATAGAGAGAGAAGCTATAAAGAGAAAGAAGAAGAGTAGTCTGCTACTTCACTATTCCAGTATCCAGTCTTCTTCTGAGGTAAGGGGTATTATTTATTTCATATTCTGAAGAGAGATTATTTATCGTATCCGTATGAATATTATACTCGTTCAATATTCGTAAGGATTGTTACTCCATTCTTTATTATTCTGTTGAAATAACCTGTCTACGCGGACTACCGCATGCATGATGAAATTCTTTTGTTACTCCATTCTTTATTATTCTGTTGGAATAACCTGTCTACGCGGACTATCGCATGCATGGTGAAATTCTTCTGTTATTCCATTCTTTATTATTACATTGAATAACTTTGCTCTATGCGGACTACCACATGCATGGTGAAATTCTTCTCGTTATTCCATTCTTTATTATTTTGTTGAATAACTCATCTCACGCGACTACCGCATGCATGGTGAAATTCTTCCATTATTCCATTCTTTATTATTACATTGGAATAACTTGTCTACGCGACTACCACATGTATGGTGAATGACCCTTCAGATTCATTCTTTACTAAATTGTGGAAATGATCTCATCTCACGTGATTACTGCGTTTGGGTGAAAATCCATTTGTAGTTTCATATATTCTATTATACTGGTATGAGATATCATTTCTTTTGTACTCGTCATGAAATATCATTTTCTTTGGTATTTTTCTTTTACGAGTTATTATTCACGGGTTACTATTCACCCAGTTACTATTCACTCTAGTATTATTCACTCGGGTATCCGGGGCACTTTTCGTGCCAGAGTACTATTCACGAGTTACTATTCACCTTGTTACTATTCACTCTAGTATTATTCACTCCGGTATTCGGGACACTTTTCATGTCGGGGTACTATTCACGAGGTACTATTCCCCAAGTACTATTCATAGGGTCTATTCACGGGGTACTATTCACTCAAAAAATATATTTCTTTTCTGTCCAAATTATTTTTGATACATGAATATTATTCTTGAATTTTACTCCACAAAGTAGTATCATGTTGACAATTTGGATATTTTTAAACTCTGGATAAATTTAAAGTCTTTAATATTTATTCTTGATTTTTTTTATTAATGTTTATGTCATAGTCATCATCCTAATACTTATATTGTGATGAAAGTCATCTTTGGCTTACGTGCATAGATGGACTGTTGTTTGGTATGATTATGACCAGGGATCATTCGGTATAATCATGACTCGTAATGTTATAAATGATGTGGTAAAAGTCCTCATCGGCTCGTAGTGCATTGATGGACAGTTATTGGTATGATTATGACGAGGGATTATTCGGTATAATCATGACCATTGATGATTCAATGAATATCCTTGGCCCATAGTGCAGGGATGATTCGATGATGTGGTTTATTTATTATTGTTTGAGTCTCAAATGATAAAACCGATGAAAACTTTTTAAATAATAGAAGATAGTAGATATCATGCTCTACTTGACTCTTTTAATGGATTGCTTATTCCGCTACAGTTGTTGATCTAAAACTTGTTGTCTATTGTATTCTATCAGTTGTTATACTGTTGAAGGCTAAGGATAATTTATTCTGCATTATCTTAGTCATAATATTTCTTACTGGGCTAGTTGAGCTCACCCTTTTCTTTCATTGTTCTCTTCAATAAATAAGAATATAGCTAAGATGAGTCGGAGAATGGAGTGACGGTCCAGGATAAGTGGCTATAGTAGTCCTCACTATTCTATGAAATAGTGTGATAATAATTGTAATGAGGACTCCATTGAGTGTGGATATTGTCTAGAAGACAATATTCGTGTTAAAACTCTCAGCTTATGTTTGGTCGTATTGTACACGATAATTTTATAATTAAGTTTGTATTTGATTTATGTACCATGTATTTGGCGACCCAAGATGGGTGATGTATACCTATTTTGGGGGCGTAACATGTTCAACCGAGGGACCACAACCAGGGTCATACCTGTGACACCCCCAAATCCGGGTACTTCCAATTCCGCAAGATTTGGTGTTCACTATACAAATATCATCTATCTATCTACCCATAATAAATGCAAACCATGCAATAGATAGAAATAAATAAATAAATCTTCCCCTTATGGGGTTACACCATCTGCATATTAAATACAATCCCAGGTCACTCTAACCTTAAACATCTGTGCAAAATCATAAATAAATAACAAGTCTTAAACAACATCAAGTCTGAACATAAATACATAATAACAACAAGTCTTCTTCATTTATTAATCTTGCCCTTGCCCTTACTAGTGGAAGGCTCGTCAGATCTTTCGTTCTTAACTGCAATGTTATTATTATGCAAGAGTGAGCACGATTCCCCACAAGTATAACAATATAACAAATGAATAATAACATGTGAATAAATCAAGGACTTCTGAAATAGGAAAACTCAGCTTTTGAATCAAGAATGAATAACAAGAGTCAAAAGAACTTCTGAGGGTCATAAGACCTTGAACTGTGTCCTAGGTTGTCAAGTGTTTATACTTGAAACCTTTAACAGTCATAAGACTATGGACTTTTCTTCTCGTACTTAGAGGGATCAGCCCTTAGTACCATACTGTGCACAATATCTTAACGCTATCGCATAAGTAATCCTCTATACAGGGTTGTTCATCTTAGTTTGACATTAGAGTCCGCACCAAGGAAGTTTGGTTTGGATAATTCAACAAGGGTTCTGAAATTTAGAACGTTCATCAACTATGGACTAGTCGAATCATTAAGAGTTCGCTAGTCTAACAAGGTTCAACAGTAACTGATATTTAAATCGAATCAAGAGATATACAATAGAATAAGTATTGTATAACAGAATCATACTTTGAAAGATTAATCTACTTTAATATAACAAAATGGACTTGACCGATAATAACGAGAATTTGCTCGATGTAAAGAGATAAACTTATAAACTTATATAATGATAACAAGTAGGGTTAGGAAACTTGCCTCGTGCGTAGATTACACGTTAATTTATACACGTTCCTTGATTTAATCCTACATACCATTTACATTCACAATACCAGTCAATTATAACGTAACTAGTCATCACAAGTTCATTCTCTTTGTCTAACTTTGATTATGACCATACTTAATCAAATTACTACATTCATTGACACATAATTTACACTTTATGAACAATAAGCTAACTATGTGTTCAATAATTCAATTCGCACATAATTGTGTTATTAATATGTTAAGAATTTATCTTAACGTCTCATTGTACGTCTAACATAATTTTATGTTCCTTATATTTGGATACAATCACATTTCTGGACTTGAACACTTAAAAAATTTTCATTTCTGGACAATCTACTAAGTGGCGTTGCGGCGCCACCATCAGGCTTAATCTCGGTGCTGCGGCGCGGAACTTAAGGCATGGAGTTAAGCTATTTGTGTGCCGAAACTCCGCTTTTTGAATTCGATTATGCAAAGAACACGAAATCGGTAAAATTATCATTATATGGTCATTAAATTAATTAAATTAAACATACCCACATACTAGAATTCGTACATAATCACTACCCAACCTTTATAGAGTGATTTTAACAAATTAAAACACATAATTACAGAATCAAAACATGTAATTTCATTGTTCTTGATGTTCTTGAAGGTTTTGAACACAAAACATAAAATTTAACATCACGGGTTCGTTATAACACCAAATCTGTCCATTCGAAGTTTGTTTTCTTCGTTTTAACATACATAATTATATAAAGGTGTAAAACTTATGAGAGAATATATGTTTGACATATTAAATTTACGTATAAGGGCCATATGGCCATTTTTCTATACTCTGTAATTTTGTAGCAATAATATACGACATAACTTATGCAACTGATGTTATGGAACCATACAATATATAATAAAAACATGTTATGTTAGCATATCATTACATATATACCCACATAATCACTAGTATTTCTAATTACAGAGATTTATCAGAACTTGCAAGCCATTTTCATGAAAATTTCAATGACGTAAATTAAATTTTAATTTAAGGGTTTACCCTTGATTACTCTGCTTGGATTACACAAGGTGATAACAACTTCCAATTTCTCACACTTCTTCTCCTTTAATCTCACTAATTCTCAAAATTCTCTTTGATTTGTTTTTTCAGACTTGGCAAAACAAAAGAAGAAGACGTATATAATAAAGGAACTGACGCTGTGTGGTCAGTTAATCCTATCATGGGTTAACTGCCCTCAACCCCCACTAAGGCCATGTTTGACTATTCTTAAAAAAAATCATAACTGTTTAATTTAATAGATCTTTTATACTATAGTTTAATAGTGTCACACCCTTTATAAAATAAATCCCATATCTTATTTAATTTATTTTAAATCTAATAATTTTTCATTAATTCACACAAATCACATAATTAAATTTCTCATTTGTTAATTATGTCCAATTTATTAATTCTCTAATTAATTATTAAATTAATTGAAATAATATTAGGCTTATTAAATATTTCTTTTAATTCAATAAGCTCCCCTATTTACATAAATCAATTCTCCATATTAATTTAATAAATATAACACATACAATTAAATTATTCTACCACGACTTCATCAATTAATTATTTAATCTAATAATTAAATCATCGAAAAAATATTTGATTAATCTAATAAATATTAAAATTAAATTACAAAATCTCGGTTGTCACATCTTTCCCCCTTTAAAAGGATTCTATCCTCAAAATCACGACTCAAACAATTCGTCATGTTACATTCTCCCCCCTTACAAAGATTCTGTCTCCAGAATCGCTTATAATAATCTAAGTAAATAAATGAGGATAATTCTTCATCATATTCTCTTCGAGTTCCCACGTAGCTTCTTCAGCGTTGTGGTTCCTCCAAATTACCTTAACAGAAGGTATTACTTTATTTCTTAGAACTTTCTCTTTTCGGTCGACAATCTGAACAGGAATTTCTTCGTAAGATAAGTCTTTTTCAAAATATAGGGGTTCATATTCAATCACGTGCTTGTAATCGGGTTTGTAGGGTCGTAGAACAGAAACATGGAAAACGTTGTGGACATTCTCTAGAGCTGGAGGTAAGGCTACCTCATACGCAACCTCTCAGATCATTCGCAATACTTCAAAGGGTCCAATGAATCTTGGGCTTAATTTCCCTTTCTTTCCGAACCTGATCTTTCCCTTTCAGGGAGAGACCTTTAAGAACACATAACTACCCGATTCAAACTCAACATTTTTACGGTGTGTATCGGTGTATTTCTTCTGTCTATCTTGAGTTGCTATCAATCTTGTTCGGATCACTTTGACTATTTCTGCTGTCTGCTGTACCAATTTTGGGCCTAGTAATTGTCTTTCGCCAATTTCATTCCAGTATAGCGGAGTTCTGCACTTTCTGCCGTATAACGCTTCATAAGGCAGCATGCCAATACTAGCGTGGTAACTGTTGTTGTAAGTGAACTCTACAAGTGGTAGATGATCATCCCAATTTCCTTTAAAGTCCATTATACAAGCTCTTAACATGTCTTCTAATGTCTGAATTGTTCTTTCACTCTGTCCATCTGTCTGAGGGTGATATGCCATGCTCATTCGCAACTGTGTACCCATGAATTCCTATAGACGTTTCCAGAAGTTCGACGTAAAGCGCGGATCTCTATCTGAAACAATTGACACCGGAATTCTGTGCCTCAAAACAATCTCTTTCACATATAACCTTGCCAACTAATCTAAGTTAAATCTGATTTTGATCGGAAGGAAGTGTGCGGATTTCGTCAATCGGTCAACAATAACCCATACATCGTCATAGCCTTTCTGAGTTATCGGTAGGCCAACCACGAAATCCATCATAATATGTTCCCATTTCCATTCTGGAATCTCTAAAGGTTGTAGTAATCCACTCGGCCTCTGGTGTTCTGCTTTTACTTTTTGACATGTTAGACACTTGGCAACACATTCTGCAACTTATCGTTTCAAATTTGGCCACCAGAAATGTTGTCGAAGATCTTGATACATCTTGGTACTACCAGGGTGAATTGAGTATCGTGAGTTATGAGCCTCGCTCAAAATTTCTTCCTTAATCTGTGGTACTGGCGGTACCCAAATTCTACTCTCAAATCTCAGTATTCCTTCCTTATCCATCTTGAATCTTGATTCGTTTCCTTTGATATCTTCTTTTTCACCGTTTTACATTCGTCATCCTGAAGTTGAGCCTCCTTAACTTTATCTAGTAGAGTTGTACCAGATTGTATCTGAAACAGCTTCTCATCAATAGCCATAGAACACTTCACTTCCAATTCCAGCTTTTCCATTGCTGAAATTAACTTCTCCTGATCGGTCAACATCATCAGTTTCTCCCGACCCTTTCTATTTAAGGCATTGGCAACCACGTTTTCCTTACCCGGATGGTATAGAATCTCACAATCGTAGTCCTTAATTAACTCCAACCACCTTCTTTGGCGCATATTCAAGTCTTTCTGTGTAAAAATATATTTCAGACTCTTGTGGTCTGTATATATTTCACACTTCTCCCCATAGAGATAGTGCCTCCAGATTTTCAAAGCAAAAACCACTGCAGCTAACTCCAAGTCGTGGGTCGGCTAACTCCAAATCTTGTTGATTTAAATCGACACTTTCACGTTACCTATCGATCTTATCTCTTTGAAAATACTTTCCTTTGATGTGATTTTAGGAATTGATTGGTTAACTACTCATCATGCTTTTCGTAAGGTTGTTAGCTTTCATATTCCTAACCAACCTGTTATGCGAATTCAAGCAACCAAACCATTAAAGTCAATCATTGTCATATCAAGCCATAAGTAAACAGCCCCGATCCTTTCGTTGTTGACTTCCTTGTGTGGAATGTACCGAAGCCAGACTTTCTGTAGACGACGCTATGAATGACGGTGGCAAGTTGATAGGTATCAATGTGACGTACTATCCAATTCTTGGATGAGAGTCACAGTTTTGAATGATATTTCTATCGTTAATAAATTTCCTGACGTATTATCGAAGACTTCTTAGCCTACCCCAGAGCGTGAAATTGAATTTTGTATTGACCCCAGTACAAAACCCATTTCTAAAACCCTTAAATATTTCTTCAACCAAAATGAACGTATAATGCGCCAAAGACGTTGGCTCGAGCTGTTGAAGATTACGACTATACCATTCAATATCATTGTGGAAGAGCGAATGTGGTAGCTGACGTGTTGAGTAGAAGATCGTATGCGTTTACGAGTGTGACGTTGTTAACAAAAAACCCATTTCGTATAACTTACAAATGATGAAGATAGAGTTAAAAGACTCTAGGGACCCACGTGAAGATAACGAATATACAATTAGAATTGACTTTAATCGATAAAGTTAAAGCCGCTCAAACTACACACCTGGAGCTGATGAATATGAAGAAGAAGGTTCAAGAGGGCGTTATTCTAGAAGCAAGAGTCGATGAAGAGAGGAAATCTCAACCCTCGATTTAATTGGTCCATTTGAAATTCTCGATCGAGTAGGAACTGTGGCCTATAAACTAGTTTCACCGCCAAGTATGTCACGTGTTCATAACATTTTTTTTACGTATCGATGTTACGTAATTATGTGGACGACCCGAACCACATTATTGGATTGGAATTAGACGAGATAGCAGAAGATTTAACGTATGAGGAGATACATGTTAAAATCTTGAATAAGAAGGATCACATTCGACACTCAAAGGTTATACCTCAAGAGTTAGAATCTGAAATGAAGTCAAGATATCCTCACCTCTTCGACATACCAGGTACGTACGTAAATTTTGAGGGCGAAATTTCATAAGGAGAGGAGATTGTAAGACCTCGAATTTTATAAAATGAAAGTATTCAATTTTCTTATAATTATTATTTTATTTCGTAAATGGTTAAATTGATAAAAAGTTAAAGTTAAGGGTGATAAATGAAAATTTTGCAAAGTATGCAAGTTGTTATAAAATATTCTATTGGTCGAGGAATATTCTTTTTGTCAAGGAATATCCATACGATGGCACAATCATTGGTGGACCCCACAATGGAAGTATTATCGTAGTAAGAAAACGACAGAACTATCTTTTTATAAAAATAACTGCGAAAGTGTTACTGTTAAAATTGTTGAACTATCCGGTAGTAAAAGTACAGTAATACGCGTGGTTGTATAGTAGCACACGATATTGATTATTGATGCTTACGTAAGAAGTTACTCAGTTATACTCAATTATTGCTACAGTAATTGATGCATCATATCTCTAATATTATTGATTCAATTATTGTCACAATATCATCTGTATAATATGTTATATTATTAAATCAATAATTGAGACGACAAAGTTATTCATATTATTATTTTCAATATTAATAATGTCTAGAAGTTCTGTCAAGGAGAGGTTTGGTCACCTAATTGCGCGCCAATAAGGAGAAATACTTATCGGAAAGCCCCCTCTTTCCTGGAAACGACCTGGTTGTTAAATATTGTGAGTTATAATATTAATGATGAATACGTTCGTATTTATTAAAGATGAAATTGATAGTTCCATTGTGTTGGAATTATTAGTGTTAGTGGAAATCGATATTTATTTCGATAATAATTGATGTCTGTAAGTTATATTGACAAATCAGGTAATTCACCGGATAAATGAGCAATTAATTGTTATTAATTCAAATGCTTATAACTATGTGTTCACATGTGTATACTATTGATTCACATGATTTACTATTAGGGGAGTTGGTGCAAGATTGATAATACTTGCATGACTAAATTAAAAATGGAGGTATAGATGAAGGTACTATACTATAATTAGTTTTTTCACATGATTATACTATTGAGTCACATGAATGAACTATTAATTCACATGATTTACTATTAGGAGAGGTGATGCAAGTTTGATAATACTTGCAGGACTAAATTAAAAAAGAACAAAAAGAGGAAGGTATTATACTGTAATATTTCGAGCCCCAAAATGTGCAATTATTGAAACTATATTTTCTTATAAATAGAAGCTCATTCTTCCTTCATTTCTCACCAATTCACTAAGTCTCACAAGAGCAATTATTATAGAGAGAAAGAAGAAGAAAAGTCTGCTACCTCACTATTCCAAAGATCCGCTTTTCTTCTAAGGTAAGGGGTATTATTTCTTTCAGATTCATGAAGAGAGTTATTTTCTTTCAATACTCAGTAAAGATTGTTATTCCATTCTTTATTATTCATCGCTTAATAACCTATCTGTCTTGGACTATCGCATGCCTGGTGAATTCTTTTGTTATTCTATTCTTTATTATTTTGTTGGAATAACTCATCTGCAAATGGGTCTATCGCATACCGGTGAATTCTTCATTATTCCATTCTTTATTATTCTCATTGGAATAACTTGCTGCATGCGGTCTATCGCATGCACGGTGAATTCTTCATTATTCCATTCTTTATTATTCTGTTGGAATAACTTTCTGCGTGGGACTCACTGCATGCATGGTGAATGATCCTTCGTATTCATTCCTTATTAAATTGTGGAAATGATCTGTCAACGTGGATTACCGCATGGCGGGTGAAAATCCATTTGTAGTTTCATATATTCTAGTATACTCATTTGGTTGAAGTTTTGGCTTCTATACTCCATGAAATTAGTAGAATATCCTGGATATTTACGCTTCATCCAGTATCTTTTCATGTAAATATTCTTCTGAGCATTCTTGAATTTTACTCCACAAAGCAGTATCATGTTAACAATTTGGACGTTATTGATTTCTGGATAAATTAGATTATAAATCTTTAAAATTTATCCTTGAACTTGTTTTATTGAATTATTATGTCATTGTCATCATCCTCATGCTTATATTGTGATGAAAGTCATCTTCGACTTACGTGCATAGATGGACTTGGTATGATTATGACCAGGGATTATTTGGTATAATCATGACCGTAATGTGACGAATGATGTGGTGAAACTCCTCATTGGCCTGTAGTTCACTGATGGACAGTTGTTGGTATGATTTTGACCAGAGATTATTCGGTATATTCATGACCATTGATGATTACATGAATACCCTTGGCCGTGATGCAAGGATAATTCAATTTTATTTATTAAGCTGAGTCTCAGCGATAAAGTTGATGAAAAACTTTTTAAATCATAAAAGATAGTAGATTTTATGCTCTACTTGACTCTTCTAATGGATTGCTTATTCCACTACAGTTGTTGATCTAAAATTTGTTTTCTATTATATTCTATCAGTTGTTATACTGTTGAAGGCTAAGGATAATTTATCCTGCATTATCTTAGTCATAATATTTCTTACTGGGCTAGTTGAGCTCACCCTTTCTTTCATTGTTCTCTTCAGGAAATAAGAATATAGCTGGGACGAGTCAGGAAACGAATTGACGGTCTAAATGGTTGTTTTAGTAGTCTTCACTATTCTATAAAATAGTGTGACAATAAATGTACTAAGGACTCCATTGAATGTGGGATATTGTCTAGAAGACAATATTCGTGTTAAAACTCTCAACTTATGTTTTGTCGTATTTTACACGACAGTTGTATAATTAAGTTTTTATTTGTATTCTGTACCATGTATTTGGCGACTCAAGATGGGTGATGTATACCTATTTTGGAGGTGTCACAGTTGGTATCAAAGCTTAGGGATATAATCCCTGGCTGAGATGTGACACAAGAACTAGGAGGGGAGAGACGGGGAATTCCTTCACTAGTATGACCTACCTAAGTTTATTTGGTATTTAATTTGTCGGTCAGAGTATATTGATAATATGAGATATGTTAATTAATCCTTGTTTTGTTGCAGTATTTGAAAATGACATCCGAAAATGTTGAGATAAGCAATGAAGCACATGAGACCGTTGAGTCACCAACGATCAATACTCAGGATAGTGTACAACAGGAAGACAATAATCCTCAGGTAAACAATAACAATGATGAAATGGTGAACGATGGGATGTTTAGAGGCTTTATGCAATTCATGCAATATCAGGCGAGAGAGACTCCTGTTCATAATGCAGGTGGAAACACTGGCAATTCTCGGGTGGTCACCGCTAAGCAGTTCAAGGAGCTGGGACCACCGGAGTTTTTGGGAAAGCCAGAACCACTTAAGGCGAAGACGTGGTTAAAGCAGATCACCAAGATATTTTATGTCTTGGGATGCTCCGAGGAGCAAAAGGTTCCCTTCGCCACCTTTATGTTGCGTGAAGAGGCAGATTATTGCTGGGAATCTATAAAGCGTACCCAGCCTGACGCACTCAAGATGTCTTGGGAGAAGTTCCAAGAGTTTTTCAACGACAAGTACTTTCCCAAAAGTATTCGTCACATGAAGGAGGTGGAGTTTATCAAGTTGGAGCAAATTAATATGACCGTGTCGTAATACGAGGCTAAATTTGCGGAGTTATTCCGGTTTGCATCCTATTTGGTTGATAATGAGGAGCGAATGACGTGAATGTTTCTAAGAGGTTTGAAACCCGATATACGTCAATACCTCATTTCTCACAAACTTTGTTTATATTCAGATGTAGTGAATAGGGCTCAGTTATTGGAGCGCGATAATGAGTCAGCCCAACCAAAAGGTAATGACTAGCAACACGATAATAATCACACCAGGTACGTACGTCAATTTCGAGGATGAAATTTTATAAGGAGGGGAGGTTGTAAGACCCCAACTTATTATAAATAAAATTGAATTTTCTTCTATTCATTATTCTAAATTAATAAGGTGTTAATTTGATATAATGTTTTGGTTATGGGTGAAATGTGCAAATTTTGCAAAATAAGCAAGTGGTTATAGAATATTCATTTGTGTCGGGGAATATCCGTTTGGTCGTGGAATATTCTTGTTGTCGGGGAATATTCGAACGACAGCGCAGCCAGTTGTGGGCCTCATAACGGAAAACGGTTGAATGAAGGAAAACGACAAAGTATGAGTTTTATAAATAATAACAGGCGTAGTTGTTATCAAGTAACACCTCATTGGAATACCCAAAGGTTAAAAATACAATAATATGCGTGGTTGCACAAAAGAAGCACAAGATTGCAGACATGATTTTTTAATTATTGATCCTTACGTAAGAAGGCACTACTCAATAATTGTTACAATAATTATCGCTCAATATTTTAGTTTATTGATTCAATAATTATCATATTGATATTTTATATTATTTTTGTTTCAATAATTGTCACTACACAGTATTTCTCATTATCATATCAATAATTCATATTATTTGAATAATATTATTAGATGGCATTATTGGCAAGTTCTGTCTAAGGAGAGGTTTGGTCACCTAATTGCGCACCAATAAGGAGAAAACCTTATTGGAAAGCCCCCTCTTTCCTGGGAACTGCCTGGTTGTCATTATTGTGATTCTGTAATATTATTTGTGAATAATTAATTATTGATAAGGAAATATTTATTTGATGCGGATATAAATGATGGATTTATTTATTTTATGTGATTCTAATTGAAGAAATTAATGTTGAGGTGTTTTATCAGTATTTTTGTCGAAATGGAGGTATTAAAAAATCAAATCAATATTTTTACGATATATTGCGCGAGTTATAATTTTTAATCCTACCGTTGGATAGTTGTGATTTTTGGATATGTTATACATATATAAGTTGAGTATATGTCTACAAATTTTGAACCGTTAAAAATGAACGTATGATTTGTTATAAGTTTTAAGAGGTGACTGATCGGAAATTAGGTTTATAAATGATTTTGGTGGAAAATTCTAAAATTGAGTGGGCCCCACTTATGGTTGGTGAAGAAATGTGCTGAATTTTTTTTCAAATGTGGTGGGTGGCAATAGTAACAGGTAAAGCCATCAGGTAGCAGGTCAAGTCTGCTTCGGCGTGCTAACATTTTCCTATAAATAGAGGGCTAAGTTAGAATTGAAAATCACACCAGAAACATAAGAATTCTCTCTTTCTCTCTCTATATTATCGAGCGTATTTTTTGAGTATTTAGATACTTTAAGAGTTGTTGTTCAGTACAAGTTTCATTCAGCATCACTTTCGACCTTTCATTCCGAAACACTATTTCTTTGAGGTAAGGGATGCTATTTTCTTCTTAAATGATATTATTTTCTTCAATATCATTATGCCGAATTATTGCTTTGAATTTTTTAATCAAATTTGGAACTTTTTATGTCGGGGATACTATTCATGTATACGGCACTATTCACGAATACGACATTATTCACCGAAAAATAAAAAATTTCCTTTTTGTCCAAGATGTCTATTATGGTTACTATCTTTGATTGTATCCATGTTTTGATCTTTATTTTTGAATCCGGCTTCAAAATTGGTTATTATGAAGTATTAGTGATCTTGGATAAACTGTAACACGAATCCCTAATATTTGTCCTTCTGTCTCACTGGATTCGTTCTCTAAAATGTTTTTCATCATCCTTAGTCCTTAATGATGATATTATAGAATATCTTTGGCCTGTAGTGCAAAGATGAATGATTAACTGATGAATATCTTTGGCCCGTAGTGCAAAGATGAACAGTGTTGAGATGAACATGACCAATCGGTGATACAAATGAATATCTTTATCCAGTAGTGCAAAGATGAATATTCGATTAAAGATGTATATTGATTGTTGTTACAGGGATAAAATATTGATGATGGACTTTTAAATCTTAGAAGATAGTAGAACTCATTCTCTACTTGACTCTTCCAATGGATTGCTCTTTTCGCTGCAGTTTTGATCTAGAACTTGTTGTCTATTATGTTTTATCAGATTTTTCTCTGTTGAAGACTAATGATAATTTGTTGTATATTATCTTAGTCATAATATTCTTTACTGGGCTAGTTGAGCTCGCCCTTTTCCTTTTTGTTCCATTTTTCTTCTCATGAGGTGAGAACATAGCAGGATCTAGTCGGGGTATAGAGTGATAGTTCTAGAAAGATGTTTTAGCAGTCCTCACTATTTCTGTAAAATAGAGTTTGAATAATTGTAATGAGGACTTATTTGAGTGTGGATATTGTCTAGAAGACAATATTTGTATTTAAACTCACACTATTTGTTGTCGTATTTTGCATGACAATTGTATTATTGAAGTTGTAGTTTGCTTTTTGTACCATGTATTTGGCGACTCAGAATGGGTGTTGTATCCCTATTTTGGGGGCGTCACCGTTGGTATCAAAGCTTAGGGATATGGTCTTTGGTAGAGAATGGGGAATAGAACTAGGAGGGGAGAGATGAGTAAATCCTTCGCTAGTGTGTCCTATCTAAGCTTATTTGTTGATCGGTCATAATATAGGGATATTATGTGATATGTTAATTTGTTTAATTAACCCTTGTTTTATGGTAGTATTTAAGAATGGCTGTTGAGAACGTTAACAATGGAGTGTATGAGACTGTGGAACAACCTTTAGTCATAAACCAGGAGAACGTGCAACATGAAGGCAATATTCCTCCTGTAAATAACGCTACCGAGCAAATGATGGATGATGGAATGTTTAGGAGCTTTTTGCAGTTCATGCAAAATCAGACGAGGGAGACACGTGTAAAAAATACGGGTGGAAGTGATAGCAACGCGCGGTCTGTCACAGCCAAGCAGTTCAAGGAGTTGGGACCACAAGATTTCTGGGGAAAGCCCGATCCGATTAAGGCGGAAACGTGGGTCAAGTAAATTACCAAGATATTCGATGTCTTGGGATGCATGGAGGAACAAAAGGTTCCATTCGCCACCTTTATATTCCGTGGAGAGGCAGATTACTGGTGGGAATCTGTGAAGCGTACCCAGCCAACCGCACTCAACATGTCTTGGAAAAGATTTCAGAAACTGTTCAATGACAAGTACTTTCCTGAAAGTATTCGTCATATGAAGGAGGTAGAGTTTATTAAACTGGAATAGAACAACATGACGGTGTCTCAGTGCGAGGCGAAGTTCGCGGAGTTATCCAGGTTTGCACCTCATTTGGTAGAGAATGAGGAACGTATGACGCGGATGTTTCTGAGAGGTCTAAAACCCGAGATTCGTCAATACCTTATCTCTCATAAATTTTCTCTGTATTCAGATGTTGTCAACAGGGATCAATTATTAGAGCGAGATAATGAGTATACTCAACCAAGGGACCACAACCAGGGTCATACCGGTTACAACAGTCATCAGAGCGATGATAACCAGCGAGTAGGGAAAAATATAGACAAAAGCGGTAACCACTCGGGTGGTAATCGTGGCCATGATAATAGGAGAGGTGAGTCAAGTGGAAATTTCAGAAAGAGGAGATTCAACAATGACGGGAAGACATCAGCAGCAGCACTAGCACCAACAACAAATTCTAGGGGAGGAGAACGACCGCCAGTTAGATGTTACAAAATGCGGAAAGAGGGACATATCATTAAATCGTCCCACAACAATCCAAGGTATGTTATAACTATGGAAAGGAAGGTCACATAGCTCGGGATTGTTCTGTAGCAAAACCAAGTTCAGCGGGGATGGTGACTCTAAGGGTTGTCCCGGATAAGTTGAAATCAACGGTTCCTGGAAGAGCGTTTGTCGTGACTGGCCAAAAAGTGAGGAACCCGAACGAGGTGATCACGGGTAACCTAATATTAAATTCTTGTGAAGTTTATACCTTATTAGATACCGGTTCTACCCATTCTTTTATCTCTCCTGCTTGTGCTCAACGTTTAAACTTGACTCCGGAGAAATTGGACTTTAACTTATCTGTTGAAACTCCGTTGGGTGAAACCTTCGTTACATCTACAGTTTATAAATCTTATTTGATCCAAGTTGGCACTATCACATTACCTGTTGATCTTATCTCTTTAAAGATACTTGCTTTTGATGTGATTTTAGGAATTGATTGGTTAACCACTCATCATGCCAAAATTGATTGTTTTCGTAAGGTTGTTAGTTTTCATATTCCTAACCAACCTGTTATGCCGAATTCAAGCAACTAAACCACTAAAATCACCACCGTCATATCAAGCCACAAAGTTATTCGCTTATTGAAAAATGGATGTCAAGCTTTCTTAGCCCATATTATGGATTTGAATAAAGACAAGTCGATTTGAATAATATTTCACATTTGTTAGAGTATTTCCGATGTATTTCCTGAAGAACTTCTCAGTCTACCCCCAGAACGTGATGTAGAATTCTTTATTGACCTTGAACCGGGTACAAAACCCATTTCTAAAGCCCCATATCGAATGGCTCCTATTGAACTTCAGGAGTTAAAAGTCCAACTACAGAGTTATTAGACATCGGTTTCATTCGTCCTTAGTACATCTCCTTGGGGTGCTCCTATTTTATTCGTAAAGAAGAAAGACGGGAGTATGCGACTTTGTATTGACTACCGAGAATTGAACCATGTCACCATCAAGAATAGGTATCCGTTACCTCGCATTGATGACCTGTTTGACCAATTACAAGGAGAACAATTCTTTTCAAAGATCGATCTTTGTTCTGGATATCATCAGCTGATGATTAAAACTAAGGATATTCCAAAGACTGCCTTCAGAACTCGGTACGGGCATTATGAATTCTTAGTCATGTCTTTTGGATTGACTAATGCTCCTGCTGCTTTCATGGATATGATGAATTGTGTATTCAAGGAATATTTGGATCAGTTCGTTGTTGTCTTTATTGATGACATCCTCATCTATTCCAAAAGCCGTGAAGATCATGAGCACCATTTGAAGCTGATACTTGAAAGGCTTCGTGAAAATAAGCTATATGCTAAGCTGAAGAAATGCGAGTTCTGGCTTGAGGAAGTAGCATTCCTTGGGCACGTGGTGTCAAAAAATGGAGTATTTGTTGACCCGGCGAAGATTGAAGCAATACAAAGTTGGGAGCAACCAAAGTCGGTGACCGAAGTGCGTCGCTTTTTGGGCTTAGCTGGTTATTATCGGAGATTCGTGGAAGGATTTTCTCGAATCGCTACTCCATTAACTCAGTTGACTCGGAAGGATACAAAATTTGTATGGAGTGAGGAATGCAAGAAGAGTTTCCAAGAGCTCAAGAGGAGACTCATTTCAGAACCTATTCTGGCAATACCATCTAGTTCGGATGGATTTGTTATATACAACGATGCTTCAGGCAAAGGGTTAGGATGTGTTCTCATGTAACATGGGAAAGTCATAGCCTATGTCTCGCGACAACTCAAAGAATATGAGAGGAATTATCCTACTCATGATCTAGAGTTGGCAGCAGTCGTTTTCGCATTGAAGATATGGAGACACTACTTGTATGGGGAGAAAGTGGAGATCTATACGGATCATAAAAGCCTCAAATATTTTTTCACCCAAAAAGAACTCAACATGCGGCAACGACGTTGGCTTGAGCTATTGAAAGATTACGATCACACTATTTAATACCATCCTGGAAAAGCGAACGTAGTAGCTGACGCATTGAGTAGAAGATCATATGCGAGTACGAGTGCGATATTGTCAATGTAAAGGCCCATTTTGTATGACTTGCAAAGGATGGAGATAGAATTAAAGACTCCAGGGACCCATATGATGATGGCGAATATACGAGTAGAACCGACTTTAATCGATAAAGTTAAAGCTGCTCAAGCTACGGACCTGGGGCTGATGCGTATGAAGAAGAAAGTGCAAGAAGGAGCTATTCCAGAAGCAAGAATCGATGAATATACGAGCATTCCTAACGTTTATGACTTGAAGCATATAATCATGATGGAGGCACACAATACCCCATTTGCAATCCATCCTGGGAGTACCAAAATGTATCATGATCTTTGACATACATTTTGGTGGAACAATATGAAGAGAGAGATCGCGGAGTTTATCTCAAGATGTTTAACCTGTCAATGTGTAAAGGCGGAGCATCAAGTGCCAAAGGGTCCATTGCAATCACTTGAGATTCTGGAATGGAAGTGGGAACACATTACTATAGATTTCGTTACGGGTCTTCCCAAGGTTTCTCAAGGTATAGATGCGATTTGGGTTATTGTTGATAGATTAACCAAGTCTGCTCATTTCTTGCCTATACGTGAAACTTATTCCCTTGAACGTCTTGCTCGTATGTACGTGAACGAGATTGTGAGATTTCATGGCATGCCAGTATCCATAGTTTCGAATCGTGACCCAAGATTCACTTCACGATTTTGGGTTAGCTTGCAGAAAGCTATGGGCACGGATTTACGATTCAGTTCGGCATACCATCCTCAAACGGAGGGACAATCAGAGAGGACTATTTAAACTCTTGAAGATTTATTAAGACTCTGTGTCCTAAACTTTAAAGGGAGTTGGGATAAGTATTTACCATTGGTGGAATTCTCCTACAACAACAGTTATCAAGCAAGTATAGGCATGGCTCCATTCGAGGCGTTGTATGGACGATAAGTGTCGTTTCTCGAAATCTTTGGGACGAGGTGGGAGAAGCAACGTTGTTGGGACCAGAATTAGTACGCATGACTACAGAAAAGATCCAAATAATTCGATAACATATTCAAACCTCACAAGATCGACAAAAGAGTTATGTTGATCTTCATCGAAAGGACGTGGAATTTAATATTGGGGATCTTGTAATGTTACGTATTGCTCCATGGAAAGGAGTTACAAGATTTGGAAAGAGAGGAAAGCTATATCCAAGGTTTGTTGGTCCATTTGAGATTCTTGACTGAATAGCAAATGTGGCCTATAGACTCGCATTACCTACAAGTATGTCTCGTGTTCACAATATTTTCCACATATCTATGCTTCGTAAATATATGAAAGACCCGAACCATATTATTGAGTTAGAACCAGACGAGATGGGCGAAGATTTAACGTACAAGGAGGTACCTGTTAGAATCTTGGATAGGAAAGAACATGCCCTACGCACCAAGGTTATACCACAAGTTAAGATTTTATGGAGGAACCATGCTATTGAAAAAATGACCTCGGAGTTGGAATCAGAAATGAAAGCGAGGTACCCTCACTTGTTCGAAACACCAGGTACGTACGTCAATTTCGAGGACAAAATTTTATAAGGAAAGGAGGTTGTAAGACCCCAACTTATTATAAATAAAATTGAATTTTCTTCTATTCATTATTCTAAAGTAATAAGGTGTTAATTTGATATAATGCTTTGGTTATGGGTGAAATGTGCAAATTTTGCAAAATAAACAAGTGGTTATAGAATATTCATTTCTGTCGGGGAATATTCGTTTGGTCGTGGAATATTCTTGTTTGTCGAGGAATATTCGCATGACACCGTAACCATTTATTGTGGGCCCCATAACGTAAAAACTATTGGATGAAGAAAACTACAAAGTATGAGTTTTATAAATAATAACAGAGTTATTACGATTAACAATCGTTGGAATACGCTATGGTTAAAAATATAATAATATGTGTGGTTGCACAAGAAGATACCAGTATTGAACAATAGATATTTTGAATTATTGATCCTTACGTAAGAAGACACTACTCAATAATTGTTACAATAATTACTGTTCAATATTTTATTTTATTGATTCAATAATTGCTGCGTTGATATTTTATATTATTGTTGTTTCAATAATTGTCACTGCACAGTATTTCTCATTATCATATCAATAATTCATATTATTTGAATAATATTATTAGATGGCATTATTGGCAAGTTCTGTCTAAGGAGAGGTTTGGTGACCTAATTGTGCGCCAGTAAGGAGAAAACCTTATTGGAAAGTCCCTCTTTCTCGAACCGCCTCGTCGGTCATTATTGTGATTCTGTAATATTATTTGTGAATAATTAATTATTGATAAGGAAATATTTATTTGATGCGGATATAAATGATGGATTTATTTATTTTATGTGGTTGTAATTGAAGGAATTAATGTTGAGGTATTTTATCAGTATTTTTGTCAGAATGGAGGTATTAAAAAATCAAATCAGTATTTTTACGATATATTGCGCGAGTTATAATTTTTAATCCGACCGTTGGATCGTTGTAATTTTTGGATATGTTATACGTATATAAGTTGAGTATATGTCCACAAATTTTGAACCGTTAAAAATAAACGTATGATTTGTTATAAATTTTAAGAGGTAACTGATTCAGAAATTAGGTTTATAAATAATTTTGGTAAAAAATTCTAAAATTGAGTGGGCCCCACTTGTGGTTGGTGAAGAAATGTTCTGAATTTTATTTCAAATGTGGTGGGTGGCAATATTAGCAGGTAAAGCCATCAGGTAGCAGGTCAAGTCTGCTTCGGCGTGCTAACATTTTCCTATAAATAGAGGGCTAAGTTAGAATTGAAAATCACACCAGAAACATAAGCTTTGTCTCTTTCTCTCTATATATTATCGATCGTATTTTGTGAGTATTTAGATACTTTGAGAGTTGCTGTTTAGTACAAGTTTCATTCAGCATCACTTCCAACCTTTCATTTTGAAGTATTGTTTCTTTGAGATAAGGGATGTTATTTTCTTCTTAAATGATATTATTTTCTTCAATATCATTATGCCGAATTATTGGTTTGAACTTTTTAATCAAATTTGGAACTTTTTGTGTCGGCGTTACTATTCACGTATACGGCACTATTCACGAATACGACACTATTCACTGAAGAATGAAATTTTTCCTTTTTGTCCAAGATGTCTATTATGGTTACTATCTTTGATTGTATCCATGTTTTGATCTTTATTTTTGAATTCTGCTTCAAAATTGGTTATTATGAAGTATTAGTGATCTTGGATAAACTGTAACACGAATCCCTAATATTTGTCCTTCTGTCTCACTGGATTCGTTCTCTAAAATATTTTTCATCATCCTCAGTCCTTAATGATGATATTATTGAATATCTTTGGCCTGTAGTGCAAAGATGAATGATTAACTGATGAATATCTTTGGCCCGTAGTGCAAAGATGAACAGGTGTTGAGATGAACATGACCAACTGGTGATACAAATGAATATCTTTGGCCTGTAGTGCAAAGATGAATATTCGATTAAAGATGTTTATTGATTGTTGTTACAGGGATAAAATATTGATGATGTACTTTTAAATCTTAGAAGATAGTAGAACTCATTCTCTACTTGACTCTTTTAATGGATTGTTGTTTCCGCTGCAGTTTTGATCTAAAACTTGTTTATCTATTATGTTTTATCGATTTTTCCTCGTTGAAGACTAATGATAATTTGTTGTATATTATCTTAGTCATAATATTCTCATCGGGCTAGTTGAGCTCACCCTTTTCCTTTTTGTTCCATTTTTCTTCTCAGGAGGTGAGAATATAACAGGATCTAGTCGGGGTATAGAGTGATGGTTCTAGAAAGATGTTTTAGTAGTCCTCACTATTTCTGTAAAATAGTATTTGAATAATTGTAATGTGGACTTATTTGAGTGTGGATATTGTCTAGAAGACAATATTTGTATTTAAACTCACAATATGTGTGTCGTATTTTGCACGACAATTGTATTATTGAAGATGTAGTTTGCTTTCTGTACCATGTATTTGGCGACTCAGAATGGGTGTTGTATACCTATTTTGGGGGCGTCACAATGACCGTGTCACAGTACGAGGCTAAGTTTGCGGAATTATCTCGGTTTGCATCACATTTGGTCGATAATGAGGAGTGAATGACGCGAATGTTTCTGCGAGGTTTGAAACTCGATATACGTTAATACCTTATTTGTCACAAACTTTGTTTATATTCAGATGTTGTGGATAGGGCTCAGTTATTGGAGCGCGATAATGAGTTAGCACAACCAAAAGGTAACAACCAACAACACGATAATAATTGTACCGGTGGCAACGGCCATCGGAACAATGATAACCATCCTGGGGGAAATTATCATGCTAAGAATGGTAACCACTTCGGTGGTAATCATGGCCAAGATAATAGAAGTGGAAATTTCAAGAAGAGAAGGTTCAATAATGATGGAAAGACAGCAGCATTAGCACCCGTTTCAAAGGAAGAAGAACGACCACCGGTCATATGTTTCAAATGCAGACAGGAGGGACACATCCGTCCAAACTCAGACTGCAACAATCCAAAGCGTGTTTCAATTATGCGGAAGAAAGGTCACCCACCTCGATTTTGTCGTGTAGTGAAGTCGAAGTCCACCGGGATGGTGACGCCAAAGGATGTCCTGACATGTCAAAGCCAGTAGTTTAAGTGAGAGTGTTTGTCGAGGAACCCAACAAAGTTGTCACGGGTAAGTTAATCATAAACGCTTTACGAAGTCTATACCTTATTCGATACCGGTTCTACCCACTCTTGTATTTCACCTAGTTGTGTTCAATGTTTGAACTTGGCTATTCAGAAACTAGACTTTGACTTATCTGTTAAAACTCTGTTAGGAGAAACCTTCGTTACATCCATTATTTATAAATCTTATTTGATTCAAGTCGACACTTTCACGTTACCTGTCGATCTGATCTCTTTGAAAATACTTGTCTTTAATGTGATTTTAGGAATCGATTGGTTAACTACTCATCATGCTTTTCATAAGGTTGTTAGCTTTTATATTCCTAACCAACCTGTTATGCGAATTCAAGCAACCAAACCACTAAAGTCAATAACTGTTATATCAAGCCATAAGTAAAGAGCCCCGATCCTTTCGTTGTTGACTTCCTTGTGTGGAATGCACCGAAGTCAGACTTTCTGTAGGTGACGTCGTTAATGACGATGGTAAGTTGATAGGTATCAATGTGATGTACTATCCAAGTCTTGGATGAGAGTCACAATTTTTAAATGATATTTCTATCGTTAATAAATTTCTTGACGTATTTCTAAAGACTTCCTGGCCTACCCCATAGTGTGAAATCGAATTTTGTATTGACCCCAGTAGAAAACCAATTTCTAAAACCCGTAAATATTTCTTCAACCAAAACGAACGTATAATTTGCCAAAGATGTTGGCTCGAGCTATTGAAGATTACGATCGTACCATTCAATATCATCGTGAAAGAGCGAACGTGGTAGCTGACGCGTTGAGTAGAAGATCATATGCGTTTACGAGTGCGATGTTGTTAACACAAAAACCTATTTCGTATAACTTACAAATGATTAAGATAGAGTTAAAGACTCTAGAGACCCACGTGAAGATAACGAATATACGAGTAGAATCGACTTTAATTGATAAAGTTAAAGCCGCTCAAGCTACACATCCGAATCTGATAAAATGTGAAGAAGAAGGTTCAATAGGGCGTTATTCTAGAAGCAAGAATCGATGAAGAGAGGAAATCTCAACCCTCGATTTTATTGTCCCATTTGAAATCCTCGATTAAGTAGGAACTGTGGCTTATAGACTCGTATTACCGCCAAGTATGTCGCGTGTTCATAACGTTTTTCACGTATCGATGTTACGTAAATATGTGGACGACCCGAACCACATTATTGATTTAGAACCAGATGAGATAGCAGATAATTTAACGTATGAAGATGTACCTGTTAAAATCCTGGAATATATTCTACGCTTAAAGTTTATACCTCAAGAGTTAGAATCTGATGAAGTGTCCTCATTTGTTCGGCATACAAGGTACGTACGTAAATTTCAAGGGCGAAATTTCATAAGGAGGGGAGATTGTAAAATCCCAAATTTTACGAATAAAGATTTAATTTTCTCAAAATATTTTTTTGAATATTATGGTGTGAATTTGAGATAATGTTATAGGTGTGGGTAGTATTTATAAATTTTGCAAAGTATGCAAGTTGTTATATAATATTCGATTGGTCGGGGAATATTCGTTTTAGCAGGGAATATTTGTACAACGGTACAATCATTGGTGGACCCCACAAAGGAATTATTGTCAGATTGAGAAAACGACAAAAATATTTTTATGAAAATAACGACGGAAGTTTTATCGTTAATCTTTGTTGAACAACCTCAGTAGTAAAAGTACAATAATACGCGTGGTTGCATAGTAGTACACACCATTGATTATTGATGTTTACGTGAGAAGTCACTTTCGGTTTTGTTCAATTATTGCTTCAAAGAATTATTGCATAGTATCTCACGTTAATTGATTCAATTATTATCGATATTTTATATATTATTAAATCAATAATTGAGATGACAGAGTTATTAATATTATTATTTGCAATATTAACGATGTCTAAAAGTTCTGTCAAGGAGACGTTTGGTCACCTAATTGCGCGCCAATAGGGAGAAATCCTTATTGGAAAGCCCCCTCTTTCCTGGGAACAACCTGGTCGATTAATAATGTGAGTTATAATAATGACGATGAAGTTTTATTTTATTAGTATTATTAATGTAATAAAACAGAAAAGCTTTTTATATAAAACAAAATACTTTTATAAAGTTATTCGTTTTATTAGATTATAAATAGAATATATTATATTCTATTATGCATAGAATTTTGCATAGTAAAATCTTTTTATATAAAACAGAATACTTTTATAAAGTTATTTGTTTTATTAGACAATAATTAGAATATATTATATTTTATTATGCATAGTGTTTGCATAAGCCTGCGATAGTAAAAATCTTTTTATATAAAATAGAATACTTTTATAAAGTTATTCGTTTTATTATATTATAAATAGAATATATTATATATTATTTAAAAGATTTTGTTTTATTAGAATATTTTATAGTAAACCAATCTGACCGTCTCTAGCTTAAAAGTAAATCAATCTAGACCATTCAGAATTAGTTACTTATTCAGGTCCATTCTCCTATAAATAGAAGCTCATTCCTTCATTATTTCTTACTTAATTCAATCAAACTCTAGAGAGAGAAACTATAGAGAGAAAGAAGAAAAGTATTATTCGCTACTTCACTACTCCTATATCCGCTTGTCCTAAGGTAAGGGGTATTATTTCTTTCAGATTCATGAAGAGAACTTCATTATTCCATTTTTTTCATTATTACGTTGGAATAACTTTGTATACTAGCTTCACCCTATACTTGGTGAAATTCTTCTCATTATTTCATTCTTTATCATTATATTGGAATAACTTGTCTATGCAATCTTCGCATACATGGTGAAATTCTTTTGTTATTTCATTCTTTATTATTACATTGGAACATCCCAGCTTGCGTTTATTTCACTTTGACCGGTTCCGTTATTTATTATTCTGTTGGAACATCCTCGTCGCAAGCGCTTACGCATGACACGGTTCCGTTATTTATTATTCATTGGAACATCCTCAGCCGGTCCAATTTCACCCGACTTCGGTTCCGTTATTTATTATTACATTAGAATATCCGTATGCATGCGTTCACGCACGACCGAATTCTCGTTATTTATTATTCTATTGGAATAACTCATCTGCGGTGGTCTATCGCATGCCTGGTGATTTCTTTTGTTATTCCATTCTTTATTATACTCAGTTGGTTAAAGTTTTGACTTCTATACTCCATGAAATTAGTGGAATATCCTTGATATTTGCGCTTTATCCAGTATCTTTTCATGGAAATATTCTTCTGAGCATTCTTGAATTTTACTCTACAAAGAAGTATCATGTTGACAATTTGGACGTTATTAGTTCCTGGATAAATTAATTCTTGAACTTGTTTTATTGAATTCTTATATCATTGTCACCATCCTCATGTTTATATTTTGTTAAAAGTCATCTGTGGCCTGTAGTGCATAGATGGACTTGGTATGATTATGACCAGGGATTATTCGGTGTAATCATGACCGTAATGTTACAAATAATGTGGTAAAAGTCCTCATTGGCCCGTAGTGCATTGATGGACAGTTGTTGGCATGATCATGACCATTGATGAATACACGAATATCCTTGGCCCGTAGTGCATGGATAATTTGTGGTTGTAATACTAATGAATATCCTTGGCCGTAGTGCAGGGATGATGTGGATTATTTATTAAGCTGAGTCCCAGCGATAAAAGTGATGAAAAACCTTTTAAATCATAAAAGATAGTAGATTTTATTCTCTACTTGACTCTTTTAATGGATTGCTTGTTTCGCTGTAGTTAAACTTGATGTTTGTTATATTGTATCAGTGTAACACTGTTGAAGGCTAACAATAATTTATTCTACATTATCTTAGTCATAATATTTCTTACTGGGCTAGTTGAGCTCACCCTTTTACTTTTATTGTTCTCTTTAGGAAATGAGAACGTAGCAGGGACTAGTCGGGGAACGGAGTGACGGTCCAGATAATAGCATTAGTAGTCCTCACTATTCTGTTAAATAGTGTGATAATAAATTTATTGAGGACTCAGTTGAGTGTGGATATTGTCTAGATGACAATATTTGTATTAAAACTCACAGCATATGTTTTGTCTATTTTACACGACTGTTGTATAATTAAGTTGTATTTCAATTTTGTACCATGTATTTGGCGACTCAAGATGGGTGATGTATACCTATTTTGGGGGTGTCACAAAGTTAGTATCAAAGCTTAGGGATATGATCCTGGCCGAGATGTGAGACAAGAACTAGGAGGGAGAGACGAATTCCTTCGCTAGTATGACCTACCTAAGTTTGTTTGGTATTTAATTGGTCTGGCCGAGTATAGGGATAATATGTGATATGTTAATTAACCCTTGTTTTGTGGCAGTATTTGTAAATGACATCCGAGAATGTTGAGAATAATAATGGAGCACAGGAGACCGTTGAGTCTCCACAGATCAATAATCAGGATAATGTGCATCAGGAAGGTGACAATCCTCATGCAAACAACAACACTGACCAAATGATGAATAATGGGATGTTCAGAGGCTTTCTGCAGTTCATGCAACACCAAATGCGGAGGGGAGGGACATATCAGTCCAAACTGCATGATGCAGTCCAAAGCATGTTACAATTGTGAAAAAAAGGTCACCTAGCCTGATTTTGTCGTGCACCAAGGTCAAGTCCAGTTGGGACGGTGGCACCAAAGGCGGATACGGACAAAACAAAGTCGGTGGTTTCAGGAAGAGCGTTTTTCGTGACTTCTCAAAAAGCGAGTAACCCAAATGAAGTTAGCATGGGTTAGTTAATTATAAATTCTTGCGAAGTCTATACCTTATTAGATACCGGTTCTACCCATTCTTTTATCTCTCTTGCTTGCACTCAATGTTTAAATTTGACCCCAGAGAAGTTAGACTTTGACTTATTGGTTTAAACTTCGTTAGTAGAAACCTTCGTTATCTCCACTGTTTATAAATCTTGTTCATTCAAATCGACACTTTCACGTTACCTGTCGATCTTATCTCTTTGAAAATACTTGCCCTTGATGTGATTTTAGGAATCGATTGGTTAACTACTCATCATGCCAAAATTGATTATTTTCGTAAGGTTGTTAGCTTTCATATTCCTAACCAACCTGTTATGCAAATTCAAGCAACCAAACCACTAAAGTTAATCACTATTATATTAAGCCATAAGTAAAGAGCCCTGAGACTTTCGCTGGTGACTTCCTTGTGTGGAATGCACCGAAGCCAGACTTTCTGTAGGGGAAGCCATGAATAACGGTGGCAAGTTTATAGGTATCAATGTGACATACTATCCAAGTCTTGGGATGAGAGTTACATTTTTTTTTCTCTATCGTTAATAAATTGCCTAACGTATCCCTGAAGACTTCCTGGCCTACCACCAGAGTGTGAAATCAAATTTTGTATTGACCCCAGTACAAAACCCATTTCTAAAACCCTCAAATATTTCTTCACTTAAAACGAACGTATCATGCGCCAAAGATGTTGGCTCGAGCTGCTGAAGTTTACGACTATACCATTCAATATCATTGTGGAAGAGCGAACGTGGTAGCTGACGCGTTGAGTAGAAGATCGTATGCGTTTACGAGTCCGATGTTGTTAACACAAAAACCCATTTTTTATAACTTACAAATGATGAAGATAGAGTTAAAGACTCTAGGGTCCCACGTGAAGATAACGAATATACGATTAGAATCGATTTTAATCGATAAGGTTAAAGTCGCTCAAACTACACACCTAGAGCTGATGAATATGAAGAAGAAGGTTCAAGAAGGCGTTATTCTAGAAGCAAGAGTCGATGAATAGAGGAAATCTCAACCCTCGATTTAATTGGCCCATTTGAAATCCTCGATCGAGTAGAAACGATGGCCTATAGACTCGTTTCACCGCCAAGTATGTCGCGTGTTCATAACGTTTTTCACGTATCGATGTTACGTAATTATGTGGACGACCCGAATAACATTATTGAATTGGAATTAGACGAGATAGAAGAAGATTTAACGTATGAGGAGATATGTGTTAAAATCTTGGATAAGAAGGATAATATTCGACACTCAAAGGTTATACCTCAAGAGTTAGAATCTGAAATGAAGTCAAGGTATCCTCACCTCTTCGACATACCAGGTATGTACGTAAATTTCAAGGGCGAAATTTCATAAGGAGGGGAGATTGTAAGACCCCGAATTTTATGAAATGAAAGTATTCAATTTTCTTATAATTATTATTTTATTTCGTAAATGGTTAAATTGATAAAAGGTTAAAGTTAAGGGTGATATGTGAAAATTTTTGCAAAGTATTCAAGTTGTTATAAAATATTTGTTTGGTCGGGGAATATTCTTTTTGTCGGGGAATATCCGTACGACGTCACAATCATTGGTGGACCCCACAATGGAAGTATTGTTAAGTAGTAAAAATGACGTAATTATCTTTTATAAAAATAACTACGAAAAGTGTTACCGTTAAAACTATTGAACTACCCGATAGTAAAAGTATAGTAATACACGTGGTTGCATAGTAGCACACCAGTATTGATTATTGATGCTTACGTAAGAAGTCACTTTCGGCTTATACTCAATTATTGCTTTCTGATGAATTGTTGCATCATATCTCTCATATTATTGATCCAATTATTGTCATAGTATCATCTGCATAATATATTATATTATTAAATAAATAATTGAGACGACAAAGTTATTCATATTATTAATTAAAATATTGACAATGTCTAGAAGTTCTGTCAAGGAGAGGTTAGATAATCTAATTGCGCGCCAATAGGGAGAAATCCTTATTGGAAAGCCCCCTCTTTCCTGGGAATGACCTGATTGTTAAATATTATGAGTTATAATATTAATGATGAATAAGTTCGTGTTGATTAAAGATGAAATTGATAGTTCCATTATGTTAGGATTATTAGTGTTAGTGGAAATCGACATTTATTGCAATAATAATTGATGTCTGTAGGTTATATTGACCAATCGGGTAATTCACCGGATAAATGAGCAATTAATTGCTATTAATTCACATGCTTATAACTATGTGTTCACATGTGTGTAATATTGATTCACATGATTTACTATTAGGGGAGTTGGTGCAAGATTGATAATACTTGCATGACTAAATTAAAAATAGAGGTATAGATGAAGGTACTATACTATAATTAGTTTTTTCACATGATTATACTATTGAGTCACATGAATGGACTATTAATTCACATGATTTACTATTAGGGGAGGTGGTGCAAGTTTGCTAATACTTGCAAGACTAAATTAAAAATAAAGAAAAAGAGGAAGGTATTATACTGTAATATTTCGATCCCCAAAATGTGCAATTATTGAAACTATATTTTCCTATAAATAAAAGGTCATTATTCTTTCATTTCTCACAAATTCACAAAGTCTCACAAGAGCAATTATTATAGAGAGAAATTATAGAGAGAAAGAAGAAGAGAAGTCTGCTACCTCACTATTCCAGTATCCAGTTTTCTTCTAAGGTAAGGGGTATTATTTCTTTCGTATTCATGAAGAGAGTTATTTTCTTTCAATACTCGTAAGGGATGTTATTTCATTCATTATTATTCTGTTGGAATAACCTGTCTGTGCGGTCTATCGCACGCCTGGTGAATTCTTCTGTTATTCCATTCTTTATTGTTCTGTTGGAATAACCCGTCTGTGCGGTCTATCGCATGCCTGGTGAATTCTTTTGTTATTTCATTCTTTATTATTCTGTTGGAATAACCTGTCTGTGTGGACTACTGCATGCATGGTGAATGATCCTTCATAATCATTCCTTATTAAATTGTGGAAATGATCTGTCAACGTGGATTACCGCATGACGGGTGAAAATCCATTTGCAGTTTTATATATTCTAGTATACTCATTTGGTTAAAGTTTTGGCTTCTATACTCCATGAAATTAGTAGAATATCTTGGATATTTTCGCTTCATCCAGTATCTTTTCATGGAAATATTCTTCTGAGCATTCTTGAATTTTACTCTACAAAGCAGTATCATGTTGACAATTTGGACGTTATTGATTTCTGGATAAATTAGATTATAAATCTTTAAAATTTATCCTTGAACTTGTTTTTTTGAATTATTATGTCATTGTCATCATCATTATGCTTATATTGTGATGAAAGTCATCTTTGGCTTACGTGCATAGATGGAGTTGGTATGATTATGACCAGAGATTATTTGGTATAATCATGAAAGTAATGTGACGAATGATGTGGTGAAAATCCTCATTGGCCTGTAGTTCATTGATGGACAGTTGTTGGTATGATTATGACCAGGGATTATTCGGTATAATCATGACCATTGATGATTACATGAATATCCTTGGCCGTGATGCAGGGATGATTCGATTTTATATATTAAGTTGTGTCTCAGCGATAAAGTTGATGAAAAACTTTTTAAATCATAAAAGATAGTAGATTTTATGCTCTACTTGACTCTTCTAATGGATTGCTTATTCCGCTGCAGTTGTTGATCTAAAATTTGTTCTCTATTATATTCTATCAGTTGTTATACTAATGAAGGCTAAGGATAATTTATTCTGCATTATCTTAGTCATAATATTTCTTACTGGGCTAGTTGAGCTCACCCTTTCTTTCACTGTTCTCTTCAGGAAATGAGAATATAGATGGGACGAGTCGGGGAACGGATTGACGGTCCAGATGGTCGTTTTAGTAGTCCTCGCTATTATATAAAATAGTGTGACAATAAATGTAATGAGGACTCCATTGAGTGTGGATATTGTCTAGAAGACAATATTCGTGTTAAAACTCTCAGCTTATGTTTTGTCGTATTTTACACGACAGTTGTATAATTAAGTTTTTATTTGTATTCTGTACCATGTATTTGGCGACTCAAGATGGGTGATGTATACCTATTTTGGGGGCGTCACATTTAGGTTATGCAAATTCAACATTAGGTCACCAACTCTTGGTATGGTAAGATTTACAAGTTACCTTAATAAAAATACAAAAAGGGCACTATGGTCATTTGCATTATCATTTTAAAGGCATTCTTGACAATTGATCTTATCCGTTTAACCCTAAGGTTTTAATCCTTAGGTTTTACAAATTAAATTTTTAAAATTTCCAATAGAGTTTTAATTAGAAAAATTTAAGATTTCTAAAACTATAATTAGGGTTTTCTAATTATATTAGATTCTCCTAATCATATTAACGCTTAATAAACACATTAGGCTTGCCAATTAGGAATAGGGTTTCCTAATTAGGGTTTAGGAATCTCAAATTTTAAATTAGGGTTTCCTGGCATATGATTAGGGTTTCTGACTACGCATTAGGGTTTCTAATCCTGAGATTAGGGTTTCTAATATCTTATTAGGGTTTATTAATTTTAAACCTCATCCGATCAATCATTAATAAAAAATTTCTCTACTGTACAAACACGTACATATCAATACAATTATTCAAAATGTATTTTCTACCGAATCCCTATCCTGAATTAGGGTTAGGGTTTCTTAAGCTGTTAAGCACAACTCTACTCTTATTTTTCAGTCAGCACACAAATTGACCACATCTCGAGACTCGCATCACAGATACACAGTACAATATTAACAGTCAATATTAATATTAAATAAAAAAAATTATTTGTAAAAATTCGGATTATTCGAAATCTCGGGTTATTACATTCACCCCTCCTTAAAAGGATTCCGACCTCGGAATCACCGCTTTCTTACTCCCTATAATATTTTAAAGTTGTATCATCAATTCATTTTTATCAACACAATATTAAATTGTGTCTTATATTCTAACCTGTGTCTTCTATCCATAAAAGAAAACAATTCACAGTAATATCTAACCAAGATTACTCGCGTAATTTAATTTCTCAGCGAAATCGTTACCTGTCACCACTTCATGGGCTGCTACTGCATCTGGAACTATCATGCTAAAAGTGAATGTTGTTAGTCTTCCTAGTTGTGCAGGTCCTCGAATCGCTAAGGTTCCGTTATCGGGTCCCTTGTTGGCATTTCCCTTCTCCGCATTTCTCTTCGGACAATTCTGGACCAGATAATCGTTCGATCCACATGCAAAACAACCTTGTACCTTCTTCAGATTGGAACAATTGGGTGATATGTGTCCCTCTTAACCATAGTTATAACAGACTCCTTGTTTATTCAAACAAACTCCTTGATGATGCTTCCCGCAAACTACACATGGCGCACCTTTCTTCCTAATATTTTCTGGATTGTTTCCTAAATTAACATCACCATCCCTCTTACGTTTATTAAGATCACTACCTCCACTACCACCTATCATATTATTTCCTTGAGCCTCAATTTCTCCCTCAGTGATAATGGCTTTTTCTAATAAAGTTGAAAATGATTTAATTTGCAGCACATCTAACTTCTCGAGTACCAACGATTTCAATCTGTTCCTAAAACATTGTGCTTTAAGCTCCTCAGTGTCCATTCGATGTGGAGCAAGTTTTGCTAACTCGTTGAACTTGAAAAAATATTCTGTCACTGACATATCCTTCTACTTCATATTCAAAAATTGATCTTCCATATTTTCCTTTAGACTTCCCTTCCTTGGCGACATTATCTGATAAAAATCTTATATTAATTCTCTTTCTCTACACCAACTCTTATTAATCACACAATAAGAATTTAACACAAAGTTCTCATATAATCGCATATTTATTCAAATAGCACACAGTACTTTTAGTATTTAACACGTATTACTATCCCATTTTAAATAAATTTCAGGATTAACAACACAACTTTACACAGAAAGTTTCAATTCTCAAACTTTACTCAAAAAGTTAAAATTCTCTATTCACACATAGCTATTCCTAGTTCCTCAAACTTACCACACCTAGGGGTTCAGGAACTTGCCACAATTATATGAGTTTATGAACTTATCCTAGTCAGACCTTTGGCGTCCATTCGTTGAGGGGTTCAAAACATCTCATATAATTATGAGTCATGAACTTACCATAAGTATGAGTTTTAAGAACTCACAAATTAATCGTAATCTTATATTCATATAGAAAATAAAGATTTCATTTATACAAACATATATATTTTCATATATTCACATATCATTCTCGATATTATAACCTTTAATATCACACATTATCAAAAGATACTATCGCTTAAACTTAAGCTATCTACCGTCTACTCCCTTCACCAGTCTTCTTCTTGTTGGGACACTTATTGAATCTGTGACCCGTTCTACCATATGAAAAACACTTCCTCATATTATGCTTAGAACAATGTTGGGAAATATGTTCTTCCTGCTTACAATTGAAGCACACGTTCTTCCACATCATACATTCTCCCACGTGAGTCTTTCCACACTTGCTACAGACTTGCTTCTTCTTCGAGTTTGAATTTTCAGAATTATCGCTGTCTTTGTCCCTCTTTCTCTTATTCTTGTCCTTCTTGTGCTTGATTGTTCCTTCAGACGATCCACCACCTTCTTTCTTCATTCTTTCTACCTGTGCTTTCAGCTCGTTCTGTTCTTCAGTCATTTTGCGTAATGCTCGTTCCGTCTTCCACAACTCCTCCAAGAGAAATACTTTACTCTGGAGTTCTTGAACTTTTGCAGATTCTTGATCTTGTTCTACAACTTTAGTCTTATTCCCTTTCTCCACCTTAGCTTCTTCAGACTTCGCCTCCTCATCACCACTCATATATATCTCGGGATAATCATTATGATCACTCCCCATATTGATCATAGGTTCATTTTTCCCACTTCTTCAACTGACTCGCTTTGCGCTGGCACCTCGGCTAATGGCACTGGTGCAACAGCTGCTAGCACTTCTGTACTCATATCATCTTCTCCCGACATCCTATTATCAGTTTAAATAACTTGATTAGTACTTCACCAGTATAAAATTCTCATATTATGTGTCCACATATCTCACTATCAATGCGCTTCGGCAATCCCTCACTTAGTACTCTAAATGAGTATTCTCTATCTCGCTTATGGTTATAATCCTAGTGTTTTCCCCACCCACTTAAGGTCTATAACTTACAGCTTTGCTACCAACTTGTGACACCTTGGTCACAACAGCTCTGATACCAACATGTGACACCCCCAAATCCGGTTTACCTGACCCCCCGAGTTTGGTGTTCACAATCCACAATATAATAACATCTAACTACCCATTCATATAGAAATGGTAATACATAAGTCATTAATAGAGATTGTTAATACATAAGTCCTAGGTTTTCTAACCTTAACATTACAAACATACCTTTTAGATATACAAAAAGGGTTCACAAATAAAACATAATAATAATGTTCATAACTAATTTATAACTATGCCTTTGCCTTTATCCTTTGAAGCACCTCCTGCCACTTCGTCCCTAGCTGAAAAGTTTTATTTAGCAAGGGTGAGCAACAAAATTTTCCCCGCAAGTTAAGACATACAATAAATGTATAAGAATCAGAACAACTGACTATCTAATTTAATAGAATGAAACCAAAGTTCGGGAAACTTTAAAATAACTGAACAAATCTCCAATTTTTAACAAGTCTTCTCACAATCTATACAACAAAATAATTTGATAGTGAAAGAGTACACCGCTTTCAAAGTTTCTACGATATTCTAATGAATAATCAAGAATCAATTCTATGCAATAACAAAGTGTAATATTTTCCAGATTTATGCTGAGTGATCACAAAGGATCTATAACTTCTATTCTCGGGTAGATATCAAAGATTTACTTTGGTATATACGCAGGTGTATTAGATAACCATAAAGATTAAATCATACCCCTCTGCAAGTATACAAGTGATCAGCCTTATTATACCCTATATTATGCATAATACTTAAAACGCGCGCAAAGGCCGAATTTACGACCAATATAATGTTTCCTTTGTATAAAAGGTTGTTCTTCTCAGTCTCATAATCAAAATTTGATTTAATAACGAAATATTAAAATTTCAAAATCTAATCACTTCTCTTTTCTTCTCTTCTCGAACCTATCAGGTTTGCTTTATCGATCTAGCCGAAACAATTGGCATCGATCTATCAATAATATTTGAATTTTCTTCTCTTCTCGAACCTATCAAGTTTTAACAAATATTCTTCCAGCCAGATCAATTGGCTAAGACATTTCTCAACACGATTCAACAATAGACAGGAATTATCAGTACTATTTACAATTACTAATAGATTCTATGGATATGAATATCCAATAATGATTATTCTACAAATATATATCCTCAGAATCACTAATTCAATTTGAATTAATAAACATGCACTAACTGCGAATAATCAACAATAAATTCTTGGACATGGTCTAATCAACAATAATTAACCACCATAATATTTGAAAAGATATAACTCAAGGTTGAGTTAGGAAAATTGCATTTCGCATTGATTACTGCTACTCAAATAAACTTACCTGCATTTGAAAGACCTATAATCACAATATCGGTCTTACAATTAGCATAATAATTCACAACACAATACTGTAATTTACAGTCAATCTTTCTCCTAGACATATTACCACATAATCACATTAGTGTTTATAACTTATATAAACACTACTCAAGTCTAACTAGGTTGGTCTGGTTGGACTTCGGTCTATTCTCGACGTTCTGGTCACCCTATCCGACAATTAAGACATTGATTGTCAATTAAACTCAATTTCAAAGCTTCAATATTATTTTAGATAAGTCAAATATCATTAATAATATTTTTCGAAAGCTTTTAATAATTTATAAGCAATTATTATAATTTATTATAATTTTTCAAACATCGAAATAATTTTTAAATGATTTAATTATCAAATAATTTTATCATCATTAATATTTAATAATATAAAAATATTAATGTTATACTTGTCAAAATATTAAAGTTATTGTTCATAACTTAAAATATTTTTAAATCATCAATATTCTACTTAAATGATTTTTAAATTAATTAAAATCATTTTTAAACCATCACCAATTAATATTTCAATATTAATGAATTTATCATCAAAATATTAAAAGTCATTAATTATAACTTAAAATATTTTTAAATCATTTTTTATTTTTAAATGATTTTAAAATCAATAAAACCATTTTACCATCATTTATTTAATTTAATAATTAAATAAACCTAATATCATTAATATTTATTTATTAATGAGAATTCTCCAAAATTATTGAAAATTATATTTTATAATTCAAAATATTTTCTAACACTTTATTCTCATTTAAAATGATTTTTAATTGAATAAAACCATTTTTAAATCATTTATTTAATGTAATAATTAAATAAATCTTATATCATTAATATTAAATTATTAATGAAAATTCTCCAAAAATATTAAAAGTTACATTTTATAGCTCAAAATATTTTTTGAACACTTTATTCTTATTTAAAATGATTTTTAATATATTAAAATCATTTTTCTCTAATTTATTTAATACACTAATTAATTAAATTAAATATCATTAATATTCAAATAAATATAAATATTAATGAAAATATCCTGAAATACTCAAAAATTATTTTTCATAATTTAAAATAATTTTTAAAACCATTTTTGGTAATTTTTATAATTTATTTCTATTTTTAAGCATTTTTCAGAAATTTCAAAAAATAAAATAAATCAAATCGTCGCTATATCCCTTTAGCGACACTTGTCTGTCGTCTTAGGTGTTCTTGGCATCAAGAACACTGACAATTCAGTTAGCAAGGTTGTTCATTTGACCAGCCATGATTCTCAGCTCAGGCATGTTCAGGGTCTGTTTAAACGTTGATCTTGTAGTAAGTATGCACCACTAAAATAATCAACCACTATATAAGACATACATCAACACACTTTAAAGATTCAAGCCACCAAAGTCACTGTCAGGGTGCTCCTGGGTTTTCTGGGTAACCCAGAAACCTAGGCAGTTGCATGTGGTCACTTTCCAGCCCAATTATTTAGGTGTTCTTGTCATCAACTAGGTTGGTTATTGGTCTAAACAGGTAGTTCTTATAACATGATCACAGTTAAACTATAACACAACCACCAGATTTAATCTGGTCAAACCTTGACAGACAGCTTGTGCCAACCGTTTCTGGAAATTCCAGAAACTTCATCTATGATCAAATGGTCTAGTTTGACCACTTACTACACTTAATATATTAACTGTTTATAAGATCTAAAACCATGGATCGAGTGTCCACACATCAGACTATAATCTAGATACAAACACAACATCAAACAACATAACACTTGTCAGAACCGGGCCTTGCAAAAAGTTGTCAGACGTTGTTTCTTACTTTCTGGGTTACCCAGAAATTGACTGGTCATACCCGGTCAACAGGTTTTGACCGATTATAACATGAAATCTAGACATCCAACAACTGTGATTTCACTTTCAGATAAAAGATCACATACCAAACTATAGATTCAAAACTTAAAACAAGAAAAATCATAAACGGGGAAGGATCTGTGGCCACTGACATTCGGTTGTCAGACCACATGAATGCTCAAGAACAGTTTTGAAAAACTTCATTTTTAAAAGCATTTTAATGTTATGGATCTATGTTATAACAACATAAATTGCCATAAAACACCATTTAACACTTATACAAATACATAAACACAAATTTAAACATAGCATACAAGATCTAGAATGAGATAGGGTTTATACCTTCTCTTAAATATGCTTGATCTTGGCTCTACCAATCTGATCTAGAGGTGTTAGAAGGTTAATATGTGGCTGAAACACTTAGCCAATTCGGAGGTTTAGAGAGAGAATGAGTTTGGTGAGAGCTTGGGTGTAAATGGCTAACTTTTTGTGACTTTTCTCTCTTTATTCTCTTATAATACTTAGATACAATGCATGATGCTAATATAGCTGCTGAAATAGACTGATTTGCTGGATGTTTAGGTTATGCAAAGTCAACATTAGGTCACCAACTCTTGGTATGGTAAGATTTACAAGTTACCTTAATAAAAATACAAAAAGGGAACTATGGTCATTTGCATTATCATTTTAAAGGCATTCTTGACAATTGATCTTACCCTTAGGGTTGAACCCTTAGGGTTGAACATAATTAGGGTTTTCTAATTATATTAGATTTTCCTAATCATATTAATACTTAATAAACACATTAGGCTTGAAAATTAGGAATAGGGTTTCCTAATTAGGGTTTAGGATTCCCGAATTTTAAATTAGGGTTTCTCGGTATACGATTAGGGTTTCTAACTGCACATTAGGGTTTCTAATATTAGGGTCTCTAATCTCTTATTAGGGTTTATTAATTTTAAACCTTATGCGATCAATCATTGATCAAAAATTTCTATACAGTACAAACACGTACATATCAATACAATTATTCAAATTGTATTTTCTACCGAATCCCTATCCTGAATTAGGATTAGGGTTTCTAAAGATGTTAAGCACAACTCTACTCTTATTTTTTAGTCAATACATAAATTGACCACATCTCGAGACTCGTATCACAGATACACAGTACAATATTAACAGTCAATATTAATATTAAATAAAAAAAATTATTCGTAAAAATTCGGATTATTCAAAATCTCGGGTTATTACAATACCGGTGACAGCAGTCATCAGAGCGATGATAACCAGCAAGGAGAGAAAAATACGGACAAAAGCGGTAACCACTCGGGTGGTCATCGTGGCCATGATAATAGGAGAGGTGAGTCAAGTGTAAATTTTAAAAAGAGGAGATTCAACAATGACGGGTAGACATCAGCAGCAGCACCAACAACAAATTCTAGGGGAGAAAAAAGACCGCCAGTTAAATGCTACAGATGCGGAGAGGAGAGACACAAAAGTCCAAATTGTTCACACCCTTCCAAGGTGTGTTTTAGTTGTGGAAAAGACGGTCATATAGCCCGATTTTTGTCCGGTAGCAAAGTCAAGTCCAACTGGGACGGCGGCACCAAAGGCGACTATGGACAAAACAAAGTCGATAATTCAAGGGAAAGCATTTATAGTGACTGGCCAAAATGCGAGAAACCCGAACGAGGTGATCATGGGTAAGCTAATCTTGAACTCTTGCGAAGTTTATACCTTACTAGATACTGGTTCTACCCATTCTTTTATCTCTCCTGCTTGTGCTCAACGTTTAAACTTGACTTCGGAGAAATTAGACTTTGACTTATCTGTGGAGACTCTGTTAGGAGAAACTTTTATTACATCCACTGTGTATAAATCTTGTCTGATCCAAGTTGGCACCATCACATTACCTGTTGATCTTATCTCTTTAAAGATACTTGCATTTGATGTGATTTTAGGGATTGATTGGTTAACTACTCATCATGCAAAAATTGATTGTTTTTGTAAGGTTTTTAGTTTTCATATTCCTAACCAACCTGTTATGCGATTTCAAGCAACCAAACCACTAAAGTAAATCACTGTCATATCAAGCCATAAAGCCATTCGTTTATTAAAAAATGGATGTCATGCTTTCTTAGACCATGTTATGGATTTGAACAAAAATACGTCAGATTTGAATAATATTTCTGTTGTTAGTGAATATCCTGACGTATTTCATAAAGAACTTTCTTGTCTACCCCCAGAACGTGAAGTTGAATTCTTTATTGATCTTAAACCGAGTACAAAGCCCATTTCTAAAACCCCATATCGAATTGCTCCTATTGAATTTTAGGAGATAAAAGTCCAACTACAGGAATTGTTAGACATCTGTTTCATTCGTCCTAGTACATCTCCTTGGGGTGCTCCTATTTTATTTGTAAAGAAAAAAGACGGGAGTATGGGACTTTGTATTGACTACCGGGAATTAAACCATGTCACCATCAAGAATAGGTATCCGCTACCTCGCATTGATGACCTGTTTGACCAGTTGCAAGGAGCACAATTCTTTTCAAAGATCGATCTTCATTCTGGATATCATCAGCTGAAGATTAAAACTGAGGATATTCCAAAGATTACCTTCAGAACTCGGTATGGGCATTATGAATTCTTAGTCATGTCTTTTGGATTGACTAATGCTCCTACGACTTTCATGGATATGATGAACCATGTATTCAAGGAATATTTGGATCAGTTCATTGTTGTCTTTATTGATGACATCCTCATCTATTCCAAAAGCTGTGAAGATCATTAGCACCATTTAAAGCTGGTACTTCAAAGACTTCGTGACAACAAACTATATGCCAAGCTGAAGAAATGCGAGTTCTGGCTTAAGGAAGTAGCATTCCTTGGGCACGTGGTGTCAAAACATGGAGTATCTGTTGACCTGGCAAAGATTGAAGCAATACAAAGTTGTCAGCAACCAAAGTCGGTGACCGAATACCGTAGCTTTTTGGGCTTAGCTGGTTATTATCGGAGATTCGTGGAAGGATTTTCTCGAATCGCTACTCCGTTAACTCAACTGACTCAGAAAGATACAAAATTCGTATGGAGCAAGGAATGCGAGAAGAGTTTCCAAGAGCTCAAGTGGAGACTCATTTCGGCACCTGTTCTGACAATACCATCTGGTTTCGGATGGATTTGTTATCTACAGAAATGCTTCAGGCAAAGGGTTAGGATGTGTTCTCATACAACATGGAAAAGTCATAGCCTATGCCTCGCGACAACTCAAAGAATATGAGAGGAATTATCCTACTCATGATCTGGAGTTGGCAGCAGTCATTTTTACGTTGAAAATCTAGAGACACTACCTGTATGGGGAGAAAGGGAGATTTATACGGATCATAAAAGCCTCAAATATTTCTTCACCCAAAAGGAACTCAACATGCGACAACAACGTTGGCTCGAGTTGTTGATAGATTATGACCATAGCATTCAATATCATCCTGGAAAAGCAAACGTTGTAAATGTATTGCGTTGAGTAGAAGATCATATCACGAAATACGAGTGCAATGTTGTTAACACAAAGGCCTATTTTGTATGACTTGCAAAGGATGGAGATAGAGGTAAAGGCTCCAAGTACCCACGTGATGATATCAAACATACGAGTAGAACTGACTTTAATCGATAAAGTAAAAGCTGCTCATACTACAGTTATGGAGCTGATGTGTATGAAGAAGAAAGTGCAAGAAGGTGTTATTCTGGAAGCAAGAATCGATGAAGAAGGAATACTTAGAGTCAACTCCAAAATTTGTGTTCCTAATGACTCTGACTTAAAACATAGAATCATGATGGAGGCACACAACACACTATTTACAATCCATTCTAGGAGTACCAAAATGTTTCACGATCTTGGACATACATTCTGGTGAAGCAATATGAAGAGAGACATCGCAGAGTTTATCTCGAGGTGTTTAACTTGTCAACGTGTGAAGGCGGAGCATCAAGTGCCAAATGGTCCATTGCAACCACTTGAGATTCTGAAATGGAAGTGGGAACACATTACCATGGATTTCGTTACAGGTCTTCCCAAAGTTTCTCAAGGCATAAACGCGATTTGGGTTATTATTGATAAATTAACCAAGTCTGCTCATTTCTTGCCTATACGTGAGACTTATTCCCTTGAAAGTCTTGCTCATATGTACGTGAATGAGATTGTAAGATTGCATGGCATGCCAATATCCATAGTTTTGGATCGGATTTATGATTCAGTTCGGCATTTCACGATTTTGGGTTAGCTTGCAGAAAGCTATAGGCACGGATTTATGATTCAGTTCGGCATACCATCCTCAAACAAATGGGCAATCAAAAAAGACTATTCAAACCCTTAAAGATCTATTAAGACTCTGTGTCCTAAATTTCAAAGGAAGTTGGGATAAGTACTTTCCATTGGTGGAATTCTCCTACAACAACAGTTATCAGGAAAGTATAGGCATGGCTCCATTCGAGGCATTGTATGGACGAAAGTGTCATTCTCCAGTATGTTGGGACGAGGTGGGTGAAGCAACATTGTTGGGACAAAAATTAGTACGCATGACTACGGAAAAGATCCAAATGATCCGGCAACGTATAAAGACCTCACAAGATCGATAAAAGAGTTATGCTGATCTTCATCGAAAGGACGTGGAATTTAAAATTGGAGATCATATACTGTTACGTATTGCTCCATGGAAGGGAGTTACAATATTCGGGAAGAGAGGAAAGCTCAATCCATGATTTGTTGGTCCATTTAAGATTCTTGACCGAATAGGAAATGTGGCTTATAGACTCGCATTACCTCCAAGCATGTCTCATGTTCATAATGTTTTTCACATATCTATGCTTCGTAAATATGTGAAAGATCCAAACCATATTATTGCGTTAGAACCAGAAGAGATAGCCGGAGATTTAACGTACGAGGAGGTACCTGTCAAGATATTGGATAGGAAATAGCATGTCCTACGAGCAAAGGTTATACCACAAGTCAAGATTTTGTGGAGGAACCATGCTATTGAAGAAATAACCTGGGAGTTAGAATCGGAAATGAAAGCGAGGTACCCTCACCTTTTCGAAACACCAGGTACATACGTCAATTTCGAGAACGAAATTTCATAAGGAGGGGAGCTTGTAAGACCCCAACTTATTATAAATAAAATTGAATTTTCTCTATTCATTATCTTGAAATAATAAGGAGTTAATTTGATATAATGCTTTGGTTATGGGTGAAATGTGCAAATTTTGTAAAATAAGCAAGTGGCAATAAAATATTCATTTTTGTAAGACCCCAACTTATTATAAATAAAATTGAATTTCATCTATTTATTATTTTGAAATAGTAAGGGTTGATTTTATTAATGTGGTTAGTTATGGGTAAAATGCGTAAATATTTCAAATAAGCAAGTGGTTATAAAATATTCATTGTTGTCGGAGAATATTAGTTTGGTCGTGGAATATTCTTACTATCGGGGAATATTCGTACGACGGCGCAACCTTGTGTGGGCCCCATAACGGAAAGCGATTGGATGAAGAAAATGACAAGTATAAGTTGTTTATAATGGCGTAGTTGTTACCGTTAATACTGTTAGAATACTCGGTGGTTAAAACACAGTAACACACGGTATTGCACCAATTATTGATTCTTACGTAAGAAGACACTACTTAATAATTGTTACAATAATTACTATTCAATATTTTATTTTATTGATTCAATAATTGCTACGTTGATATTTTATATTATTGTTGTTTCAATAATTGTCACTACACAGTATTTTCCATTATCAGATCAATAATTCATATTATTTAAATAATATTATTAGATAACATTATTGGCAATGTCTAGAAAGTTCTGTCTAAGGAGATGTTTGGTCACCTAATTGCACGCCATGATGAGAGAAATCTTATTGAAAGCCCTCTCTTTCACAGGAGCATCTCAGTTGTGATGATTGTGATTCGTAATATTATTTGTGAATAATTAATTATTGATTTATATGATAAGAAAAATATTCATTTTATGTGGATATAGATGGAGAAAATTTTTAATGTGACGATTGTTGAAAATTGATATTTTATTTTTTCTGATAAAATAATTCATTTAAATATATTATTATATTATAATAATATAATAATGGTGATATTTTTACAATGAATGTGGGATATATGAATAAATGAGGAGGAAGAGTATTTTGTTACTAAAAATATTTAAAACATATTTTTCATGTTTGTGGACCCCATTTCTTGAGTGAAATTTGATTATAGCCTGTAAAATTGTCCGTATGTGGATTTCGGTCAATTTCTGTTTGAAATTTGGAAAAACTTAAACTTACAAAGTTGTAGAGAATTGAATTTCCTATGAGATGAACATAAGATTCGAATTTTTCTGATTAAAGTTTTATTTATTATGAATTATTGAAGTTCTGGAATAATTGATTTTTGAAGTTTTAAATAATTTTTTTATGAAAAATGTTTTTTGTGAGATGGGGGACCCCACTTGTGTGGTTAATGTGCTGAAATTGGATTGTCAAAGTGGGCGTAGGAATTTTAATAAATATATTAATATTTTATTAAATTTTCTGCTTTGGTGTTATAAGCATTTTCCTATAAATAGGGTGCTTAGGTTAGAATTGAAAATCACGCCAGAAACTAAAGTTTTCTCTCTCTATATTATCGAGCGTATTCTTGTGAGTATTTTGATACTTTGAGTGTTGTTATACGGTGCAAGTTCCTTCAAAGACTATATCCATGATTACGTCAGATCGCCTTTTTTTGAGGTAAGGGATGTTATTTTTTTTAAATGATATTATTTCTTTTAATATCATTATACTGGAATATTGGTAAGATTTTAATATCATTATTACTATTCACGTATACGGCACAATTCACGTATACGGCACTATTCACGAATATGACACTATTCACAGAAAATTAAATTTTTGTTTTTTTGTGTGACGCCCCCAAAATAGGTATACATCACCCATTCTGAGTCTCCAAATACATAGTACAGAAAACAACTACAACTTTATTATAATTGTCGTGCAAAATACGATAACACATATTGTAAGTTTAAATACAAATATTATCTTCTAGACAATATCCACACCCAAATAAAGTCCTCATTATAATTATTGATGCACTATTTTACAAAAATAGTGAGGACTGCTAAAATAACTATCTAGGACCATCACTCTATACCCCGATTGGTTCCTGATATGTTCTCGCTTCCTAAGAAGAAAAATGGAACAAAAAGGGAAAGGGTGAGCTCAACTATCCTAGTAAAGAATATTATGACTAAGATAATATAAAACACATTATCCTTAGTCTTCAACAAGGAAAAATCTGATAGAATATAATCGACAACAAGTTTTAGATCAACAACTGCAACGAAAATAACAATTCATTAGAAGAGTTAAGTAGAGAATGAAATCTACTATCATCTATGAATTTAAAAGTCCATCATCAATATTTTATCCCTGTAACATCAATCAATATACATCTTGCATCAAATATTCATCTTTGCACTACGGTCCAAAGATATTCATTTGTATCACCAATTGGTCATGTTCATCTCAACACATGTTCATCTTTGCACTACGGGCCAAAGATATTCATCAGGTAATCATTCATCTTTGCACTACCGGCCAAAGATATTCATCAAGTATCACCATTAAGGACTGAGGATGATGAAAAATATTTTAGAAAACGAATCCAGTGAGACAGAATGAAAAATATTAGGCATTCGTATTTCGGTTTCTCCAAATTCAATAATACTCCATAATAACCAATTATGAAGTAGAATTCAAAAATAAAGATCAAAACATGGATACAATCAAAGATAGTAACCATAAAAGACATCAGTGCCGTATTCGTGAATAGTGTCGTATACGTGAATAGTAACCCCGACACAAAAAAGGTAAAAATTCCACAATAAACTTCATAACAATATCTCAGCATAATGATATTGAAGAAAATAATATCATTTAAGAAGAAATAACATCCCTTACCTCAAAGAAACAGTACTTCGGAATGAAATATCGGATGTGATGCTGAATGAAACTTGTACTGAATAGCAACTCTCAAAGTATCTAAATACTCACAAAATACGCTCGATAATATAGAGAGAGAAAGCTTATGTTTCTGGTGTAATTTTCAATTTTAACCTAAGCACCTATTTATAGGAAAATGCTAGCACGCCGAAGCAGACTTAACCTGCTACCTGATGGCTTTACCTGCTACTATTTCCACCCACCACATGTGAAATAAAATTTGAGCACATTTCTCACCAACCAAAAGTGGGTCCCACTTAATTCTAGAATTTTCCACCCAAAATCATTTATAAACATAATTTTTGAATCAGTCACCTCTTAAAATTCATAACAAATCATACATTTATTTTTAACGGTTCAAAGTTTGTGGACATATACTCAACTTATATATGTATAACATATCTAAATATCACAACGATCCAACGGTCAGATTAAAAATTATAACTCACGCAATATATCTCAAGAACACTGATTTGATTTTTAATACCTCAATTCCGACAAAAATGCTGATAAAACACCTCAACATTAATAGCCACATAAAATAAATATTTTCTTATCATATAAATCAATAAATAATTATTCACAAATAATATTACAAAATCACAATAAATGATCGGTCAGCCGCTCACAGAAAGAGGGGCTTTCCAATAAGGATTTCTCCTTACTAGCACAAGAATTAGGTGACCAAACCTCTCCTTAGACAGAACTTTCTAGACATTGCCAATAATGCTATCTAATAATATTATTCAAATAATATGAATTATTGATCTGATAAAGGAAAATACTGTGCAGTGATAATTATTGAAACAACAATAATATCAACGCAGCAATTATTGAATTAATAAAATAAAATATTGAACAGTAATTACTATAACAATTATTGAGTAGTGCCTACTTACGTAAGAATCAATAATTCAAAATATCGTAATACTGCAGTGTATTATCAGCAACCACGTAGACATCGTATTTTAACCACCGGGTATTCCAATAGTGTTAACGGTAACAACTACGCCGTTATTTATAAAAACTCAAACTTGTCATTTTCTTCATCCGACAGTTATTCTTTTGAGGCCCACGAATGGCTACGCCATCGTACGAATATTCCCCGACAACAAGAATATTCCATGACCAAATGAATATTCCCCGACAAAAATGAATATTTTATAACCACTTGCTTATTTTGTAAAATTTGCACATTTCAATCATAACCAAAGTATTATATCAAATTAACTCCTTATTATTTTAAGATAATAAATAGAGAAAATTTAATTTTATTCATAATAAGTTGGGGTCTTACAACCTCCCCTCCTTATGAAATTTCGTCCTCGAAATTAACGTAAGTACCTGGTGTTTCGAAAAGGTGAGGGTACCTCGCTTTCATTTCCGATTCCAACTCCCAGGTCATTTCTTTAAGAGCATGGTTCCTCCACAAAACCTTAACTTGTGGTATAACCTTGGTGCACAGGACATGCTCTTTCCTATCCAAGATCTTAACAGGTACCTCCTCGTAAGTTAAATCTTCGGCTATCTCGTCTAGTTCTAACTCAATAATATGGATTGTGTCTTTCACATATTTATGAAGCATAGATATGTGAAAAATATTATGAACACGAGACATGCTTGGAGGTAATGCGAGTTTATAGGCCACATTTCCTACTCGATCAAGAATCTGAAATGGACCAATAAATCGTGGATTGAGCTTTCCTCTCTTCCCAAATCTTGTAACTCCCTTCCATGGAGAAATACGTAACAATATATGATCCCCAATACCAAATTCCACGTCCTTTTGATGAAGATCCGCATAACTCTTTTGTCGATCTTGTGCCATTTGTATACGTTGTCGAATCATTTGGATCTTTTTCATAGTCATACGTACCAACTCTGGTCCCAATAATGTTATTTCACCCACCTCATCCCAACATACTGGAGAGCGACACTTTCGTCCATACAAGGCTTCAATGGAGCCATACCTATACTTGTCTAATAACTGTTGTTGTAGGAGAATTCCACCAATGGTAAATACTTATCCCAACTCCCTTTGAAATCTAGGACACAGAGTCTTAATAGATCTTTAAGAGTTTGAATAGTCCTCTCTGATTGTCCGTCCGTTTGAGGATGGTATGTCGAACTGAATCGTAAATCTGTGCCCATAACTTTTTGCAAGCTAACCCAAAATCGTGAAGTGAATCTTGGGTCACGATCCGAAACTATGGATACTGGCATGCCATGTAATCTCACAATCTCATTCACATACATATGAGCAAGACGTTCAAGGGAATAAGTCTCACGTATAGGCAAGAAATGAGCAGACTTGGTTAATCTATCAACAATAACCCAAATCGCATCTATACCTTGAGAAACCTTGGGAAGACCCGTAACGAAATCCATAGTAATGTGTTCCCACTTCTATTTTGGAATCTCAAGTGGTTGCAATGGACCCTTTGGCATTTGATGCCCCGCTTTTTACGTTGACAAAGTTAAACACCTCGAGATAAACTCCGCGATCTCTCTCTTCATATTATTCCACCAAAATGTATGTCAAGATCATGATACATTTTGGTACTCCCAAGATGGATTGCAAATGGTGTGTTATGTGCCTCCATCATGATTCTATGCTTCAAGTCGTAATCGTTAGAACACAAAGTCCGGAGTTGACTCAAGTATTCCTTCTTCATCGATTCCTCGCTTCGAATAGCACCTTTTGCACTTTCTTCTTCATACGCGACGCCCCCTGTGTCCGTAGCTTGGCGAATTTTAACTTTATCGATTAAAGTCGGGTCTACTCATATGTTTGATATCATCACGTGGGTACTTGGAGCCTTTAACTCTATCTCCATCCTTTGTAAGTCGTACAAAATGGGCCTTTGTGTTAACAACATTGCACTCGTACCCGTTAGCTACAACGTTTGTTTTTCCAAAATGATATTGAATGTTATGGTCATAATCTTTCAATAGCTTGAGCCAACGTCATTGCCGCATTTTGAGTTCCTTTTGGGTGAAGAAATATTTGAGACTTTTATGATCCGTATACATCTCCACTTTCTCCCCATACAGGTAGTGTCTCCAGATTTTTAATGCAAAAACGACTATTGCCAACTCCAGATCATGAGTAGGATAATTCCTCTCATATTCTTTGAGTTATCGCGAGGCATAGGCTATAACTTTCCCATGTTGTATGAGAACACTTCCTAACCCTTTGCCTGAAGCATCGCTATAGATAACAAATCCATCCGAACCAGATGGTATTGTTAGAACAGGTGCCGAAATGAGTCTCCTCTTGAGCTATTGGAAACTCTTCTCGCATTCCTCGCTCCATACAAATTTTGTATCTTTCCGAGTTAGCTGAGTTAATGGAGTAGCGATTTGAGAAAATCCTTCCATGAATCTCCAATAATAACCAGCTAAGCCCAGAAAACTATGCACTTCGGTCACCGACTTCGGTTGCTCCCAACTTTGTATTGCTTCAATCTTCGTCGGGTCAATAGATACTCCATGTTTTGACACCACATGCCTAAGGAATGCTACTTCCTTAAGCCAGAACTCGCATTTCTTCAGCTTGGCATATATCTTGTTGTCACGAAGTATTTGAAGTACTAGCTTCAAATGGTGCTCATGATCTTCCCGGCTTTTGGAATAAATGAGGATGTCATCAATAAAGACAACAACGAACTGATCCAAATATTCCTTGAATACACGGTTCATCATATCCATGAAAGCAAGAGGAGCATTAGTCAATCCAAAAGACATGACTAAGAATTCATAATGCTCGCATCGAGTCCCTGAAGGCGCTTTGAATATCCTCGCTTTTAATCTTCAAATTTGATGATATCCGTAAGCGAAGATCGATCTTTGAAAAGAATTATGCTCCTTACAACTGGTCAAACAGGTCATCAATGCGAGGTAGCGGATACTTATTCTTGATGGTGACATGGTTTAATTCTCGGCAGTCAATACAAAGTCGCATGCTCCCATCTTTCTTCTTTACAAATAAAATAGGAGCACCCCAAGGGAATGTACTAGGACGAATAAAACCGATGTCTAACAATTCCTGTAGTTGGACTTTTAACTCCTGAAGTTCAATAGGAGCCATTCGATATGGGGTTTTAGAAATGGGCTTTGTACCCGATTCAAGATCAATACAGAATTCAACTTCTCATTCTAGGGGTAGACCAGGAAGTTCTTTAAGAAATACCTCAGGAAATTCATTAACAAAAGGAATATTATTCAAATCTGACGTGTTTTTGTTCAAGTCCATAATATGGGCTAAGAAAGATTGACATCCATTTTTCAATAAACGAATAGCTTTATGGCTTGATATGACAGTGACTGATTTTAGTGGTTTAGTTGCTTGAATTCGTATAACAGGTTGGTTAGGAATATGAAAACTAACAACCTTACGAAAATAATTAATTTTGGCATGATGAGTGGTACACCAATCAGTCCCTAAAATCACATCAAATGCAAGTATCTTTAAAGAGATAAGATCAACAGGTAATGTGATTGTGCCAACTTGGATCAAGCAAGATTTATAAAATGTAGATGTAACAAAGGTTTCACCCAACGGAGTTTCAACAGATAAGTTAAAGTCCAATTTCTCTGGAGTCAAGTTTAAACGTTGAGCACAAGCAAGAGAGAGATAAAGAATGGGTAGAACCGGTATCTAGTAAGCTATAAACTTCACAAGAGTTCAAGATTAGCTTACCCGTGATCACCTCGTTCGGGTTTCTCGCTTTTGGCGATCACGACAAACGCCCTTCCTCGAACCACCGACTTTGTTTTTTCCTTGATGCGCTTTTGGTGCCGCCATCCCGCTTGGACTTGACTTATTGCTCGGACAAAATCGGCTATGTGACCATCTTTTCCACAATTGAAATACACCTTGGAAGGCTATGAACAGTTTGGACTTATGTGTCCCTCCTCTCCGCATCTGTAGCATCTAACTGGCGGTCGTTCTCCTCCCCTAGAATTTGTTGTTGGTGCTGGTGCTGCTACTAATGTCTTCCCGTCATTGTTGAATCTCCTCTTTTTGAAATTTTCACTTGACTCACTTCTCCTATTATCATGGCCACGATTACCACCCGAGTGGTTACCGCTTTTCCGTCATATTCTTCCTCCTCATTGGTTATCATCGCCCAGATGATCGCCACACCAGTATGACCACAGTTGTGGTCCCTCGGTTGAACATACTCATTATTACGCTCTAATAATTGAGCCCTTTTTACAACATCTGAATAAAAAGAAAATTTATGAGAGATAGATATTGCCGAATCTCGGGTTTTAGACCTCTCATAAACATCCACGTCATACGTTCCTCATTTTCTACCAAATGAGGTGCAAACCCGGATAACTCCGCGAACTTTGCCTCGTACTGGGACACCGTCATGTTATTTTATTCCAGTCAAATAAACTCTACCTCCTTTATATGACGAATACTTTCAGGAAAGTACTTGTCATTGAATAGTTTCTAAAAAAATTTCCAAGACATGTTGAGAGTGGTTGGCTGGGTACGCTTCATAGATTCCCACCAGTAATCTGCCTCACCACGGAACATAAAGGTGGTGAATGGAACCTTCTGTTCCTCCGTGCAGCCCAAGACATCGAATATATTGGTAATTTTCTTAACCCACGTTTCCTCCTTAATCGGATCGGGCTTTCCCCAGAAATCTGGTGGTCCCAACTCCATGAAGTGCTTGGCTATGACAAACCGCGCGTTGCTATCATTTCCACCCGTATTTTGTACACGAGTCTCCCTCGTCTGATTTTGCATGAACTGCAAAAAGTTTCTAAACATCGCATCATTCATCGTTTGCTCGGTAGTGTTGTTTACAGGAGGAATATTGCCTTCTTGTTGCACATTCTCTTGGTTGGTAATGAAAGGTTGTTCCACAGTCTCATAGACTCCATTGTTAACGTTCTCAGCTGCCATTCTTAAAAACTGCCATAAAACATGGGTTAATTAAACAAATTCACATCACATAATATCCCTATCTTATGACCGACCAACAAATAAGCTTAGTTAGGACACACTAGCGAAGGATTTACTCGTCTCTCCCCTCCTAGTTCTATTCCCCGATCTCCGCCAGAGACCATATCCCTAAGCTCTGATACCAACTGTGATGCCCCCAAAATAGGTATACATCACCCATTCTAAGTCTCCAAAAACATAGTATAGAAAATAACTACAACTTTATTACAATTGTTGTGCAAAATACGACAACATATACTATGAGTTTAAATACAAATATTGTCTTCTAGACAATATCCACACCCAAATAAAGTCTTCATTACAATTATTGATGCACTATTTTACAAAAATAGTGAGGACTGTTAAAACAACTGTCTAGGACCATAACTTTATACCCCGACTGGTTCCTGGTATGTTCTCGCTTCTTGAGAAGAAAAATGGAACAAAAAAGAAAAGGGTGAGCTCAACTAGCCCAGTAAAGAATATTATGACTAAGATAATATACAACAAATTATCCTTAGTCATCAACAGGAAAAATCGATAGAATATAATCGACAACAAGTTTTAGATCAACAATCATAATGAAACAACAATTCATTAGAAGAGTTAAGTAGAGAATGAAATCTATTATCATCTATGAATTTAAAAGTCCATCATCAATATTTTATCCTCGTAACATCAATCAATATACATCTTGCATCAAATATTCATCTTTGCACTACGGGCCAAAGATATTCATTCAGATCACCAATTTAATCATGTTCATCTCAACACCGCTCATCTTTGCACTACGCACCAAAGATATTCATCAGTAATCATTCATCTTTGCACTACGAGCCAAAGATATTCATCAAAATATCACCATTAAGGACCTGAGGATGATGAAAAATATTTTACAGAATGAATCCAGTGAGACAAAAGGACAAATATTAGGGATTCGTATTTCGGTTTATCCAAATTCAATAATACTCCATAATAACCATGTGTGAATTAGAATTCAAAAATAAAGATCAAAACATGGATACAATCAAAGATAGTAACCATAAAAGATATCTTGGAAGAAAAATAGAAAGTTTCATTTTTCGGTGAATAGTGCCATTTTCGTGAATAGTGCCGTATACATGAATAGTAACCCCGACACAAAAAAGGTAGAAATTCCACAATAAACTTCATAACAATATCTCAACATAATGATATTGAAGAAAATAATATCATTTAAGAAGAAAATAACATCCCTTACCTCAAAGAAATAGTACTTCGGAATGAAATGTCGGATGTGATGCTGAATGAAACTTGTACTGAATAACAACTCTCAAAGTATCTAAATACTCACAAAATATGCTCGATAATATAGAGAGAGAAAGAGAGAAAGCTTATGTTTCTGGTGTGATTTTCAATTCTAACCTAAGCACCTATTTATAGGAAAATGCTAGCACGCCGAAGCAGAGTTGACCTACTACCTGATGGCTTTATCTGCTACTATTGCCACCCACTACATTTGAAATAAATTTTGAGCACATTTCTCACTAACCAAAAGTGGGGCCCATTTAATTCTAGAAATTTCCACCAAAAATCATTTATAAAAATAATTTCCGAATCAGTCACCTCTTAAAATTCATAACAAATCATACATTCATTTTTAACGGTTCAAAATTTGTGGACATATACTCAACTTATATATGTATAACATATCTAAAAATCACAACGATCCACGGTCGGATTAAAAATTATAACTCACGCAATATATCTCAAGAACACTGATTTGATTTTTAATACCTCCATTCTGACAAAAATACTGATAAAACACCTCAACATTAATAGCCACATAAAATAAATATTTCCTTATCATATAAATCAATAAATAATTATTCACAAATGATATTACAGAATCACAATAATGACAACCAGGCCGTTCCCAGGAAAGAGGGGGCTTTCCAATAAGGATTTCTCCTTCATCATGCCATGATTAGGTGACCAAACCTCTACTTAGATGTAAACTTTCTAGACATTGCCAATAATGCTATCTAATAATATTATTCAAATAATATGAAATATTGATCTCATAATGAGAAATATTGTGCAGTAACAATTATTAAAATAACAATAATATAAAATATCAACGCATCAATTATTGAATCAATAAAATAAAATATTGAACAGTAATTACTGTAACAATTATTGAGTAAGCGCTTTCACGTAAGAATCAATAATTCAAAAATATTATGCAATACCGCAGTGTCTTCTTTAACCACGCCAGACATCGTATTTTAACTAACGGGTATTCCAATAGTGTTAACGATAACAACTACGCCGTTATTTATAAAAACTCAAACTTGTCATTTTCTTTATCCGACGCTTATTCTCATTATGAGGCCCACGAATGGTCGTCAGTTGCATGTCATTTAATATTCCCCGACAACAAGAATATTCCACGACCAAACGAATATTTCCCGACAAAAATGAATATTCTATAACCACTTGCTTATTTTATAAAATTTGCACATTTCACCCATAACCAAAGTATTATATCAAATTAACTCCTTATTATTTCAAGATAATAAATAGAGAAAATTTAATTTTATTCATAATAAGTTAGGGTCTTACATTTTGTCCAAAATATCTATTATGGATATTAGCTTTGATTTTATCCATGTTTTGGTCTTCATTCTTGAATTTTACTCCATTATGGTTATTTATGAAGTATTTTTGAACTTGAATTGTTTGAAGTGTGAATCCTTAAAATTTGTTCTTTTGTTTCACTGGATTCGTTTTTTTAAAATATTTTTCATCATCCTCAGTCCTAAATGATGATATTACTGAATATCTTTGTCCTGTAGTGTAAAGATGGATGATTTTCTTATGAATATCTTTGGCTCGTAGTGCAAAGATGTACATGTGTTGAGATGAACATGACCAACTGATGAATATCTTTGGCCTGTAGTGCAAAGATGACTATTTAATTTAAGATGTATATTGATTGATGTTACAGGGATAAAATATTGATGATGGATTTTTAAAATCATAGAAGATAGTAGATTTCATTCTCTACGTAACTCTTCTAATGAATTGTTATTTCCACTGCGAATATTGATCTGAAATTTGTTGTCTATTATATTTTATCAGATTTTTCCCTGTTGAAGACTAAGGATAATTTGTTGTATATTATCTTAGTCATAATATTCTTTACTGGGCTAGTTGAGCTCACCCTTTTCCTTTTTGTTCCATTTTTCTTCTTAGGAAGCGAGAATATAGCAGGAACCAGTCGAGGTATAGAGTGATGGTCTTAGACAATTGTTTTAGCAGTCCTCACTATTTTTGTAAAATAGTTCATCAATAATTATAATGAAGACTTTATTTGGGTGTGGATATTATCTAGAAGACAATATTTGTATTTAAACTCACAGTATGTGTTGTCGTATTTTGTACGACAATTGTAATAATAAAGTTGTAGTTGTTTTCTGTACTATGTATTTGGCGACTCAGAATGGGTAATGTATACCTATTTTGGGGGCGTCACAATAGAGTTATAGTTTCTTAATACGGGACTTAAAAAGTATATAACATATTACAATTTAGAGGTTATTCCTATTTATAACTGGCCCAAATTGGGACTAATTTTTTTAATATTATTATAGAGCTTATTCTTATATAGAGTATTCCTAAATAGGGGTTTTACTGTATAATATAACAATGTGATATGGTTTCCTGGAAGCATACATCATGTTACATATATATATATATATATATATATATATATATATATATAATACCAAAGTATAATTTGGATGTATACTGCAGTAATCAGAATCACGGTTAATATTATATATATAATCATGCATCTGATGCATATAAATTCGAGAGCAGTTTTTTTTTAAAAAAAATATCAGTGATCTCGCATGTTCCAAAATATCACAGACGCAGCGAAATCAAAAGAGATCAGAATTACCGTTTTTTTTTAAAAAATTATACAACAAATTATGCTCAATTAAATTGTTCTAAACACATATCAATATACATATCAAATTAAAACAATTAATAATTTGCATAAAGGTTTGGCTTTGATACCACTGTTAGGTTTGTAATATTCATGAACACAATCAAATTTCATAAAAAAAGCGAAAACGTGAAAAATCAGAGTTTTAAAATTTTACAAACCATATACCCGGATCATCCTTTATGCGCAATTATTAATTAAACGAAAAGATAAAGGACAAGAATCATACCCTTGAAGATTCGAGCTTCCTCAGGTACAAGTTCACCTCCAATCTTTTTCGCGTTCAACTTGAATCCACCGGGTTTGATTCCTTCCTTTGATCAACATTAGCCACCCAAGTGTTTGGCCTCTAGAGGTGATCCACCAAGGAAGAAGAAATATTCAAGAAGAAGGGTATTTAGCAAAACCTTAGTTTTCTATCTCTGTAGAAAAAGCGTACTCTCCTAACTATTGGAATTAAGTATTCTATGAAAACGTCAACCCCACCCATAATAAGACTCCTCTTATTAATAGATGTGGGCAACTCTCCTTAACAATTAAGAAAATGAGTTTTATTTTAATTAATTAACTTTCTTTAATTAATTAGGCTCCCAATCTTATTACGAATAATTAATTAAACTCTTTTAATTAATTAGTCTTCTAATCTTATTAGAATATTTGAGAGTACTTTTATTAATTAATTCCTAAACTCCTTTAGAAATTAAAAAAATAATAATAGTAATAATAATAATAATAAGACTCCTCTTATTAATTTATATTTAATATTTCCAAAATATTAAATAATAAATATTAAGCTATTTAATTTATTCTATCACCATAGATTAAATTAAATATACTTAACTTATTATAACAATTATGTCATTAACTTCTTAAATAATTATTCTTCCTTTTATGGTGTGACCCTTTAGGTTCTCCATATTAAACCGGTTGTGAATAAATCAATTAGAATAATTTTAATCTTATTTAAATAAATAAATTAAACTATTAATTTATTTAAATAAATAATATTTATTCTACAATAGGGATAAGTCTCCCTAACGATCAACGACTTTTCAGATAATATAGATTTCAACATTAATCATAAAAGAACCTTTGAGTAAATAGTTACCGTACAATTCAATCCTTCCACCATATAATGTCCCAATTAAATATAAGACATGGAATTACTGTAAAGTCTTATTTTATTTAATTATATGTATTTCGACTCTTAAATGCACAACTCCAAATAATGCAAATTAGAAACTCCTTTCTAATTTCATTATGCCTTGGCCAAGGACTACTGGGGTTGTCATTTATGGAATCACATAGGATATTTCTCTTCTTTTACTAGAAGCGGTAGATTCTTTATTGATCATACATTATCTCCATGTACAACTTATTATATCCAAGCATACCCTTTGATATACCCTAAGGGTCTTAAGGAATAAGTCAAAGTATAACTCATTATACACAAGATACTATGATGATCTCAAGTCCAAGGATCACTTTATACAACTATCACTACAGAATTCCTATTGACAAAAAGTAAAACACCATTAGGTATTCCTTAGCGAGCCACGCTCAATGAACTTATTCTCTAATAAGTACCTACATACTTGCTTTTAGTGTTCTCACTTCAAATGATCATGAGATCAATCATCCTCATCTAATGAAGCAAAAGAACGATGTACCAATCTATCCGGATTCACTAATCCTCAATTTAGTAATCCACGATTGGAAACTATTTTAGTTTTAAGCTTTCTAAGAATTTAGATCTCATTAGAATGATCATCATCATTATTCTAAAAGTATTGCTTAAAACTATGAGTTTATCACATTTTATAAAACAGCATCATGTAGATAATTAAAAGCCTTTAATAAATTAATACTTTTTATTAATAAAAGAATAAGATTGTTACAAAGTATATGCTTTATCATCAAACATGATTGACTTGTGTGCATACTACTTTCAAATAGTACCCCGAGAGAATAGTACTTGAGTGAATAAGACTTTGAATAAGATTTCAAGAATAGTACTTTGAATAAGATTCCCACTAAGACAAAAGTAGTAAATAGACAATACTTAAACTACAACGTTTTTATATCAAATGTTGTGGTATTTTTTTTTACTACGTTTGTTAACAAAATGTTGTACATACATATAAAAAAATATTATCTATTTAAAAGAGGTATTTTTTGATTTTAAATAAATAACGTTTTTTTAAAAACGTTATCTATATAAAAAACACGGAACAAAAACCGCACTTAAATGAAAACTTAAAATTAAAACACACGCTTTGTCTGTGTTCTGCTCTGCTCTCCCTCGCTCATAAAACCAAAACCCTAGATATTCCTCCCCTTTGAAGTTCCTTTCTTTGGCTGTAACTGATTTTGATAACTTGTACTTTCTTGTAGGACAAATTGGCATATTTTCGAATAAAGGAGCTGAAGGATATCCTTACGCAATTAGGTCTTTCTAAGCAAGGAAAGGAGTTTATTGAGTGCTTGTTGTACGCCTTTCACCATCTAGTTCACAAGGTAAGGAAATTATTCTCTCTATCGCTCCTCCTTCAATTATATTACGCTACTCTGCTTGATTTTTACGCTACGCAAATAATTCTCCTTCTTCCAGTAATCATCCGTACTGCACAAAATCCCCAAATCTAACAGGAGAAGAAGGTATTCCTATTTTAGTTGTTGTATAAACCCTAATTTCAAGATGTCGTGGCAAGTTTACGTTGACAATCACTTGTTGTACCAAACCGAAGAAGGCAATCAGCTCACTTTTGCTGCTATTTTGGGTCAGGACGGCTACGTTTGGGCCCAGAGCCCCAACTTTCCTCAGGTGCTCCATTTTTGTGAAGATGTTTGTGGCCAGGTATGTCCGCTTTTTGTTTTTCTTAAAGTTTGAGGTTTTTAGATTACCATTTGTGGTGGACATGTTTTTGTTGGTTTTTTTTGTTTAAAAAAATATGTTTTTATAAAATTTGTGGTTATTCTGTGTTTTTGTTTGGTCAGATTTTATGCCTTTTCGAATGCTTCCTGCCTCTTCAGTTGATTTTGTAAGGAACAATGTGTTTAAATTTAGTATTTAGGTATTTAGGGCCTTTATTTCGGTTTTATTTGATTTTTTATTTGTAAATGTTTACGGGATGTTTTGATTGTATATGATGTATGGAGTATTCGAAGTGGTGTTATGTCAAAGTTAAAGGTTAAGTCTATTTTGATAGTTGCTTGATGTTTTCAATTGAGAAGTAGTCCTTTTGTGGCAGTCTATCAATGGTACGATTTCATTCACATATAAATTTTTTTTTAAATATGTCGGCCTTTATACAATAAACATGAGGTTTCTATATGATAAGGTTTGAGAAACATTATGGGAAGATGGCAAACGGTTCCCTATGAGTCTTATGGTCTTCAAGACTGCATCATCAATGGTATTGTACTTGAGAAATTGAAGTTGTGCAAGAGCAGAGAGTCTTACTTGGATATTTACACACATTTGTGATTTGTATAAATGACAGGTACAGATAGACATGATTTAAATGTTACTTTATTTACAACCCAGGTTGGCACTGATATAGTCTTGAATCAGAATAGGCCAGCACTCATAGTTAGCAGTACAAGTTGGAGAGTTCTTAATGAACTAGCTGCTCATTATATATATGTGTTATGTATGAGCTCTGTGTTTGTAGTACTGATTTCGAGGTGAATATAACCTTTATATTTCTGGTGTTTGTTATTTGCTCTATTTTATTCTAGTGATGCATCATACAATTTTGGGATTGCATTTGATCATATATGTATTTGATCATATACCATTGCATTGCATTTGATCATATATGTACATGGTTGCATACATGGTTTCATCTTTAGTATCAAAAAATTTGTGTTATCAAGATGAATTGGCTACACATGGTTTCTTTATCTTCGACCTTTACTTTATTATGTCATCTTCCATCCGTTCAAAATATTAAATATCCTGATGTCTAGATTTTTCTTTGACAATGGGGATTTGATAAGCTTAATGACATAAAAGACTGAAACTTTGGCTTCTCTAATTTTTTGGTAAATAAAAGTAGAGCTTTTGAACACAATGGTAAGCTTTTAAGAATTCTATTGCATTATATTGGTTATTCGTATAGCCTTCACAAACTGCTAGATAATGTTTGTATGTTTATCTTTGCTTCTACAGGTGACCATGTTTTCTGTGTACTGTGAACAAAAGTTTGAGGTGGAACTAGTTGAAGTTATTAACTCTGATGGAAAATCATGTGTGTATCCCGACCTATCACCATACCAGTTGAAGTTATTCATACCTGAAGCCTCCACAAGCATATGTTATAATTTTGATTTTCTTTTTCTGTCTTCATTTTACTTTACTGCTTCTATCTCTGATCTAAAGAGAATGATATTTAGCTGATTATTACTAATAACATCTGTTTCTCTTATGGCTTGGATGTGATCCCTGCATTGCAAGATACTGGCTGTTTGGCTTCTGTTCTTGTTTTGTTGATTTACGATACCAATTTGATATTGTAAATTACTCATGTCTATTTGGTCTTCCATTAAATTGGGGAATTGCAGCTAGTTCTGCTAGATGAAATAACACCCTTTATTTCTTTTTAAGCGTTTTATTATCTTGTATTTGTTACTCCCAACCTCCATTTTGTAGATTTGATTACTAAATCATTGCAAATTGTATGCCTCACCTTTATATCATTTTTCTTTGCAAATGGTATGCCTCACCTATATATGGATATAATTCATACCTGACATTGGGTTATTTACCTCGTTGTTGCAGTTTGAACGTGTCGGCAGCCAAGCTCATTGGTAGTGTTGCAGCTTCATTTGTAATTGCATTTACATGTGACTATTATATTGCTGAGCGGAAAATATTTGGAGGCAAGTTCGTTCTTTTTTTTCGTTCTTTTTTTTCTTTTTTTTTCTTTTTCTGTTTTTTGAGGTCCTGCCTTATTTCTTGTTTCCTTAATGTTGTGGACCTTGGCTGACTTCACCATTCTAAATACCTTTTAAAATCAGGTACTACTCCTAGTACTATTACAAACAAAGAATGGGCAGCAGAGACTGACAAAAAGTTCCAGGCATGGCCTCGTACTGCTGGTTCTCATTCAGCTGATCATTTGTTTCTTTCTTTTTCTCCCTGCATGTAGTGTTACATGTATGAACTGTTCAACTGCAGGCGCGGTAACTGGAGTTATAACTACTCCCCTTGATGAACATTTTCTTGGTGAACATAGTATTAATTTATATTGAAAAGTGAATTTGAGATGTATATATGGATAGTTTAGTATATATTTTGTGGATATAGTAATTTAAAACTGTAAACGAATGGTATTATTGGGATGTATTTTGAATGGTTGATACATTTTGACTTTAAATTTAAATGAGAATTTAGACCTTTTAGCTATATATCATGACATTAGGTGCATTGGTAATATAGGTAAATCACAACTCTTTTTTTTTTCTTTTTTTTTCTACAACATTTTAAAAATAGTCTAATATATTAAACTACAACATTTTTAGCCAGAAAATGTTGTAGAATCATACCTTCTACAATGTTTTCAAGCATTTATTAATTTATGGAAAATAAATCTATAATGTTTTTTTCTTAAAAATGTTGTATAATGTGTCTAACTACAACGTTTTAAAAACGTTGTGCAAGAGTGTCAAATAGATGACACTCTTAACCACGACGTTTTTCTGATAGAAACCATAACATATTTTTTGCGTTATCTATTTACTGTTTTGTAGTAGTGTCCGGCATGAAAAGGTTAAAATTTATCAAGAATGCTCAGAATAATATTTTCATTAAAAGATATTGGATGAAGCGCAAATATCAAGGATATTCAACTAATTTTAAGAATTATAGAAGTAATACTTACCATAGTAAGTTTAAATTTAGGAATCTGAAATGAACAATATACGAAACTGCAAATGAATTTTCAATTGTCATGTGGTAGTCCGTGTAGATAGATCATTTCCATAATTTAATAACAAATGAATACGAAGGGTTATTATTCACCAGTATGCAGTAATTCCACGTGAGCGAGTTATTCCACACGAATAATAAAGAATGGAATAACAAAAGGATTTCACCATGCATGCGGTAGTCCACGTAAACAGGTTATTTCAATAGAATAATAAAGAATGGAATAACAACCCTTACGAGAATTGAAAGAAATAACTCTCTTCATGAATACGAAAGAAATAATACCCTTTATCTTAGTAAGAGATTGGATACTGCAATAGTGTAGTAATAGAATACTCTTCTTCTTTCTCTCTTATTCTCTCTATACTCTCTCTTCTATAGATTTGAATGAATTGATGAAAAATAATGAAGAAATGAACTTCTATTTATAGGCTTGGCAGAGTAAGGGTAAAATATTCTTTTCATCATAATTTTTGATATCATCGCTTACATCATCGATCATATGACATCATTGCTTACCTCATCATTTTGATGACATCATTGCTTACCTCATCATTCCAATGACATCATTGCTTACCTCATCGTTCTGATGACATCATTGCTTACATCATCAGAATTCAAATTCAATTTGTTCTCTTCCACCTCATTTTATTTTTATACCATGAATTTACTATAATAATGCTACCATTCAAATTAAAAATCATACTATTATATAATCACATCGTACTACTATAATGTAATATTATAATAATATATTTGAATGAATTATTTTATCGGAAAAGATAAAAATACCAACTTTCAACAAATGTCACATGCTAAACATTCATCCGTTTAAATTCATATTAAATAAATATTTCCTTATCATATATAGCAATAATTTATTATTCACAAATAATATTACAGAACAATAATATTGACAACCAGGTCGTTCCCAAGAAAGAGGGGGCTTTCCGATAAGGATTTCTCCCTATTAGCGCCCAATTAGGTGACCAAACTCCTTTCCTCGACAGAACTTTCTAGACATTGTCAATAATGCTATCTAATAATATTATTCAAATAATATGAATTATTGATTTGATAATTTAAAATATTGTGCAATGACAATTATTGAATCAATAATATAAAATATCAACGCAGCAATTATTGAATCAATAAAATAAAATAATGAACAACAACTACTGTAGCAATAATTGAGTATAACTGGGTGACTTCTCACGTAAGCATCAATAATCAATATCGTGTGCTACTATGCAACCACGCGTATTACTGTACTTTTATTACCGGGTATTTCAACAGTTAACGGTAAAACTTTCGTCGTTATTTTTATAAAAATATAATTTTGTCATTTTCTAACTCCGACAATAATTCTGTTGTGGGGTCCACCAATGATTGTGTCGTCATACGAATATTCTCCGACAAAAAAAATATTCCCCGACCAAACGAATATTTTATAACAACTTGCTTTACTTTGCAAAATTTTCATATATCACCCTTACCTTAATCCTTTTATCAATTTAACCATTTACTAAATAATATAATAATTATAAAAAAATTGAATGCTTTTATTTCATAAAATTCGGGGTCTTACAAAAGAAGTTGTTGTGTTAGCGATTGTAGTACTTGTGTGCTAAACATCCTGAAGGAACCTAGGTCTATGTTTATCTCAAATGCCATCTCTTATGACATTCATTTATGTTAATTTTTTACAACACATAACACATCATTCCATGCACCCAGAATACCTTCTTACATGGTTTGATCGTCCGATAAAACATGCATTTCACCCTCAACACGTTGTGCAGGTAGAGATGTGGGCAATGTCGACTCGTCTTGTATAGATGTTGATGAAAATGTTTGCATTGAAGAAAAAACATGATAACTTGATGGATCTCCGTCACGTGATGGAAGTGGACTAGGGAATGATTGTGTATATACAAAATGATGCAGAGTACAAAATTGAGATGGGTCATCGTCCATATCATCTATCTCTACATCATCTTGTAGCATCCGAGATGAAGACGGAATGTCGCATGATTGAGATGTTGACAGGATATCCTTACTACCTCTAATATCTCATTGTACATGTTTGTATGTGTTCAGTGTAAACTGGTGTTGAGGATGTATTTGTACGTCGACTACCACATCCATGTGTGCGGAGTAAGGTTGATTGTAAGACGGGATCGGTTGGTTGATGGTCTAACAAGTGTGACTGACCTACATCAGTAAGGGTCATAGTACAAATCCTCATAGCTTCAGTAATATGAAGAAATGAGTTGTCATCTACGTTTACGCATTTGTATGACTACCAATGTATACATGTGCAAGATTCTCAACCTGTAAAATAATATAGGACTAAATACACTTCTGTCTCTCGAAGTATGACCCCTTTTAAACGTATAACCTCTTTTACATTTATAACCTTAATATTTAAAACTTTACATTAGCATACTCCAAGTACACCTAATTAAACAGAAGTAACCCCAAAAACTTTTCTAGTCAAAAAATATATCTGAATGCTTATGTGGCACCGGAGAAGCTTGTATTTCATTGTATTTGTTGAGACGCCCCTAAAATAGGTATACACAACCCATTTTGAGTAGCCAAATACATTGTAAATAATAAATACAAACTTAATTTATATAATTATCAACTGTTGTGTAAAATATGACAAAACGTAAGCTGAGAGTTTTAACACGAATATTGTCTCGTAGAAAATATCCAAACTCAAATGGAGTACTCATTACAATTATTATCACACTATTTTATAAAATAGTGATGACTACTATAGCCACCATCTTGGACCATCACTCCATTCCTCGACTAGTCCCAGTTATATTCTCATTTCCTGAAGAGAATAATGAAAGAAAAGGGTGAGCACAACTAGCCCAGCAAAGAATATTATGACTAAGATAATGTAGAATAAATTATCCTTAGCCTTCAAGAGTGTAAAAACTGATAGAATACAATAGACAACAAGTTTAACTGCAGCGGAACAAGCAATCCATTAGAAGAGTCAAGTAGAGCATGATGTCTACTATCTTCTATGATTTAAAAGGTCATCATCAATATTTTATCTCTGTAACATATTTCAATAAATAATTCACATCACCGAATTATCCATGCACTACGGGCCAAGGATATTCGTTAGTATCACATCCATGAATTATCCATGCACTACGGGCCAAGGATATTCGTTATTATCACCAGTGGTCATGATCATGTCAAACAACTGTCCATCAATGCACTACGAATCAATGAGGACTTTTACCACATCATTTATAACATTACAGGTCATGATTATACAGATACATAATTCCTGGTCATAATCATACCAATCAACAGTCCATCTATGCACTACGGGCCAAAGATGACTTTTATCACCATATACGCATGAGGATGATGACAATGATAAAAGAAATCAATTAAGTGAGATCAAGGATAAATATTAAAGATTTATAATTCAATTTATCCAGAGTTTAAGAATGTACAAATTATCAACATGATAACTACTTTGCGAAGTAAAATTCAAGAATAATATTCATGTATCAAAAATAATTTGGACAGAAAAGAATTTTTTTTTGTCGTGAATAGTACCGTATGTATGAATAATGTTGTATGTATGAATAGTACCCATGAATAGTACTCCGATATGAAAAGATTAAAATTTAACAAGAAAGTTCAGAAAAATATTTTTGTGAAATGATACTAGATGAAACGCAAAATTCAAGGATATTCTACTAATTTCAAGGAGTATAAAAGCAATACTTATCAAAATAAGTGTAGATTTAGGAATATGAAATGAAATAATATTACTTACATACTATAGAGTATGGAAGAAAAATAATATTTGTTACGAATATTGAACGAAAATAATATTCCTTATGAATACGAAAAATAATATCTCTTACGAATATGAAATAAATAATACCCCTTATCTTAAAAGGAGAGTAATTCTGACTAGTATAGCGGGAATATTCTTGAAGAAAAGTTGCACTATTTTCTACACTTAAAGTATCCTTATGCTCAAAAGAAATACGCTCAATATTATAGAAGATAAATTCTCTGATTCTGGTGTGATTTTTATTTCTAAACTAATCATCCTATTTATAGGAGAATGGCAAGATACTATTTAAGAAAAATAATCATGGACGCACAATAATTTTCAGACGAATTCACGAGCATTCAGCATGATTTTTCTGATTTCACTATACAGCATTATGCAACACTATGCAGTACTATGGAATATAAAACAAAAACTGAGATAACTTTCTACCGATAATTTTAAAAAATGATTAAGTGGGGGTCTATGTAATCAGCCAAATTTATAATAAATACTTCATAAAAAACACCTCTATTTATAACAAATCACTTGTCTAAACACATTTTCAATCTTTCAATATTTATTCATCATTAATATTATAACTCGCAATATTAACAACCAGATCATTCACAGGAAAGAGGGGGCTTTCCGATAAGTACTTCTCCTTATTGGTGCGCAATAAGATGACATAACCCCTTTTCTCGAAAGAACTTTCTAGACATTGTCAATAATGCAAATAATAATATGAATAATTGTGTCGTCTCAATTATTGATTTAATAATATAAAATATTATGCAGATGATACTGTGACAATAATTGAATCAATAATATGAGATACTATACATCAACTACTGTTGTAATAATTAAACATAACTGAGTGACTTCTTAAGTAAGCATCAATAATCAAAGATATTGTACAATACCGTTTGCTACTGTGCAACCATGCGTATTATTATATTTTTATCACCGGGTATTTCAACAGTTAACGGTAAAAGTTTTGCCGTTATTTTTATAAAATGGTTATTTCTGCCGCTTTTTATATCCGACATTAATTTCGTTGTGGGGTCCACCAATGATTGTGCCTTCTTACGGATATTCCCTGATAAAACGAATATTCCCTGACCAAACGAATATTTTATGACAACTTGCTTACTTTGTAAAATTTATAAACATTACCCACAACTATAACATTATATCAAATCCATAACTTATTATTCAAAATAACATTTAGAGAAAATTAAATATTTATTCATAAAAGTTAGGGTCTTACATTTGTAATTTAATTCGTATTTTCAGTGTATTTTAACATTAAAACAAAATAAATCCATGTATTTCAGTGAATTTCTAGTATATTTAACACAAATTTAATAGTAAACACTTATAACACATACCTTATAAGTCATCCAAAGCACCACCATTCTCACCCTATAATCTCTCTCTATAACTTGAAGCTTAGATGATTACTGAGCTTATTTCTATCTGTACATATACATAATTATTATATATATAGACACATATATATGTTGTAAGAATTTGTTTCTTTTGGGAATTTTGGTCCTTAATTGAGAGATGACAGAAATGGATGGTTCATCAAAACCTTCCCAAATCTCCAAACTGTTCCAAAAATTTGCAATTGATTTCAAGGTCAAAACCTTCAAATTCTTCACGGAAGAGAACGAACCAGCCGTCGCCACTGCCGATGATGCCATTTTCTCTCTCCTCGACTTATCTGAAGAGTTCATCACCGACTAGAAAATCGTAGTCATCAAATCTGACCTGACCCACTTCGTCTCTCCTGTTGACTCCTTTTTATTCTTCACAAAAGGACTCTAACTCATACAAGCATACATGGGTTAATAAGTAGTAAAGAGTAAGAAAGTATCGATCCACAAAGAAAGGTTTTAAATCTAAATTATCATATATCAATCATGTCACTATTTTCATATGCTTTACGAATACTCACAATTTTAATTTAAACTAAACTCAATTGAAGAATAAAAATATAATACTACAATAATGAAATCAAATTTGGAATAAATGGGATTCTAACTTCATTTCATACTTCATCTAACTATTACCATCATTTAAAACTTATATATTTATCATGGAAAATTAGTCAAGAGCACAAAGGTAGACATAACCATTTTTGAATGAATTATGACCTATTTACATAACCTCCACATACGATAGAAATCATGTAATCAACACTATTACCAACATCACTATATGTTTATGTGAAATTGCAGCAATAATAAATTAAAGCACAAGCTCTTACCGAACTACACACGGTGAAACGGTATATTTCTATCCGGTTCACAAATTACAAAGCTAAACAACTCAGCCTCATAAACGTATGCTATTATGATTATATCCATACTCATATTTCATTTTTCAAATCCATATAAGTATACAAGATGAATGGTGATCAAACATTCATTCATTATGCTCAATCATAATAGATAATTCGCTGATAAACATACAATCAAATAATCAGACATGTAAGTATAGACTACATATCAAAATCCATTAGAATCTCATAATGGAGTTTAGTTCATTTCTGAACCAAAATCCATTATGGGATTAAAGCAACACATGGAATTAAATAATACAAATAAGAGATGAAAGAGAAATAATTAAACCCAGTTGCAGAATTTGATCCAATATGGTGTTCCAAATCACCAATAATCTCTAGGAAATGAAACTACTAATTATTCAATAACTAAAGTGAAGAGAGGATATAGAATGTCTCCAAATTTGATCAAAACCTGTCTCCCCTCTAAACTAGTTCAAAACTAAGAACCATAATTACTTGATATGAAAACCTGATAAAAGACCCCACCACACACGTCTGGTACCAACTAGTATTGTTCAGATAAGCCTCAAGCGATCAAAATTCAAATTAAAAAAAGTCAACAAACAGACTGCAGAGGACTCGCGCGGTCGCGCGTGATCTTAGTGTAAAACAGGCGCGGGCGTGCGATAGGTATGTATGTCGAAGATTTAGCGCTAACGCGCGAGTTTTCTGCTTAGCTAAGGAGCATTCGCGCGTAGGTGAAACATTATCTGACTTCAAAGGGGTGCGGGCGCGCATTGTAAGGCTTAATTAGCCGCGCGGCTACTGCTTGCTGTCTTCTGCTGTTGCTTCTTGCTTTATTATTTGTACTTCATCTTTCCTTTTCTGCATAGCACTCATCCACTGCTTTAGTTCCTCATCTACCCATGTCCATCATGCCTAGTCCTTGCTAGCTAATGTCACCATGCTCATCCTTGCCATTCTTGCCTTTTTTCATGCCTTTCATTTTCATAGGAGTTCCACTACAAGAAATGCTAAACAAACATAAAATGCATAAAAACATAGCAAAATCTACTTGAGATGAGCATAATTCTCGTGAATTGACATCCAATAAGTAGGTATAAAACCTACTGATTAAATACCCCCAAACTTGAATTATTGCTTGTCCTCAAGTAATGCATACGACATTAAACAATGAAATGCAACTACATGCTATGTAACTAGCTTATGATGAAAATGAGTCCCATGTTTTTCCAGCTAAAATGGAATTCTAATCTAATGTGCCTCAACGAATTATCCAGATTCAAGAATAAAATTTCAAACTAGCTACAAACATAATATCATACAATCAAATAACCCATACTTGCTATAAAGATGTTGTGTGTGTGTGTTGTGTTCACCAAAAACTTGACAAAGGCAAAGAATACACATGTTAAACTGCTCAAAATAGAAAATTATAGTCTAAATCCAGATCTATGTATACTAATGCAACAAAAACTACTCTAACACATCAATACAAACTAAGGTTCAACAATGGGTTTAAACTGCTTTATTTTTACTCACGAGGGCAATTTTTGCACTTTCTCGCGGTGTTTATTGCTATTTTTTTATACAACGAGTGCGTTTTACGCTCCATCTCGCCCCTTCCAAAGATTCAATAATTCAGCTCAAGAAGGTTTCAAGATAGATTTTCCTCTTCTTTTTTTTTTATACAATAAGCATACCCATGTATTCCCAAAGCTTGATTATTAATGTTTTCATAGCCCAAGTCCATTTTCCACACAATTTTATTTTTTAAAACCACATTTCCTATTAAGCAATAAAAACACATTATTCTTATAACAACAAGCATTTTTGAACACGTATGTGCGAACCGAAAGCATCTAAACAACATCCATGGATTACATCATGTAAAACATTATAGCTAAGCTCATGTTATACAGTAAATTCAACAATCCTTCAAAATTCAATTTCATCATTGGCTAGACTTAAACTCCATAAAGCTAGAAATTCGGGACATGCAAACACATAGCTAAAACATATAATAACTACTAAAACAAGAAAATTTTTATGCAATTATTAACTACCACATAAACATGCAAACATGCAAAATTTAAACTAAACATGATAAAACTACATGTAACTACCCAATACCCCCAAACTTAATATATGTATTGTCCCAATAAATGAAGGTATAGGGTTAGAAGAACTCCCATGCTGATCAGCTGCACCACCCTGTTCGGGTGGTGAGTTCGGCGGTGGAAATGGCATGGCTGTCCCAAATTGTGGCCACTCGAGCATGGTACCCTGTTGCACAAACGCCTCCACTAGCAATCTCATCAAACCCGTAGCAAACGATGCAAAGTTATCGTACATAGCATCGACCTTCCGCTCCAACCTTTGAAGCTGTCGATCATCAGTAGCAGCAGTGGCTTGAGTTGACGTTCCTGCTTCATTTGTCTCTGAGAGCTGCGATGATGGCGTAGATGATGCGGGACGAAGGATGAAACCCTTACCCCTTGGGTGCGGGGTACCTCCTGCCCAATCTTCGAATCTTGCTATCGTGGCATGACTGATATCCTGGCTTGGTTACTATAACTATTCATCCATCCATCTAACCCCTGCTCTAGCACACAAATGAACCACGATCGAGGCATGTGGTATACTTCCCGTAGTGCTTCCCCGCATGTATTACAACATATTCTGATTAAGGAGGTGACCAACATCGATATATTTTCCCACAATAATCCCCCAAAGAATGATTGCTCGTTCAGTTGTGATGTCATGTTGATGGGAAGATGGCATGAGTTTTTTCACACACAAAGAGATTCCAAGCCTTGGCATATCGGTTGAGAGTTAAAGCTGGGAAGGTCTTGGGTTGATTAGTGTCGAGCGTGCAAGTCCATTGTGTACCTGGGATACACAAATCAGTAATGACTACATCGAGTTCTATCTCCATTAGCTCCGCCTCAACCCAATTCATACGTCCAGTTGGAAGGTCGGGTAAATTGAATACGCCACAAATTGCCCTTGGTCGATAGTCCACTTGAATCCCTCAGACGAAAGAAAAGCCACTCATTGTCTCCTGTGCATTCGCATAAAATTCCCGCACAATGGCCATAGGTGCAGCCATTGTTGTCGAGCACACTCCATGCCAACATTTTTCCTTGATCATTTGCACCAATTTCCCATCTTGTGCATCTAGCTTAAACCCTCGCTCGCGAACGAATGATTTCCCCACAATGCGGTAATACTCTATCTGTGCATCCAAGCTGACAAATTTAGAAAAGTCCACATTATCACCACTTTGGCTACTGGCAGAGGATGACTCGGGAGTGTGAGAGCGAGCACGCTTTGGTCCCATTTGTACTGATGAAGAAGAAGAGAAGCTTTATTGATGGAATAAAAGTTGTATTCTCTGAAATATAATGAATACCCCCAAACTTGTATTACAACGCTCCCATTGAAAAACCCTAGCTTTATCAGTTGAAGAATTTAAACGTGGGTAGGAAACAGATGCGAGATACGCGTAGTGGGATGAGGAGTTACAAATTTTGAAATGGAACAGTTTGGAGTGAAGAGTCATGCATTTTGTGGAGATAAAGGAGATACGCACGCTTCTATTATAACTGATATGAGAGATAGGAACAGTCAGGTCTTTTAAAAACTGATTTTTTTTCAAAGTCCAGCCATGAGTAGCCATGCGTGTTTTGAATCGGAACAATGGCGCGATGCCGCGCGATTTACACTACTTTTTATTGTGCGGCAGTACACATTTTGCATCCTGCTATACCAATCTGCATCTCAAATATACCAAAACAATGACGAATCATCTTCAATACACCTACACAAACAACAATTATCAGTATCAAAGCATTAACTAAGGACTAAGCATAAATAACCATCTTATAACCATACTTTCTATGCTACGCTCAAACATCATCATATGCAAATTCAGCTCCCATAATACTTATGTCACACTAGATAGGCTATAACAACTAATCATGAAAATAAAATATCAAATACTATCTAAAATAGAATTAAGAAGAGATAAAGATAGAAATAATGGGGTGCCTCCCATCAAGCGCTAAGTTATAGTCAATTAGCTTGACTATCTCTGACTTAATCATGTTGAAGAAAGAATGGAGGTTACTTTCTGCCTGTCAACCTTGCCACTAAAATAATGCTTTAGCCGCTGTCCATTCACTTTGAACGGGTTGTCTGGGAATTTGTCGAATACCTCTACTGCACCATGTGGAAAAACTGTCTTCACTGTGAATGGCCATGACCACCTTGATTTGAGCTTACCAGGAAAAAGTTTAAGTCTTGAATTAAACAACAGAACTCTTTATCCCGGCTCAAATACTCTCTCTATAATCTTGCGATCATGTCATTTCTTCACCTTTTCCTTATATAGCTTGGAGTTTTCATACGCCTGTAATCTAAATTCATCCAACTCATTGAGTTGGAGTAGGCATTTTTCTCCTGCAGCCTTCAAATCAAAATTGAGCTTCCTAATTGCCCAATATGCCTTATGCTCAAGCTCCATAGGAAGGTGACAAGCTTTTCCATAAACCAACTGAAAAGGTGACATGCCCAACGGAGTCTTATAAGCAGTCCTATATGCCCATATAGTATCATCAAGCTTTAATGACCAATCCTTTCTTGTGGGGCTCACAACTTTCTCCAAAATTCTCTTTACTTCACGATTTGAAACCTCTGCTTGGCCATTAGTTTGAGGATGATAAGTTGTAGCAATGCGATGATTTACCCCATACTTAGCCAACAGAGCTATGAACTGCCTATTACAAAAATGACTGCCTTCATCACTAATGATAGCCCTTGGAGTCCCAAGCCTTGTAAAAATACTCCTTTGTAAAAATCTTAGGACCACTTTGGAATCATTAGTTGGAAGAGCTTCCACTTCCACCCACTTCGAAACATAGTCGACTGCTAACAAGATGTATAAATTTCCACATGAAGAAACGAAAGGGCCCATGAAATCTATCCCCCAAACATCAAAAATTTTCACCTCGAGGATCGTGTTCAATGACATTTCATTCCTTTTCGAAATATTCCCAACTCTTTGACATCTGTCACATCTCTGGACAAAACTGTAAGCATCCTTGAAAATCGTCAGCCAGTAGAATCCTGCTTGTAACACTCTAGCTGTTGTCCTCTCTCCACCGTAGTGACTGCCATATAATGAAGCATGACAATCCTGTAAAATCCCCTCTATCTCACTATATGGGATACATCTCTTTATCATTTGATCAGTACATTGTTTGAACAAATATGGTTCATCCCATATAAACTGCTTCACGTCATGCAAAAATTTCTTCTTTTGATGACCAACTAAGTCAGAAGGGACCATCCTACTCACCAAGTAGTTCGCATATTCTGCAAACCATGGCACTTCCCCTTTCACCACAAATAACTGTTCATCTGGAAAGGATTCATTAATCACAGTATTGTCATCTACCTCCCTTCCTTGATTTTCCAGTTGAGATAAGTGGTCCGCCACTTGGTTCTCAGTTCCCTTTCTGTCCTTAATCTCTAAATTAAATTCTTGCAACAGAAGTATCCACCTGATCAAACAAGGCTTTGCATCCTTCTTTTCCACCAAGTGTCGAATTGCCACATGATCCGTGTACACTATCACCCTTGTACCAATCAGATACGCTCAAAACTTATCAAAAGCATACACAACTGCCAGTAATTCCTTCTCTGTGGTGGTATAGTTCAACTGAACATCAGTAAGGGTCTTGCTTGAATAGTATATCACATGAAAAATCTTTTCCCTTCTCTGACCCAAAATAGCCCCCACAACATAATCATTGGCATCACACATCAACTCGAATGGTAGGTCACAATCCAGTGTTGTAATTACTGGTGTTGAAGTTAACCTCCTCTTCAAATGCTCAAATGCAAACACACAATCCTCATCAAACTTGAATTGTGCATCCTTCTCCAATAAATTGCAAAGTGGCTTTGCTATCTTGGAGAAGTCTTTAATGAATTTGCGGTAAAAGCCTGCATGTCCTAAAAAACTTCGAACACCTTTTACTGAAGTTGGTGGTGGCAAATTCTCAATAGTCTCTAATTTGGCTCTGTCCACCTCAAGTCCCTTCTTCAACACCTTATGTCCCAAAATTATTCCTTCTTATACCATAAAATGGCACTTTTCCCAATTCAACACCAAGTTTGTCTCGACACATATTCTCAAAACCATCACTAAATTTTCCAGACACAAATCAAAAGAATCCCCAAATACTAAAAAATCATCCATAAATACCTCCACATTATGCTCCACCATATTCGAAAAGATAGCCATCATACATCTCTGAAAAGTGGTCAGGGCATTACACGCACTAAAAGACATCCTTCCAAAAGCGTAAGTACCATACGGACATTTAAAGGTTGTCTTTTCTTGGTCTTCTGGAGCTATAACAATCTGATTGTAGCCTGAATACCCATCCAGAAGGCAATAAAACTCATGACCCGCTAGTCTATCCAACATCTGATCTATAAATGGCAGTGGGAAGTGATCTTTCCTTGTAGCTTTGTTAAGTCTGTGGTAATCCATGCAGCCTCTCCACCATATCACTGTTCTTGTCGGAATCAACTCATTGTTCTCATTAAAAACTACAGTCACACCACCCTTCTTCTGTACACATTGTACCGGGCTCACCCATGAACTATCTAAAATTGGATATATAATACATGCATCTAACCATTTTAACACTTCCTTCTTGACCACTTCCTTAATTATTGGATTAAGTCTTCTTTGTTATTCCACTGAAGGCTTGCTATCATCTTCCAGTAAGATCTTGTGCATACAGAAAGATGGGTTAATCCCTTTTATATCTGCTATAGTCCATCCAATAGCTGATTTGAACTCTCTGAGAACTCTTAGCAGTTTTTCTTCCTAAAAAGATGTTAGTGCAGAAGAAATAATCACAGGTAATTTTGAATTTTCATTTAAGAACACATACCTCAAATGATCTGGAAGTGGTTTCAACTCAAGTTCTAGAGGTGTCTCAAGAGATGGCTTCAATTTCACTGATGACTCTCCAACTTTCTTTAGTGGCTCAACAGGAGTCTTGAATTTCTTGAACTGTGGAGTTGTGTCCAGTATATGAAAAATTTCTTCAATCTCCTCATCATCTATTTTTGAATTTCCCACAATAGCATTTCTCAAAGGTTCTTGATTCACCAAGTTCTCTACTTCATCATTTAGAACCTTTTCCACAAAATCAACCCTGAAGCATTCCTCATCATCTGTCAAAAATTTCATTGCCTTGAATACATTGAAAGTAACTTCCTAATCATTTACTCGCATTGTTAGTTCCCCTTTCTAAACATCTATCAAGGTTCTTCCTATAGCTAAGAATGGTCTTCCAAGGATGATTGGTATACCTTTGTCTTCTTTATAGTCTAATATGATGAAATTAGTCGGAAAGATGAATTTATCCACTTTAACCAGTACATCTTCCACAATCCCCTGTGGATAAGTGATAGACCTGTCAGCTAGTTGTAAAGAAATATTTATCTACCTTGGAGCCGGCAATCCCAACTGATTGAACACTGACAATGGCATCAAATTGATACTTGCCCTAAGATCGTACAAGCATTTGTTGAAGCTCATCTTTCCAATTGTACATGGTATCGTGAAGCTGCCTGGGTCCTTCAGCTTTAGAGGTAATTTACGTTGAAGCACTGCACTACATTCTTCTGTCAAAGCTACTATTTCAAAATCTTCTAACCTCTTCTTCCTTGACAAAATTCCCTTCATAAACTTTGCATAACTAGGCATCTGTTCCAATGCCTCAGCGAAGGGTATGTTGATCTGTAGCTTTTTAAATACCTCCAAAAACTTACTAAACTGCTTGTCTTCCCTCTGCTTATGTTATCTCTATGGATAAGGAACAAGAGGGTGAACTACTAGTATCTTATTCACGGGCTTCTCAAAAGAACCTTCTTTATTCTTCTCCTCTTGTTGTTGTTCTGAATCTTCATTATTCAAACTTTCCTCAAAAACATTTTTATGACTGCACGGCTTCCCCTTGCAAAAGTGGCGCGGGCGTGCCATGATGATTTCCTGCAATTTGTTTTCCGGACCTAAGTGTAATTGCTTGAAATTGTTCCTTCCCTTCCCTTCTTGGATTGGCCTCTATTATACTTGGCAATGAACCCTGTGGTCTGTTATTAAACATGTTAGCCATCTAACCCATTTGAGTTTCTAAGTTTTTGATAGCCACTGTTTGGCTTTTAATATTCACTTCAGTATTTGCCATATACTTCATCATCATCTCCTCCATCTCTGACTTTTTCTCCTGCTAAGGTGTTGGTGGTGGATGATATTGTTGTTGTTGAGAAAATCCAGGTGGATAGGGTGGTCTTGGTGCAAACTGTTGCTGAGATGGTTGTACCTAAAATTGATTTTGTGGTTGAAACTGACTTTGTTGATTTCTTTGATTATTTGACCAACTGAAATTTAGATGGTTGCGGTTGTTGGAGTTGTATGTATTCTGAAATTGTCCTTTATTCTTCTGGTAGTTGCTCACATACTGTACAGACTCTAAACTAATAGCACATTGGTCATCTGAATGTGACCTTGCACATATCTCACACATGAAAGCAACTGTCTTCGCCTTGGTTTCTACTAAAGAATCAATCTTATTTTCTATGGATGCCATCTGTGCTGACAATTGAGTGATAGCATCCACCTCTAACAAACCTGTAACTTTGGGTTGTGGCATCCTGGCTGTAGGATTTTGGAAATCATTCGCTGCCATCGTCTCAATAAGATTATAGGCCGCTTCATAGCTTTTTGCCCATAAAGCTCCTCCTGCAGCTGCATCTACAATTGGCCTTGACTGCCATCCCAATTCATTATAGAACATATTAATCACCATCCAATCCGACATACCATGGTGTTGACACTTCCTTAGCATCTCCTTGTATCTTTCCCAGACTTCATATAGAGATTTACCCTGTTGCTGCTCAAACTGGGAAATTGTTGTCCTCATTTTAGCAGTATTAGCCATTGGAAAAAATTTGGCTAAGAATTTATGTGCTAGGTCCTTCCATGTTGTGATAGATCCTAAAGGTAAAGAGTGAAGCCAACTTCTTGCTTTATCCCGTAACGAAAATGGAAATAGTCTAAGTCTGATTGCATCCTCTGTCACCCTGTTGTATCTGAAGGTGTCACATATTTCAATGAAACTCAATAGATGCTCATTCAGATCATCTGTAGCAGCACCCCTAAACTGTACCAAATTCTACACCATTTGAACAGTGCCCGACTTTATCTCAAAAGTTTTGGCTGCTATAGCTGGCCTGACTATACTCGACTGCAATCCATTGATGTTTGTCATCGAATAATCTCTCAATTCCCTATGCTCCTCTCTTTGCTCTTCTGCTGCCATGTTGGTTGTTGTGGTCTCTAAAGCTGCTTGTAAATTTCTACGCACTATCGTTTTCCAACCTCTTTCGTTAATGTTATCTTGAGCAAGTGTCAACTAGGAATTGGATGACCGCGTGTGCAAAAAATATATACAAGTACTTGAAACACAAATAAAAACAAAAATAGAAATAAGATAAGATTAGATTTGTCTAAGTCATACAAATTTAGCTTAAAATTGATGATAATAATAATAAAATTAAACGCCTTTCCCCGGCAACGGCGCCAAAAACTTGTTGCCTCCTTTTTAGTCCTAACAAAAGGACTCTAACTCATGCAAGCATACATGGGTCAACAAGTAGTACAGAGTAAAAAAGTATCGATCCACAGAGAAAGGTTTTAAATCTAAATTATCATACATCAATCATGTCACTATTTTCATATGTTTTACGAATACTCACAATTTTAATTTAAACTAAACTCAATTGATGAATAAAAATATAATACTACAATAATGAAATCAAATTTGGAAAGAATGGGATTATAACTTCATTTCATACTTCATCTAACTATTGCCATCATGCAAAACTTATATATTCATCATGGAAAATTAGTCAAGAGCACAAAGGTAGACTAACCATTTTTCAATGAATTATGACATATTTACATAACCTCCACATATGATAGAAATCATGTAATCAGCACTATTACCAACATCATTATATGTCTATGTGAAATTCCAGCAATAATGAATTAAAGCACAAGCTCTTACCGAACTACACACGGTGAAATGGTATATTTCTATCCGTTTCACAAATTACAAAGTTAAACAACTCAGCCTCATAAACGTATACTATTATGATTATATCCATACTCATATTTTATTTTTCAAATCCATATAAGTATACAAGATGAATGGCGATCAAACATTCATTTATTATGCTCAATCATAATAGATAATCCGATGATAAATATACAATCAAACAATCAGGCATGTAAGTATAGACTACATATCAATATCCATTAGAATCCCATAATGGAGTTTAGTTCATTTCTGAACCAAAAGCCATTATGGGATTAAAGAAACACATGGAATTAAATCGTACAAATAAGAGATGAAAGAGAAATAATTAAACCCAGTTGCAGAATTTGATCCAATATGTTGTTCCAAATCACCAATAATCTCCAGGAAATGAAATTACTAACTATTCAATAACTAAAGTGAAGAGAGTATATAAATGTCTCCAAATTTGATCAAAACCTGTCTCCCCTCTAAACTAGTTCAAAACTAAGAACCCTAATTACTTGATATGAAAAACTGATAAAAGACCCCACCACACACGTCTGGTACCAACTAGTATTGTTTAAATGAGCCTCAAGCGATCAAAATTCAAATTAAAAAAAGTCAACAAACAGACTGCAGAGGACTCGCGCGGTTGCGCGTGATCTTAGTGTAAAACGGGCGCTAGTGCACGATAGGTATGTCTATCGAAGCTTTGGCGCGGGCACGCGAGTTTTCTTTTTAGCTAAGGCGCGGCCGCGCGTAGGTGAAACATTATCTGACTTCAAAGGGGTGCAGGCGCGCATTGTAAGGCTTAATTAGCCATGGACTCATCGCTTCATCTGTCTTCATTGCTGCTTTGCGCTTTATTATTTGTACTTCATCTTTCCTTTTCTGCATAGCACTCATCCACTGCTTTAGTTCCTCATCTACCCATGTCCATCATGCCTAGTCCTTGCTAGCTAATGTCACCATGCTCATCCTTGCCATTCTTGCCTTTTTTCATGCCTTTCATTGCCATAGGAGTTCCACTACAAGAAATGCTAAACAAACATAAAATGCATAAAAACATAGTAAAATCTACTTGAGATGAGCATAATTCTCATGAACTGACATCCAATAAGTAGATATAAAACCTACTTATCATGTCCTCCGAAATCACTAGCCGCAATCCAACCCATCAATACCCACTTCGCCAAAACCCTGATTTCTTCTATATTTGTAATTACTTCTTCGTTTGAAGCTTCGTGTCTTCAACTACAAACAACCCAAGTTTCGTTTAATGAAGGAAATGTTAAGTTGGCATATAAATCTTTGGTTTTATAGCTTCAGAAACTCTATAAGGTGAGACAATTGTATAAAGAATATGGAGTAAACCCTAAATTCAATTTTAATTTTAATTCACCAGTTGGGTCTTGTTTGGAAGCTCAAGTTCAGGAGAATCAAAGTAAAGTTCTAGCATTAGAAACTATGTTAAATTGATTACATTATGATATTAATGTTAAAGGTGATGAAGTTTTATGTGACGCCCCCAAAATAGATTCTGAGTCACCAAATACATGGTACAGAAAATAACTACAAACTTCATTAATCCAACTGTCGTGCAAAATATGATAACACATATGATGTGGATACCAACTGTTACTCTCATCCCTTTACTTGGATAGCACCTCACATTGATACCTTACAATGGTACCTTACATAAAGGTACAGATAATAACTATTTTAGAAATTAAAATATTTGGAAAATGCTCAAGGAAACCTTCGTACATGAGAGGCCATGCATCTAAGTTATAATAGATATCATATGACTCGAGAATTATCCTTGGTTGACCCAATAGACCCCAAAGAAAAATGAGAAGATTGTTATCATGTTCTTTCCAATGGTGAGTCTTCTCTTGCCATATAATTATCTCCGTTGTCTCTGTAATACCCGAGAATTTTCCACGTATTATTAAATGAATATATTAATGGAAATAAATTTTTGTGAATAAAAGTGTTATTATTTTGTGAATTGGTGAATTCAATTGATTCGTATTAGATCAATGCATAATAAGATGTGTGAAGTGGCAATGGGATTTGTGAAATGCCTTGTGTGGCATAATGTGAAAAGAGGACATCCATTAAGTAGATTAAAACGAGTATTAAGAAGATTAATCGTGTTGATAAGATGATTTCATAATTGTAATCAATACGCTCGCAGACTCGTAGTAACACGTTTATGGATAGTAATTCATGTTATATAAAGAGAGTTTAGAGATGAAAATTGACACGGGCTGAAGCTAAACCAGTCTTGGCATGGCGCAGCTGCGTCGTCCCAGCAGTACAAACTGGCGCAGCTGCGCCAATGGACAATTGAAGAAAATTAATTAGTTTCACTTTAGGAATTAAGTGAAACAATTATGTGATGTGTGTAACATTGGTAAATCATAGAACAAAGCATGTTATGAGTAAGCCAATAATTAATATTAGTTGATTATGGGGGGAGAATTGGTTTCTTGGTAATTAACTCATGATGTGTGATTACTATTATTTGCAATATATATTATAAAGATAAATATTGATTATGGAAATCCTTAACTACATTAATCAATGGTTGGATCAGTTAATATTGGTGTTGATTACTTAAGGAATTGCATGATTTGTTTATTTAACATAAATAAGTAAGTTAGTAATATAATAATATTATACTGACGATTATGTGCATGTACAATTATACTATATAGTGCAGTGTGACATTTATATGACTATATATTAAGTTTTATAAAACTATAATATATGAGGCAAATATATTGGAACTATATGTTATAAATACATTATCTATGTGACAATATGTATGTGGGCATATATTAAAATAATATACCATGAGAATATTGTAAATTAGTATTTTAATAAATGTATCAATGTGATAAAATGTACATAGATTATATGTATATTACATTTTCATATTTCATCTACTACCTTGAAACATTAATTATTAAAATGTGACATATAGTTATAGTTAATGTATGGTTGATATAACATAAGAATAATGGTTGTGCATAAGTATAGTCTAAGTGTTGCTAGAATGTTGAGCATTTAGATTATCCCAAATCGAGTGTCCCATTTGTTCCTTTCTCAGTCACGTGTGGTGTGACAACCCGAGAAATTAGAAAATTTATTAAAATCTTAGATGATTGGTTTAAGGTCAAATAATAGACCCAGACAGAGAATAAGTGCATGTGTTTGATGTTTTCAGAAAGGAATTTTGAGGATTTAAAATTTCTTTTAGTGAATTATTCAGGATTACGGTATCATGTGTACAGAATGTGGTTAAGGGTCAAGGGTTGACCAGATAAATTAAACCTATGTCAAACCCTAATCGTATATATTAAGAACGTCCACGTTCAGTTATAAAATTATTACGATTTATAAGAAACTCTAGAAATCGGTTCTGGAAACCCTAATTTCAAAGACGGAATCAAAATCCTAATTCAGTATTTGAAACCCTAATTTGGGAAGTCAAAGGCTAAATATAATGGCTTAAGTATTTTTGATTATATATTAGGGACAACCCTAATTGTTAAATTAGAAATTCTAATGTTTTGTATAAAACCCTAAGGGATTAAAAGTTATGTGTGTAATGAATATGAATATTATGTGTTTGTTTGTTTATTATATAAACAAATAAAATAAACTAATGTAATCCTAATTATATATTAAGAATGAATGATTGAATAACTTAAGAGTTATGAGTTGGGGGAAATAATAGTATTTAGATATATACTAACTCTAAGAGATTTATTTTATACATCTCAATTAATTAATTTTGTAACCTAATTTTAGCAAGTCTAATTGGGTTAAGGAAATAAATGTGCATGAGTAAGGATTTAAGTTATAATTGAGGAAAATGAAAACCCTAATTTAATGATTTGGGTTGGAAAAGAATTAATAGTATTGGACTATGTTAATTTACATGGCCCAAAGAATTAAATTTTAAGTCCAATATATTATTTATTGATAGCCCAAAAGATAGAAATGGTGGCCCAAATTTAAGCCCAATTAAGGAGGGACATATTGGACATTTGGTATGCTAAATAAGAATTAAAAAAAAATTAATTATTGATATGGAAATGTCCATTTTACCCTTTTTGTCCCATTTTGGTGAATTATTTCCTAGAGAATCCTATGAGCAATAATTTAGTTGGTTGATTGAGTGGTGACTCTATATCTCTAGCAATAATCAACCCTCAATCAATTGCAATCAATTTTATAAAGATTAGAAAGAGAAAGTTCATCCATGGAAGAAGGAAGAAGGAAGAAGGAAGAAGGAAGAAGAAGAAAAAGGAAGGCTTAAGAAAAAGGTAAATCCTAAAATTAGTTTATGCAATTGATTTTAGTTTTCCAAATCAAAGCTTGGATTTATGTTTCTAAACTCAAAAACCTTAGATATATGTGTTAATGAGTGTTTCATGTTTAGATATAACCATATTGGGTGTTGATTTTGTGGGAATCAAAAGAATAAGGAAAAATAATTTTTCTAGTTTTGAAAATCAAAATTTCTATATACTTTGAAATTTCACCGTTTTAAATCTAAAATTCCTTTTTGCGATCCGTCAAGGAGGGGTGCTAGATATATGTGTTTAGTAGTTAACCCAAGTGGTAGAACTCAAAAATCACGTTTCTAAAAGTCGTGGTGTTGATTTATGTGAAAACAGTCCCGTTTCTAGGAACTGTTTTGGATCAGTCCGTAGCAGGGGCATTTTCGTCCCCTTTTTGTGCTTTATAAATTCTGGAAAAAATTTGGGGTGTTAATAAAAGTAGATATGCAGGTTTTGTAAAACATTGAGAATTTTTGGCCATACGGTTTGAGAGATATGGATTTTACGGTGAAGGACCCCAAAACTGTTTTTTTTGGCCAAAAAGTTGCTGCCACAAAAAGGAAATTTCGGGGTTAGCTAGGTTGCTTTAAAAATTATGGGCTTTTGGTATGTTATAGTACACTCAATAATCTTTCCATAGACTCCGAAACGGACTAAATCCGACATCGGAGGAGAGAGTTATGAAATTTCTCCCAAACTACTCAAAGGTAAGAAAAACTGTTAGAGTAACAGTTTGTAACAGCCACTTCCGGGCTAATTTTCGGGAGCTTAACATGTCCAAATATGGATTGTGATAGATGAAAACTGTAGTTCGGAAAGATACGAATCCAAAAAAAATTGACGGATCATTAATCGGAGTTATAGATTTCATTTTATTTAAGTTTTGGTAAAGGACTCCAAAACTGCATATGTGCAAAAGTAAACTGCCAAAAATTTTCCGGAGGATGTTTCGGTAATTTATTTTGTGAGAAAAATTCTGGGCTTTTGGAAAATGAAAATATGTGGTATTATGTAGCTCATGTCCAAAAATGAGATAATTCCGAGTTAAAACGGCCAAGTTATGACTATTCTAATTTTTGTGATTTTCCGACGGAAATCGCTATAACCGGAGTTCTACGACTCCGATTGCCACGGAATTTAAAATGGAGCATCACGTTAACATATATAAGGTTATGTCAAAAGATGGGCATCTCTGGAGTTAAGCACGAGGTAGCTAATTTTCTTAAGTCACGCACTAATTATGATTTTTGAAAAATAGTAAAAGAAATTGAAAAATTACGGAAAAATATTTTTTATGTATGAAATACATGTATATATGTTTGACCAAAGGATAAAAAAATAATAAGTTGATTTGGTATTTTTCGTGAAAAGAATAGTGATTTCTGGATATCTTTGAAATAAAATCCGCCTTCTTTGAAATGGTATTTCTTTACTAAGATGTTATCTAATTTACTAGGATAACATATAAAAATGAATAACTTATAAGTACAAGTTATGATGTGATTAAAAGAATATCAAAGTATAATAATAATATTAAGACTTAAAACTAATGTCTAATACTTAACTATATGTTATGACTAACCTAAAGATCTATTATAGGTTTTATATCTCTGTATGGTGATAGGATTATGTGTTTAAGTTATTTTATAACTTGGTGATGATATTATTCTAATATTGGAGATCTATATTATTAATATTAGGTCTTCGGAGAAGCTTATTATATTGCGTTACTGAATCAATGGTTCGAATAAGTTTTTCAAGTTCTTTTACTTAAACTCTTTAAGAGTGGTTTCGAATGAGATATGCTTATGAATTGTACTCAGACATCTTTTATATATAAATCGGGTATGAAAAGGTGATCACCTTCATTACCGTTGGTCCAGATATGTTATTGTTCTGCTCAATACTTGTTCATCAAAAATTTTGTTCATGCTAATTCACGAATACATTGTGAAGGATAGCAGCTTATTATTCAAACTCTTTCATGATATATCTTTACCTTGTTTTTAAACTTGTTGGGCAACTTTCATGTTCACCCTTGCTATATCATGATAAAACATTGCAGATAAGGCGAATACGGCCAGTTACAGGAAAAGGATAATGCCAAGTTCAACTTGGGATAGAATGTGAAGTTAAGTTGTAAAGTATGTTGAAGAATAGTATTGTCATGTGTTAGACAGTCACGATTGTGTATTAGTTAAGGTTACTCGATTTTGGGAAATGTGTATAAAGTTTAATGTATAAACAATCTATGTTTATATCTTCCGCAAACAGTTGTAGAAATAGCGAACCGGATCCGCGACGATTCGGGACCCGGATTTGGGGCTACTACATGTGGAACAAAAAGGCTAAGCCTACTCTTTCTTCCAACTTTTTAGCTGATGATTATGGTAGGGAGTGGTGATTATGATGAGTTTCAACCACCATCTAACAACTCCTCCATAACCTTCATGCAATCCTACAATCCATGGGTTTGATTCAATGGAAAATTTATATGTCTGGGTAAGAAATTTTCTATAAATAGCATACATGTTTTATCAGTTGGTGTTGCTTGAATTGCCTGGTATTTCCTTAGTGAGGTTGAGAGCATACAAACATTCTAAGAGTTTGGGAGTTCATTGGAGCAAGTTCTATCACATTTCAGAGGTATAACTCCTTTCTTCTTGCTTCCATTTTTGTTTCTGTTAAACAGAGTTCTTGAGTTCTTAAAATTCAAATTCTTGAATTCATGAAGATAGATGTTAATGAGGTTGGGTATGGTTTATATAAATGTTATATGATCATATAAGCATGTTGCAATTGATACATGAGTGTTTTGGAGTGAATTCGTGAGTAAATTCTATGTTTGGGCTGAACAGTTGTCGAGGTTCACTGTTCCTGGTTTGAACCAGGCGTGGCGCAATGATTCTTGTAAATATTATCGAGAGTCACAGTCAAAGTAACCGCGTCAGTTCTTTGAGTCGAGTTGAATTTACATTTTTGAAATCTGCTATGTGTTGATCGACCAGTATGGTTTAAACTAGCATAAAAACATGTTTAAGGTGTATATATAAGTATATGAATCTAAGTTGAGCATGTTTTAATAGATTCACATGATTAATGAAAGCATATGGTTTAGATGGAGATTTGGATGTTAGATTTTAAAAAGAAACTATGTTAGAGATCATGTTCTGCAAATTTTTAACCTAGTAAGCTATACATGACTGATTTTACACATAGATGAGCATGTTATAGTGTACGTAGTTCCTTTGAGCATGATCAAACTTATTAAGCCTTGTGTTAGAGATGTATTCAAGAAGAGACTTGGTCTAGTGAACTAACATACATGATTCTACATAATGTATAATCTAATTTTGCAGGCATGTTGATATAACTTAGAAATGCATGAATAAACCTTTAGATTGTGTTTATATGGTTAGTAAGCAAACATGAGCATGTTGAACCTACTAATAAGCTTTGAATGTGAATATTGTCAAGTTACCATGAGGACTAAAATCTAATATTTTTGATCACGTTTGATGACACTCTTGACTCACTCATGTAATATAGACATATGTATACCATGCTTATGTATCATATTTCAAATAAAGCATGAACGGAGCATATTTTCAACTAAATCGGTGTTAGATTCACATATGTGTTATGAATACTTACGAGCATGCCTAATATAAGTTTTATAACTATCTTGTATGTTTAGAGAGCAAGCATGTTAGACTTTGTGGTTTCATAACCTCGAATGGCCTTAACTTGTTGAAATAATTCTATTGTGAAAGAAGGAACTTAGATTGACTTAAGGAGCATGAGAAGGCCTTTAACATGTCAAAATATATTAGGTATAATTGTGTGTTCAAGCCGGACAGACACCACAAGGCAGCAGCTGAGTTTTGGTTGGGTCTGTGACAACCCAAATTTTCATAAGTTATTAAAATAAGAATTTAATAATTGAAATTCTTATTACGATGTAATTAATGTAACAATCCAGAATTTTAATTATAATTATAAATATTTATTGAATTATATAAATATTTAATAGATGTGTTTATTGTTGAATAAATATTTGTTTAATTTGATTTAATTTGATTTGGTTAATTATTTGTTTAATAAATAATTAATGGGTTAAGGAAATTAATTGTTATGAGATAATATTCTAATTTAATTTAATAATTAAGTTAGAGAATTTATAATGATTAAATGATTTATTCAATAAATTGTTATTAGAATTAATTAAATTAAGTATGAAAACTTAATTAAATAAAGTGTGATAAATAACTATATTATAAAGGAGTTATTAAAATAAATTAAAGGAGTTTAATTTAGTTTTGCCAAACAAGGCTTAAATATATTAAGTCTTTAATTTTTAAGGAGTTTTGCCAAACAGAGCCTTATGACTTTTGGATTTTTAAATTTTGAATTTTAATAATATAAATTAAATAAACAAAATATAAATAATATATAATAATTTTTGGTAACCGCTGATTTAATAAGGTCATTAGTAGCATCGGTTTTTAGACATTTGTAAATCATGCGTTGGTTTTGATTTTTACGTAAAGAGTATTTGGGTTATTTGGCATAAGCCTAAAAAGAGAAAAGAGAAGAAGTTATCAGAGAGAATTGAGAGGAGAAAGGTTTTGTGAAGTTCAGCAAGCACGTTGTATTCTTAAGCAACAAAAGGTATGTTACATAAGCTTAACATATATGATTTACGCCGTAATTTCTAAGTCTTTATGTTCTGGAATTTCATTGTGTATAAAGCTTTTACAAAATTTTATGTAAACCATGTTTTTATAATTGGTTAGGAAATTATGTGTATTTGTAATTGTAATTGTTATACTAGCATATATATATATATATATATATATATATATATTGTGTGTGTATGTGTGTGTTTGTGTGTGATTTTATGCTTATCATATATATAAGATTGTATGCTAAATTAAGTCTGGAAGAAAAGAATTTGGTTTTTCGGTTAATATATGCATGAACATGTTTTGTAGGATAACAAAATTAGTATTGGATTTTGAGCTAATATGTGAAATTGAACTATGGTTATGTTAATTAGTTTGTTAAGAATTACAAAGAACGTAGTTGAAAGGAATCAAATTGGTATTACAGTGTTCACTGTGTCAGAAATATCAAAAATGGAGTTTTGTTGGTTTTAAACTATGGTTTCAAGGATTTAAATTTTCTAAAATTATTGTTTAATTGCTTTAAATTGGTATATGTATGATAAGTAAATATTTATGAGTAATCTATATAAGTTTTACATCTTAATTTAGATGTTAGCAGTAGTAATTAGTCCAGAATTTAGTTATTCTGTTCTTCGTGGTTGTGTTCTATAAGTTCTGGCGCCCCAACACCAAAATCTGCGCTCTAGCTCTGATTTTCGCGCCTCAGCACCAAAAATAAGAGCCATGACTCCGAAATTTGCCCCCAACACCAAAATTGCGCCAAATACTAATTTAATCTTCTTGATTAACGCTAACTTAGTTCTCGTGCCTCAGTAGGAGCGAATGAGTCTGGTCGAGACGGTTTTGACCTCTCCCGTAGTATAATGGCCATAACATTTTTATACGAACTCCGAATGAGGTGATTCAAGATGATCCGGAATGAAGACGAATATACCTACAACTTTTGTGCTTTAAGTTTTTCAATTTGAGGTCGGTAACAGGGGTCCATATGGTCATTTGTGGGACTGATATGTATTAGGAGGCAATCAGAGGGCGTCGGGAATGCACATATGCAAATGTAGTGCTCCTGACGATAAAAGATATTGTCCTAAGTTATAAAACATGAATATTAGTAAATATAATGATGCTTAACATTAATAAATGATGTATTAGATAAGTTGTATAAGTATACTAAGCACACTCATGAGAGACGAATCGGTCGTGTGACGAATGAACGTCGAAACGCCATGCCAAATGTTAATGAACTTAAAAGGTATTTCAATTCAATTGAAATGAATATTATAAGATATGGAATGGATTTAATATAAAACCAATAAGTAGTCCTAGCATGACTTAAGCACTTGAATGAACTTCGAGTTTGACTAAGAAGAAATATAGTGAGTTATAAGTCTAAAGTTAACATAATCAAATTGAACATTGTGTATTGATTAATAGGAAGGGTTATAGGATGTAGATTAAAGTTTACATTACAACTACTGTATGTTGTTATGTGACTAATAGTTGATGTGAATGATTATATAATTGTGTGGGGCACGTGAAGTACAGATAACTGTAAGTTGTTAAACTGTTATTGGTAAACAACGATCAAGGTAAGTCTTTCAGTTCCTATTTGTTATGTGAATTTGATGATGAACTGTTTGAAATCTTTATTGCAAATAGCATGGTGTGTTATATTAATGTTGAAAGTATAAAATGTTAAAGTTAATTTATGACTATGTTGATTGAGTAATGAATGTTGATTGAGTAAGGAACTCAATCTCTATACTTGTTATATGAACTACAGCATGAATGTTATGTTAGTCCAATGTTTATGAGATGTATATCGAGCATGTTATTATGTGTTATGTGATGCATGAAAATTGTTAGATTTTGATGGGCTGTCGAGCTCATCCTTGTAAATAACCACTTTTGCAGGTTCAAGATTCGAGGTAAAGTTATGTGTTACTTGAAAGACATGAATCAGATGTGATACTTGAATATTTATACACTTTGGTTGTGTTATTATTATTTGAACCATATTTAAGGTTCTGAATAATGTATTAATATTGAATTGTAATATCGTTTTGCGATGTAAACTATTGTAGTATTAAAATGATTCTGAGATATTTAGATGTAAAGGTTGAAGGTTTTGGGAACGAGGATAGTTTGTAATAGAAAATTTTAATTATTCCGCAAATTTCGATGGTTGTATTATCATTTAATAATGTAAAATTAGAGGTTGAATGTATTATTAACGACCAAAGTCGAGAATTAAATTGTATGAATTTTGGGGTCGTTACAGTTGGTATCAAAGCTGATAGGTTAGAAATCTTAGGTAAGAGTACCTTAGGCTATAACCTTAGAGGAGAGGGGTGCAGATAATGAAAGAATAAGCTCAAATAGAGTTTAAACAATAAGAAGTAATTTAAGAAATATAAAGAAGGGATTAAAACATGCGTGAGAGGATTCAAAGAAGAATCTCGCAGAGTTATAAGGAATATGAAATTGGGGTTACCCAACTCCAATAATAAGGATGTAAGGTGATAATAAATAGATAATGTCTATAAGAAGAGAATGATAAAGAAGTTAAGAATAAAAGTTATATTTAAGTATGGTATAATTGTACTCTTCAATAGTTGATGTATGGTATATGGGCTAAACAATTCCTTCATAGAGCGGAGGTATATAAGAACTAGCAACTCGGAACCTAGTTTGTTGGTTGTTTGTGGGAAACCACTCAGCGTACCATATTGAAACTATTAGAGACTCGATGTGTACCAAGTATAGAAAATGGATATGTATGATGAAAATGTGGAACTTGAATGAAATGTTGAGTAATGTAAAAGAAGTTAGAAATTCTTAAAGGAAGAATTGTTATATAAACAAGGAAATTCAAAGAAGAATCTTGAAGAGATATAAAGATAAAAAATGGGAGTTACCTAACTCCAATAGCCAAGATAACGAATAATGTCATAAATGATAAAAAAAAAAAGGAAAGAAAGAGGATCGTAAAACAAAACGATCATAAATTAAGAAAAGAATTTTAGGGAAGATGATTATAGAATAAGATCACGACGTGATCTGTTTAAGTTATAAAAGAAAGATGGTCTGTAATGTTTGAATAATTATAGCTTGATTTTATGAAGATGATGTACTATGAAATAGTACAAGATAAACTCACGAGGAGTTATAGATAATGTGATACGAGGAATTCGTATCGAGAAAAGAGCAAGTTAAGAGTAAGATAGAGTTAGGTGGGATTTCAATTGAGGACTCATATGATGGTTGAGTTGTACAAATCTTTGTATGGGCGAGGGTTTGTGCTTGCACTCAGTTTATCACATTGATAATCATTGGAATGTTGGTGTCGCGCTATCAATGTATATGTGGCGAAAAGGTGATTCTTTTCTCATGTGTATGTTTGATAGTTAGAAACTATTAAGATTAGTCAGATATTATTAGGATTAGGTGCGGTTCTTAAAACTAATGCATATGGTATATTTGTGACTCATAATAATATGGTATGTTTGGAACTCCTCAGCGAATGGACGCCTATGGTCTGACTAGGATAAGTTCTTAAACTCATATTATTGTGGCAAGTTACTGAACTTCCAATGTGTAGTAAGTTTGATGAACTATACTGGGGGTATAGAAAGATTGAAGTTGATGGAGAAAATTAGATATTGTAAATCTACTAGCTATGCTAGACTTTCGAAATTTATTGACTTCGTGCTGATATTTGCACTTCTATTTTCTTGAAAAATATTGGATCAAATGATGAAACCAATGAGTTTTAAAAAAAATATTGTTATTCGTATGTCTATGCTAATTGCTTCGGCTAGACAAAAATGATTTAAAATATATCAAAATGTATTTTTATATCATCAATGCATCATGGAACCTGGTGCAAAGATGATAAAAAAACGATGGTCATGATGAACACATCCAACACTAAGTAATACTGCATTGATGACTCCATCGTTTTTTGAGAAGTTATGCCAAACCAAATTGTTTTGGTGCGGATTTAGATGTTAAAAAGCTGAGATGAACAACCCTGTTATAGGGGATTACGCGGAAGCGTTTAGATGTTTGTGCACAATACATGGTACGAAGGGCTGATCACCCTAAGTACGGGAGTCTCTACAGTCTAATGACTATTAAGGTTTAAGTTGAAAGAGTACTTATAACCGTGGGTAGAGTGCACAATACATCGTATGAAGGGCTTAACACCCTAAGTACGGGAGTTCCTATAGTCTAATGACTGTTAAGATTTAAGTTGAAAGAGTACTTATAATCGTGGACGTAGTTCAAGGTCTTATGACCCTCAACATGATTTGGAATCTTTTAAATTCCTGTTATTCATATCGCTTCCCAATTATTGAGCAATTGTGGAAGATTCTTATTATTCTGAAAGGTGAAAGTGGAAAGGATGAGAAAATTAAACAAAACATAATAATTTCAAGAAAGAATTGAAACTCCAGAAAGAAGAGAAATGTGAAACTCTTAGAAGAGGAAGAGGTGAGGAACATGATGATCTTAGAAAGATCCTTAGAGAAAGAATTTAGTTGTGGAACCCAATGAATGAATAAAGTATTAACGTAAAATCTGTTTTGATAGATTGAATGAATAAACATTAATAGATAAAATTTCGAGGACGAAATTCTTAGAAGAATGGGTGAATGTAATATCTCGAGTGTTTATGATAACGATCCTTAGAAATGTAAATGAATGTGTTAAAGAATATATAATACTCAAATTATAATTGAGTTCAAGAGAAAGTTATGAAATAAAACATAGAATTTGTTGAAGTAATGAATGTAGTAGGAAATATAAAATCTATATTAAGGTAATGTGTTGAAGATATTCAACGATAAATTTTTGAAAAGAGATTTAGTGAAAACCGTGTAAGGGAGGTTTCATTATTCCGAGGATGGAATCCTTATAAGGAGGGAAGGATGTGACAATCCAAATTTTCATAAGTTATTAAAATAAGAATTTAATAATTGAAATTCTTATTACAATGTAATTAATGTAACAATCTAGAATTTTAATTATAATTATAAATATTTATTAAATTATATAAATATTTAATGGATGTGTTTATTGTTGAATAAATTTTTGTTTAATTTGATTTAATTTGATTTGGTTAATTATTTGTTTAATAAATAATTAATGGGTTAAGGAAATTAATTGTTATGAGATAATATTCTAATTTAATTTAATAATTAAGTTAGAGAGTTTATAATGATTAAATAATTTATTCAATAAATTGTTATTAGAATTAATTAAACTAAGTATGAAAACTTAATTAAATAAAGTGTGATAAATAACTATATTATAAAAGAGTTACTAAAATAAATTAAAGGAGTTTAATTTAGTTTTGCCAAACAAGGCTTAAATATATTAAGTCTTTAATTTTTAAGGAGTTTCTCCAAACAGAGCCTTATGACTTTTGAATTTTTAAATTTTAAATTTTAATAATATAAATTAAATAAACAAAATATAAATAATATATAATAATTTTTGGTAACCGCTGATTTAATAAGGTCATTAGTAGCATCAGTTTTTAGACGTTTGTAAATCATGCGTTGGTTTTGATTTTTACGTAAAGAGTATTTGGGTTATTTGGCATAAGCCTAAGAAGAGAAAAGAGAAGAAGTTATCATAGAGAATTGAGAGGAGAAAGGTTTTGTGAAGTTCAAGCAAGCACGTTGTATTCTTATGCAACAAAAGGTATGTTACATAAGCTTAACATATTTGATTTACGCCGTAATTTCTAATTCTTTATGTTCTGGAATTTCACTGTGTATAAAGCTTTTACAAATTTTTTTGTAAACCATGTTTTTATAACTGGTTAGGAAATTATGTGTATTTATAATTGTAATTGTTATACTAGCATATATATATATATATATATATTGTGTGTGTGTGTGTGTGTGTGATTTTATGCTTATTATATATATAAGATTGTATGCTAAATTAAGTTTGCAAGAAAAGAATTTGGTTTTTCGGTTAATATATGCATGAACATGTTTTGTAGGATAACAAAATTAGTATTGGATTTTGAGCTAATATGTGAAATTGAACTATGACTATGTTAATTTGTTTGTTAAAAATTACAGAGAACGTAGTTGAAAGGAATCAAATTGGTATTATAGTGTTCACTATGTTAGAAATATCAAAAAAGGAGTTTTGTTGGTTTTAAACTATGGTTTCAAGGATTTAAATTTTCTGAAATTGTTATTTAATTGCTTTAAATTGGTATATGTATGATAAGTAAATGTTTATGAGTAATCTATAGAAGTTTACGTCTTAATTTAGATGTTGGCAGTAGTCATTAGTCCAGAATTTAGTTATTCTGTTCTTCGTGGTTGGGTTATGTAAGTTTTGGGGCCCCAGTATAAATCTGCGCCCACTTCGATTTTCGCGCCTCGGCGGCCAAAAAATAAGAGCCATGAACCAGAAAATTCACGCCTGACTCCAAAATTCGCGCTAACGCCAATTTCATTTCTGCGGTATACCAACTTTACTAACTTAGTTCTTGTGCCCCAATGCCGAAATAGTAGTCTGGGTCGGACAGTTTTGACCTCCTGTAGTAAAATGGCCATAACATTTTAATACGAATTCCGATTGAGGTGATTGAAGATGATCCAGAACGAGGACGAATAGACCTACAACATTCGTGCTTTAATTTTTTCAATTTGAGGTCGGTAACAGGGGTCAAAATGGTCATTTGTGGGACTGATATGTATTAGGAGGCAATCGGAGGGCGTCGGGAATGCACATATGCAAATGTAGTGCTCCTGACGATAAAAGATGTTGTCCTAAGTTATAAAACATGAATATTAGTAAATATAATGATGCTTAACATTAATAAATGATGTATTAGATAAGTTGTATAAGCATACTAAGTACACTCATGAGAGACGAATCAGTCGTGTGAGGAATGAACGTCGAAACATCGTGCCAAGTGTTAATGAACTTAAAAAGTGTTTCAATTCAATTGAAATGAATATTATAAGTTCTATGTTGATTGAGTAATGAATGTTGATTGAGTAAGGAACTCAATCTCTGTACTTGTTATATGAACTACAGCATGAATGTTATGTTAGTCCAATGTTTATGAGATGTATATCGAGCATGTTATTATGTGTTATGTGATGCATGAAAACTGTTAGATTTTGATGGGCTGTCGAGCTCAACCTTGTAAATAACCACTTTTGCAGGTTCAAGATTCGAGGTAAAGTTATGTGTTACTTGAAAGACATGAATCAGATGTGATACTTGAATATTTATACACTTTGGTTGTGTTATTATTATTTGAACCATATTTAAGGTTCTGAATAATGTATTAATATTGAATTGTAATATCGTTTTGCGATGTAAACTATTGTAGTATTAAAATGATTCTGAGATATTTAGATGTAAAGGTTGAAGGTTTTGGGAACGAGGATAGTTTGTAATAGAAAATTTTAATTATTCCGCAAATTTCGATGGTTGTATTATCATTTAATAATGTAAAATTAGAGGTTGAATGTATTATTAACGACCAAAGTCGAGAATTAAATTGTATGAATTTTGGGGTCAATTCACAGAGTCGAGAATTCGCCAGCAGCATTGCTCCTATTAGCCCTATCTTAGCCATGGCAATGCAATGCCATCCTCAAATCGAGGACTTGGTCGGGCTTTTGAGATTTGAACTTTTAGACAGTAACTTGTATGATACCTAGGTTGCTAAAAGTGATCTAAAACCTACTAATGTATATGTATATGAGGACTAAGTAATAAGTTAGTGTTTGCTTTATATGGTGAAAGTTCATGGGTGAAAAGACATTAAACTTGGGCATTCTTGATTTGCTTATGAAGTAACTAAATATTTGATTCATGATGAATTTATAATCTGATTTTATACCATATGTGCATACTTGAATCATGTTAAGCTTGATTGAAGACTATGTTAGCTAATGAACATCTTGCACTTAAGATACGCTATAAATAGGATTCGAAAGTGTTGATTTATTAACGTGGATAAACTACGCTTAGGGCAAGTTTCCTAAACTTACTCTAATTATTATTGAGTGAGTTTCCTTGAACTTCACTCTTGATTGTGAAAGTTTCTTGAACCCTACTTTTAAACTTATCTTGTGAATGAAAGTTATCCTGCTTATTCGTTCAATCGAGCTAGTATACTTAAATTTTTGTGAAAGTTATTATTCATGTTGAACTTAGTATTGTTCTTGAATATTGTGAAAGAGTAGATGCCATTTGATTCGGCTAGACTATATGCATGTCTATAAAAGCTGTCCAAACTAATTGATTGGTGCGAAAACCTTGAAAACTGAGTTGGACAACCCTTTTGGTAAGGGGAGTGTATGTAGTTGGAAACCCCAACACATGAATGAATATTATCGTGGTGTTATGCATAACGTAGAGTATTATAGACTGATCATCTATAGTACTTGATATTATTTGGGTTATCAGTTTAATATTGGTAGCTCTAGTGGAAGTTCAATGGTCCTTAGTGACTGCTCAATATAAATTGCTCATCTAGTTGGATACATTGTTAGTCGTTGAATTCATATTTATCTGTTGATTTATATTGAATTGTCGTTCTTATTCCAAGAATTATTGATACTCTTTATCCATGATATTATTCTGACACTTTGAACTATCCTAGAAATGACACTTCGATATTTCAAACATGTGATATTATACTCTACACCCTTGGTGTATATTACTTGCTGGGAAATTGTTCTCATCCTTGCTTATTTAAAACCTTTCAGTTAAGGAGGAACAGGGAGGTGTCTCTGGAACAGACAAGGGCAAGGGCAAGGGCAAGGGCAAGGGCAAGGGCAAGGGCAAGGCTACCGACTAGCTTATTCCTTTATGTTTAAAAAGTATTATGTTGTGTTAAGACTATTTGCAGACTATGTTTAAACTTAAGTAGGATTATGTAATAGGTCTTTATTTGATGCTATTATGTAATCTATTAAGTATTGTAGGTTGCGAGACTTGGGGAATAATTATAATAAATCATTGTACATTATTCTAATTTAGATTTTCCGTTGTGAATGAATGATTTTAATTATTATGGTAATACTTTGAGCATGTGATGAACCGAATTCGAGTGACCAAGTGGAGGTCCAAATTTGGGGGCGTCACAGTCTCCAATTAAGAATTATATTTCAACCAAACTCTAAGATTATATAGGTAGTGCTCGTAGATATAATCAGCAAGTGGATGTGCAAAACCCTGTCTTATGATAACACGAAGTCGTAGGTCATTAAACATCTTGTATGATAGTGGCAAAACACCCTTCCAAAGTTGGGTTCACCTCACCCTATTCGGTTCACCAAAATCAATGGTTAAATGACATATAAAATACGACACATATATCTAAAATTCTCAATAAAATTATTTACATACTGTTTTAGGGGAAACATCAACAGTTATCGACCACCGTTCTATTTTCATCACCTGTCTTTACCTGAAACATCAAAGATCATGGTTATACTAAATCATAGTTCTTGTTCATAATCATACTAATAAATTCATACTTGCACTACGGGCCAAAGATATTCACAACAGTTCATCTTTGCACTACCAGCCAAAGATATTCAACAACAGGTCATCTTTGCACTACGGGCCAAAGATATTCAACAACAGGTCATCTTTGCACTACGGGCCAAAGATATTTAACAACAATTCATCTTTGCACTACAGGCTAAAGATATTAATATCTCAAAAAAATATATAATCATTTCAGAATTTATATAAACAATAATTATAACCATGTTGATCAATTCACCTTTGCACTTAAGCTAAAGATATTCAATTATAAATTCAATGGTCATGATCATACCAATCAACAATTTATCTTTGCACAACTGGCCAAAGAAAATCCATAGTTATGATCATATCAATAATCTACCCATCTTTACACTCATGTGAAGGAGAAATTTAATCATCAGGGTTATAAAAATGTTATATATGATAATAAAAGCAATATGATCAAAACATAGATTTAATTTCAAGAGTAACATTCATAAGTCAATGATAATTTGGTCAGAAAAAGAAACCAATTTTGTCATGAATAGTATCCCCTGAATAGTAACTCATGAATAGTACTACGTATTCATACATAGTACCGTATACATAAATAGTGTTGTATACGTAAATAGTGTCATATACATGAATAGTGCTGTATCTATGAATAGTGTCGTATACGTGAATAGTAACCCCAACACAAAAAGGTAAAAATTTTCCAATAAAATTCATACCAATATTTTAGTATAATGATATTGAAAGAAATAATATCATTTACGAAGAAAATAAAATCCCTTACCATCTCTTACCTCAAAAGAATAGTAATTCTGGGCGAAATATCGGATATAATGCTGAAGGAAACTTGCACTGAATAGCAACTCTCAAAGTATCTAAATACTCACCAACGAAGGACAAGAATGGGGCCCGCTCATTTTTTAATAAAAACATTTATTTTTGAAACTTCAATAATTCATAATAAATAGCCATTTTATCAGAAAAATATGATATCTATGTCCATTCCATAGGAAATTTAATTCTCTACAACTTTGTAGAAGAAATGTTTTCCAAATTTCAAACGAAAAATGACTGAAATCCACATACAGATGATTTTTGACACCTCCATTCCAACAAAATACTGATAAAACACCTCAACAGTGATTCCTTCATTTATAACCACATAAAATAAATATTTCCTTATCATATAAATTAATAATTAATTATTCCTAAATAATATTACAGAATTACAATAATGACAACCAGGTTGTTCCCAGGAAAGAGGGGGCTTTCCGATAAGAATTTCTCCTTACTGACGCGCAATTAGGTGACCAAACTCCTTTCCTAGACAAAACTTCCTTAGACATTGCCAATAATGCTATCTAATAATATTATTCAAATAATATGAATTATTGATCTGATAATGGAAAATACTATGTAGTGACAATTATTGAATTAATAATAATATAAAATATCAACGTAGCAATTATTGAATTAATAAAATAAAATATTGAACAGTAATTATTGTAATAATTATTGAGTAGTGCATTCTTATGTAAGAATCAATAATCCAAAAATATTGTGCAATACTGTGTGCTACTGTGCAACCACGCGTATTATTGTACTTTAACCACCAGGTATTCCAATAGTTTTAACGGTAACAACTACGCCGTTATTTTTAGAAAACTCATTATTGTCGTATTCTTCATCCGACAATTTTCCATTATGGGGCCCACAAATGGTTGTGCCATCGTACGAATATTCCCCGACAATAAGAATATTCCATGACCAAACTAATATTCCCCGACAAAAATGAATATTTTAACTTTTTATCAATTTAACTATTTACTGAATAATAATTATAAGAAAAAGTGAATACTTTTATTTAATAAAATTCGGGGTCTTACATTTTACTTTGTAAGAAAAAATTGAATGAGATTGAACTGTTTAATTTGAATTGCGCAAAAAATTGTCAAATAATTTGAAGTTGAATTTTAGTAGTACTGAGTTTTTGTTGACGATTCGGGTTTTTGATTCTATGTTGCGTGATACGTACGTGGAAATCTTTCCGTGATTTTACTAAGCTCTTGATTGCTTTGATGAAGAAAGCTGGGTGGGATTTGGATTTGGCTGCAAATTTGGTTTATTCTAATGTTTGATTATTTAGTTTTAATGTCAAAATACTCTGAAAATACGAATTAAATTACAAATACAGCTTCTCCGGTGCCACGTTAGGATTCAGGCGTATTTTTTTGCTGGAAAAGTTTTTAGGGTTACTTTTGTTTACTTTAAGTGTACTTGGAGTATGCTAATGATTTTAAACATTAGGGTCATAAGTGTAAAAGGGGTCATACTTTGAGAGACAAAAAGTGTAATTAGCCCAGTAATATATGTAGAATATGTCATGTCATACGTAAAATGAAAATAAAAACGTACAATATAATGATATATGTATCAATGTACGTATTTACAACGATTTATTATAGTGTTTTATTTTATGCTAGGTTATAACAAATAATAATTATTATCATTTAAAAAATATCAGTATATCAATGATTTAATTATTTTTTAATATATCAAATAAGTTGTAGCTCTATGTGTCCTCTCAAACTCTATGTCGTCTGCTGAGTCAGCTTAGGATTTAAAATCTGATGTCGTGTAACGCTTCGATACCAATGCATGTAATTAGGCTCACACTCTGGATTCTCATTTGTATCCTCTCCAGTAACCACAAGAGTTCCCTTAGTACTCCATAACGCTATGTGGTAATAGTGTTGTGCCTCCCACTTTGTTTGCAAGCGACCAATAATGCTGTGAAGATATGTGTTATTTTCAGGCGCCAGAGGTATGAACTGTAGTATATCAAACTGTTGAAGCACCCTATTGGCATAATGTTTTTTCACCATCTCAGAACATATCAGTGAGTATCTAACACGCCAAAGACCTTGATCGGTACTATAATATGCTGACAATAAATTCATCACATCTTAGGCACATGGTTTGATTAAAAGAGAGAAAAGTGTCAGGATAAAAAAGAATGATATGGTTTGATTAATGTAACTAAGATTAAAAAAAATTACAACGTCAGTCACATTGTCGTTGAAGAGAGTTTGCCAATTTTTTTTATTTTTTTCAAAAAAATTAAAAAAAAAAGTTAAACGCCAGTAGCATTAGCTCTTTTTTTCAAAAAAAAATTGTTTAAAAAAAGTTAAACACCAATCACATTGGCGTTAAATAAATGGGAATGCCTTAAAAGTAGGTCAAAAGTTGCATGATTTAAAAGTGTCTCAGAAGACAAAGCATTGTTATTTTTTTATACTCCGATCTCTCATTCAAAAGAATCTATCAAACTCCCACTGACTTTTTCTATTTTTTTTAAAAAAAATTGTTTTAAAAAAGTTACAAAATCAGTCACATTAGCGTTGAAAAGTCTGCCATTGCCATTAGGACTGAACAAAAAAAGTATAACCAAATTATCGAACCGAACCGAAATAATTTAATCAAAATTTTCTGACAATTCAATTATTTTTAATATTTTAGTTATATCCAAATTTTTTTACAATTTTCAGTTAGTTTGTACGGGTATTACTTTTGGGTTATTCTGTTTAATCGAACAACACATAGTTAAAATAAGACTCTTAACTCAACAGTCAGCACTCAGCCCATTCATTACTCTTGAATTCTCTTGGCGGCAACATTCACCGGAACTACGACCTCCTCTTCCGGCACCGACTACACATCGTCGGCGAAGTCCAGATTACTGATACACCACCGCCTCCTAGCCCTCCCCGACGTACGTAAAGAATACTTAACCCGCGTGTCGACCATCCACAGTAGTATTGGCATTGGCGAAACACACATTAACTAAGCTTGGCCTCAAGGTAGCTCACGGCCGTCGACGATACCGCCCAGGCGGCGCGGAATTCATCGCCGCCAACAACCTCTACGACACCATGCGCGATCGCCTCTGTTCACGCCATTGTACTCTACGGCCTCCAAGTTCTCGCCGAGCGGAATCCAAGACAATTCCAAAGAACGTCCACTCGATTAAGTGATGCTAGCTCGAGAGCCAATCATATCGAGAACAGATCGACCGTTCAAAATGAGCATAGTATTCGCTCACGATAAAGGCACCTCAATCATGTTCAAAGTCTTATCGGCTTTCTCTTTCAAGAACATCAGCCTCACAAAAATCGAGAGCCGCCCCCACCAGAATCGGCCGATTCGACTCGTCAATGACACAAACGTGGGCACGACGAAGCATTTCGAGTACTTATTCTATGTAGATTTTGAGGCATCAATGGCGGCTGTTAGGGCTCAAAACGCACTGGCTGAAGTTTAAGAATTCACATCATTTCTTAGGGTTTTGGGGAGTTATCCAATTGACATGACTCCTTGGTCTCCCTCTCGGGAAGATTAACAAAATATCCTATATTTTATGAAATTTGGTTATTAATCAAATAATTAGTTCAGTTATTCGGTTATCATGTAGTTCGGGTAGTTGTTCAGATATTCTAAACAATGTAAATTCGATTTTCAGTTATAACCGAAATGTGTGTTCGGTTCGGTTATTAACCGAATGCTCACTCCTAACTGCCATTTTGACTGGCATTGAATCTATTTTTTTACAAAAAAATAAATTCGTTTTAAAAAATATTTTAGGATAAGATCTTTTTTTAAAAAAATATTATTTTTTTAAAAATAATTTGTTTAAGATAATTAAGTTAAGATAATCTGGAGATTAGCATCCCAACACCACTTCAATTGGCGTTCAATTTCAATTTCACTTTCAACGCCAATTCAACTGGTGTTTAACCTATACATCGTAAAGTTGAACAAATTAGATGTAACTTAGAAATTTGGATACTCATTTAGCCATTTTCAGAAAATACTCCAAGGAACTTGGTGGTAATATGAAGTTGGATCTAAGGTCACATAAATATCCAATGTTTTAATAAGTGTTACACTTAAAGTTCAAAATAACTTTTGATGTTTTCATAAAATCCCAATTGACCAAGACTTTGTAGGGCTTAAAATGCAAATTTCTCAGTAAATATAGCACAATGTTTAGTTCTTAATTTAAAATTTCACAAAAAAAAGTTTTAATTGAAACAGTTAAGTTTTATATTAGGGTTCAGCTTGCAATTAAGAAAATATTAAGATTTTAATTTGCAATTGTAAGACCCCAACTTTTATGAATAAAGATGAATTTTTTATAATTATCATTTTTGAATAATATTATGGAATGAATTTGATATAATGTTATAGTTGTGGGTAATATTTATAAATTTTTCAAAATCGTATGCAAAGTTGTTATATAATATTTGATTGGTCGTGGAATATTCGTTTTAACAGGAATATTAAATGCGACGACACAATCATTGGTGGACCCCACAAGGAATTATGGTCGGATTGAGAAAATGACAAAAATATTTTATGAAAATAACGGCGGAAGTTTTATCGTTAACTGTTGAAACACTCGGTTATTAAAAATGCGAGAATACGCGGTTGCATAGTAGCACATGCACTGTATTGATTATTGATGCTTACATGAGAAGTCACTCAGTTTTGTTCAATTATTGCTTCAGTAATTGTTGCATAGTATATCACGTTAATTGATTCAATTATTGTCGATATTTTATATATTATTAAATCAATATATGAGACGACAAAGTTATTAATATTATTATTTGCAATATTAACGATGTCTAGAAGTTCTGCCAAGGAGAGATTTGGTCACCTAATTGCGCCGCCATAGGGAGAAATCCTTATTGAAAGCCCCTCTTTCACAGGAACGACTGATTCGATTAATAGTGTGAATTATAATAATAATGATGAAGTTTTATTTTATTAGTATTATTAATGTAATAAAACAGAAAAGCTTTTTATATAAAATAGAATACTTTAATAAAGTTATTCGTTTTATTAGACTATAAATAGAATATATTATATTCTATTGTGCATAGTATTTTGTATAGTAAAATCTTTTTATATAAAAAATGAATACTTTTATAAAGTTATTCGTTTTATTAGACTATAAATAGAATATATTATATTTTATTATGCATCTTTTTTTGCATAGTGCATGCATAGTGTTTGCATAGTAAAATCTTTTTATATAAAATGTAATACTTTTATAAAGTTATTCATTTTATTTGATTATAAATAGAATATATTATATTTTATTTAAAAGATTTTGTTTTATTAGAATATTTTATAGTAAACCAATGCGACCGTCTGGTTTAAAAAGTAAATCAATGCAGATAGTTTCGAGAATTAGTTACTATTAAGTCCATTCTCCTATAAATAGAAGCTCATTCCTTCATTATTTCTAACAAATTCACTGAAACTCTAGAGAGAGAAACTATAGAGAGAAAGAAGAAAAGTATTCTGCTACTTCACTACTTCTATATCCTGTTTCTTCTAAGGTAAGGGTATTATTTCTTTCGTATTCATGAAAAAAACTTCTGTTATTCTATTTTTTTCATTATTACATTGGAATAACTTTTGTATCATGATCTACCCTATACTTGGTGAAATTCTTACATTATTCCATTCTTTATCATTATGTTAGAATAACATGTCTACATCGCGAAGTGCCGTATACATGGTGAAATTCTTACATTATTCCATTCTTTATTATTCTGTTGGAACATCATATCTGTGCTTTTACGCATGACACGGTTCCGTTATTTATTATTCTATTGGAACATCAATGCCTGTCAAATTTCACTGACTTGGTTACATTATTTATTATTCTATTGGAACATCCTGTCGGTGCGAATTTCGCTTGATCTGGTTCTGTTATTTATTATTCTATTGGAATATCATGTCTGTGCATTTACGCATGACCTGGTTCCATTATTTATTATTACATTTGGAATAACCTATCTGTCGTATGGTCTCTATGCATGCACGGTGATTTCTTTTGTTATTCCATTCTTTATTATACTCGATTGGTTAAAGTTTTGACTTCTATACTCTATGAAATTAGTGGATTATCCTTGATATTTGCACTTCATCCAGTATCTTTTCATGGAAATATTCTTCTGAGCATTCTTGAATTTTACTCTACAAAGAAGTATCATGTTGACAATTTGGACGTTATTAGTTCCTGGATAAATTAATTCTTGAACTTGTTTTATTTAATTCTTATATCATTGTCATCATCCTCATGTTTATATTTTGTTGAAAGTCATCTGTGGCCTGTAGTGCATAGATGGACTTGGTATGATTATGACCAGGGATTATTCGGTGTAATCATGACTGTAATGTTTTAAATGATGTGGTAAAAGTTCTCATTGGCCCGTAGTGCATTGATGGGCGATTATTGGCATGATCATGACCATTGATGAATACACGAATATCCTTGGCCCGTAGTGCATGGATAATTTGTGGTTGTGATACTAATGAATATCCTTGGCCGTAGTGCAGGGATGATGTGGATTATTTATTAAGCTAAGTTCCAGCGATAAAGTGATGAAAAACCTTTTAAATCATAAAAGATAGTAGATTTTATTCTCTATTTGACTCTTTTAATGGATTGCTTATTCCGCTGCAGTTAAACTTGATGTTTGTTATATTGTATCAGTTTAACACTGTTGAAGGCTAACGATAATTTATTCTGCATTAACTTAGTCATAATATTTCTTACTGGGCTAGTTGAGCTCACCCTTTTACTTTCATTGTTCTCTTCAGGAAATGAGAACGTAGCAGGGACTAGTCGGGGAACGGAGTGACAGTCCAGATAATAGCATTAGTAGTCCTCACTATTCTGTTAAATAGTGTGATAATAAATGTAATGAAGACTCAATTGAGTGTGGATATTGTCTAGATGACAATATTTGTAATAAAACTCATAGTATATGTTTTGTCGTATTTTATACGACTGTTGTATAATTAAGTTGTATTTGAATTTTGTACCATGTATTTGGCGACTCAAGATGGGTGATGTATACCTATTTTGGGGGCGTCACAGTTGGTATCAAAGCTTAGGGATAAGATCCCTGGCTGAGATGTGAGACAAGAACTAGTAGGGGAGAGACGGGAAATTTCTTCGCTAGTATGACCTACCTAAGTTAATTTGGTATTTAATTGGTCAGTCAGAGTATAGGGATAATATGTGATATCTTAATTAACCCTTATTTTGTGGCAGTATTTGAAAATGGCATACAAGAATGTTGAGAACATCAATGGAGCACAGGAGACCGTTGAGTCTCCACGGATCAATAATCGGGACAATGTGCATCGAGGCGGCGACAATCCTCATGCAAACAACAACAACGACCAAATGATGAGCGATGGAATGTTCGGAGGCTTTATGCAATTCATGCGAACATCGATCGAGAGAGACTCTGTCAAAATGCGGTGGAAACACTTGGCAACTCTCGGACGGTCATTACATCAAGCGATTCAAGGAACTGGGACCACGAGTTTTTGGAGAGCCAAAACCACTTAAAGGCGGAGGCGTGGATAAAGCGAGATCTGCAAGATATTTGATGTCTTGGGATGCTCCGAGAGCAAAAGGTTCCTTTGCCACCTTCATGTTGCATGCGGAGGCATGATTATTGGTGGGAATCATAAAATGTACTCAACTGCCGCCTTTGAAGATAACTTGGGAGAAGTTCAAAGAATTGTTCAACGACAAGTACTTTCCCGAAAGTATTCGTCACATGAAAGAGGTAGAGTTCATCAAGTTGGAGCAAAACAACATGGCCAGTGTTGCGATCTGACGAAGCCAAGTTTGTCGAGTTGTCCCGGTTTGCGTCCCATTTGGTTGATAATGAGGAGAGAATGACGAAATGTTTCTAAGAGGTTTGAAACCCGAGATACGTCAATATCTTATCTCTCATAAAGCGTGTTTGTATTCGAGATGTTGTTAATAGGGCTCGATTATTGGAAGCGCGATAATGAGTCAACCCAACCAAAAGAGAGCGGTAAACAAAATGATAATACCGGTGATATACTGATCATCGAAGCGGTGACAATAAGCATGGAGGAATCAACATGCGAAAATGGTAACCACTTGGTGGTAATCATGGCCAAAATAATAAGAATGGACATTTCAAGAAGAGGAGATTCAACAATGATGGAAAGAGCGTCGACACCGGCACCCCGTTGTTAAGGAAGGAGAACGCGACCACCTATCATATGCTTCAAATGCGGAGGGAGGGACACATCGGTCAAAACTAAGCGATGCCAGTCAAAGCATGTTATAATTATAGAAGAGAAGGTCACTAGCCCGATTTTGTCGTTCACCGAAGACTAGTTCGGCTAGGATGGAGGCACCAAAGGACATCCCGGAAAAGTCAAAGCCGAGTGTAGTGCAAGGAGAGCGTTTGTCGTGACCTCCCGAAAGCAAGGAACCCGACGAGGTCATCACGGGTAAGCTTATCATAAACTCTAGCAAAGTTTATACCTTATTTGATCTGGGTTCTACCCATTCTTTTATTTCTCCTACTTGCGCTCAACGTTTAAATTTGACTCCGGAGAAATTAGACTTTGACTTATCTGTTGAAACTCCATTGGGAGAAACCTTTATTACATCCACTGTTTATAAGTCTTGTTTGGTTCAAATCGGCACCCTCACATTACCTATCGATCTTATTTCATTGAAAATACTTGCATTTGACGTAATTCTAGGGATTGATTGGTTAACTACTCATCATGCAAAAATTGATTATTTTCATAAAGTTGTTAGCTTTCATATTCCTAACCAACCTATTATGCAAATTCAAGCAACCAAACCATTAAAATCAATCACTGTTATCTCAAGCCATAAAGCTATTCATTTATTGAAAAACGGATGTCAAGCTTTCTTAGCTCATGTCATAGATCTAAAAAAAAATACGTCAGTTTTGAATGATATTTCTATTGTTAATAAATTTCCTGACGTATTCCTTGAAGAACTTCTTGGCCTACCCCCAGAATGTGAAATTGAATTTTGTATCGACCTTGAACCCGGTACAAAACCCATTTCCAAAGCCCCATATCGAATGGCTCCTATTGAACTTCAGGAGTTAAAGACCCAACTGCAGGAATTGTTAGACATCGGTTTCATTCGTCCTAGTACGTCTCCTTGGGGTGCTCCTGTTCTATTCGTGAAGAAGAAAGATGGGAGTATGCGACTTTGTATTGATTATCGGGAGTTGAACCATGTCACTATCAAAAATAGATATCCATTGCCTCGCATTGATGACCTGTTTGACCAGTTGCAAGGCGCCAAATTTTTTTCAAAGATTGATCTTCGTTCCGGATATCACCAATTAAAGATTAGAACCGATGACATTCCAAAGACGACTTTTCGAAACTTCGATGCGGGCATTATGAATTCCTAGTCATGTCTTTTGGATTAACTAATGCTCCTGCTGCCTTCATGGATATGATGAACCGAGTATTCAAAGAATATTTGGATCACTTTGTGGTTGTCTTTATTGATGACATCCTTATTTATTCCAAAAGTCGTGAAGATCATGAGCAACACTTGAGGCTAATACTTCAAAAGCTTCGTGAATATAAGCTTTATGCCAAGTTGAAGAAATGCGAGTTCTGGCTTGAGGAAGTACCATTCCTTGGGCACGTGGTATCAAGTCATGGAATACCTGTTGACCCAGCAAATATTGAAGCTATTCAAAGCTGGGAGCAACCTAAATCAGTGATTGAAGTACGTAGATTTCTCGGCTTAACTGGTTATTATCGGAGATTCGTAGAACGGTTTTCTCGAATCACTACTCCCTTAACTCAGCTGACTCAAAAAGATACAAAATTTGGTTGGAACGAGAAATGTGAGAAGAGTTTTCAAGAACTCAAGAGAAGACTCATTTATTTTGTTACGACAATACCATCGGCTCGGAGGGATTTGTCATCTGGTGATGCTTCAAGCAAAGGGTTAGGATGTGTTCTCATGCAACATGGGAAAGTCATAGCCTATGCCTCTCGACAACTCAAAGAATATGAGAGGAATTATCCTACTCATGATCTAGAGTTGGCAGCTGTTATCTTCGCACTTAAAATTTGGAGGCATTACTTGTATGGGGAGAAAGTGGAGATCTTTACGGATCATAAAAGCCTTAAATATTTCTTCACTCAAAAGGAACTCAATATGGGACAGCGACGTTGGCTTGAACTATTGAAAGATTATGATCATACCATCCAATACCATCCTGGAAAAGTAAACGTGGTAGTAGCGCGTTGAGTAGATCATATATGCGGTGCGAGTGAGATATTGTCAACGCAAAGGCCCATTTTGTATGACTTGCAAAGGATGGAGATAGAGATAAAGACTCTAGTGACCCGTGATGATGGCGAATATCTGAGAAAAACCGACTTTAATTGATAAAGTTAAAGTTTGCTCAAGCTACGAGACACAGGTGATGCATATGAGGAAGAAAGTACAAGAAGGTGCTTATGCGAAGCAAGAATTGATGAAGAAGGAATACTTGAGTTAACTCCGGACTTTGTGTTCTAAACGACCACGATTTAAAGTATAAATCATGATGGAGCGCACAACACACCGTTTGCAATCCATCTCAGAGTACCCAAAATGTATCATGATCTTTTGACGACATACATTTTGGTGGGGCAATATGAAGAGAGATAGCGTTGTTTATCTCAAGGTGTCTAACTTGTCAACGAGTCAAGGCGGAACATCAAGTAACAAAAGGTCCATTGTAACCACTTGAAATTCCAGAATAGAAGTGGGAGCACATTACCATAGATTTCGTTACTGGTCTTCCCAAGGTTTCTCAAGGCATAGATGCAATTTGGGTCATTGTTGATAGATTGACCAAGTCTGCTCATTTTTTACCAATATAAGAAACTTATATACTTGAACGTCTTGCTCGTATGTACATAAATGAGATTATAAGACTGCATGGTATGCCAGTATCCATAGTTTCTGATCGAGACCCAAGATTCACTTCACGATTTTGGGTTAGTTTGCAAAAAGCTATGGGCACAGATTTACGATTTAGTTCGGTATATCATTCTCAGACGGACGGACAATCAGAGAGGACTATTCAAACTCTTGAAGATTTATTAAGACTATGTGTCCTTGACTTCAAGGGAAGTTGGGACAAGTTCTTACCATTGGTGGAGTTTTCCTACAACAATAGCTATCACACAAGTATTGGCATGGCTCCATTCGAAGCGTTGTATGGAAGAAAGTGTCGTTCTCCAGTATGCTGGGATGAGGTGGGTGAAGCAATGTTGTTGGGACCGTAGTTGGTACGTATGACTACAAAAAAGATTCAAACGATCCGACAACGTATAAAAACCTCACAAGACCGACAAAAGAGTTATGCTGATCTTCATCGAAAGGACGTAGAATTTGATATTGGAGATCATGTGTTGTTACGTGTTGCTCCATGGAAAGGAGTTACGAGATTTGGAAAGAGAGGAAAGCTCAATCCTCGATTCATTGGCCCATTTTTAATCCTCGATCGAGTAGGGACTGTAGCCTATAGAATCGATTTACCGCTAAGTATATCTCATGTTCATAACGTTTTTTATATATCCATGTTACGTAAATATGTGAAAGACCCGAACCACATTATTGAGTTAGAACCGGATGAAATAGCGGAAGATTTAACGTATGAAGAGGTTCCTATTCAAATCTTGGATAAGAAGGAACATATTCTACGCTCCAAGGTTATACCTCGAGTTAAAGTTTTATGGAGGAACCACGATGTTGAGGAAATGACACGGGAGTTAGAATCGAAATAAAATCAAGGTATCCTTACCTCTTTGACATACCGGTCACGTAACCTAATTTTGAGGGCTAAATTTCATAAGAAGGGAGATTGTAAGACCCCAACTTTTATGAATAAAGATGAATTTTTATAATTATCATTTTGAATATTATGGAATGAATTTGATATAATGTTATAGTTGTGGGTAATATTTATAAATTTTGCAAAATACACAAGTTGTTATATAATATTATTAGATTGGTGGGGAATATTCATTTTAACGAGGGAATATTAAATGCGACAAGACAATCATTAGTGGACCCCACAGCATGTAATTATTGTCGGATTGAAAAATGACAAAAATATATTATGAAAATAACGGCGAAAGTTTTATCGTTAAGCTGTTGAAACACCTTAAGTTAAAAAAATACGAGAATAAGCGTGGTTGTATAGTAGCACGGTATTGATTATTGATGCTTTACATTGAGAAGTCACTCGGTTTTATTCAATTATTGCTTGATGGTTGTTGCATAGTATATCACGTTAATTGATTCAATTATTGTCGATATTTTATATATTACTAAATCAATATTTGAGACGAAGAAGTTATTAATATTATTATTTGCAATATTAACGATGTCTAGAAGTTCTGCCAAGGAGAGGTTTGGTCACCTAATTGCGCGCCAATAGGGATAAATCCTTATTGGAAAGCCCCCTCTTTCTTGGGAACGACCTGGTCGATTAATAGTGTGAATTATAATAATGATGATGAAGTTTTGTTTTATTAGTATTATTAATGTAATAAAACATAAAAGCTTTTTATATAAAACAGAATACTTTTATAAAGTTATTCATTTTATTAGACTATAAATAGAATATATTATATTCTATTGTGCATAGGGTTTTGCATAGTAAAATCTTTTTATATAAAACAGAATACTTTTATAAAGTTATTCGTTTTATTAGACTATAAATAGAATATATTATATTTTATTATGCATAGTGTTTGCATAGTAAAATCTTTTTATATAAAATAGAATACTTTTATAAAGTTATTCATTTTATTTGATTATAAAGAGAATATATTATATTTTATTTAAAAGATTTTGTTTTATTAGAATATTTTATAGTAAACCAATCAGATGAGTCTAGTTTAAAAAGTAAATCAATCTAGACCGTTTAGGAATTAGTTACTATTCAGTCCATTCTTCTATAAATAGAAGCTCATTCCTTCATTATTTCTTATGAATTCACTGAAACTCTAGAGAGAGAAACTATAGAGAGAAAGAAGAAAAGTATTCTGCTACTTCACTACTTCTATATCCAGTTTCTTTTAAAGGTAAGGGGTATTATTTCTTTTGTATTCATGAAGAGAACTTCTGTTATTCCATTTTTTCATTATTCTTTTGGAATAACTTTTGTATCTGGATCTACCCTATACTTGGTGAAATTCTTACATTATTCCATTCTTTATCATTATGTTGGAATAACTTTGTCTATCATGTAAGTACAACATACATGGTGAAATTCTTACATTATTCCATTCTTTATTATTCTCATTAGAACATCCTGTTTGAGAATTTTGCACGACCGGTTCCGTTATTTATTATTCATTGGAACATCATATCTCGTGCTTTTTACGCATGACACGGTTCCGTTATTTATTATTTTGTTGGAACATCATGTATGTCAAAATTTCGCGCATGACCTAGTTACATTATTTATTATTACATTGGAACATCCTGTCGATTGCAAATTTACTTTGACTGGTTACGTTATTTATTATTACATTGGAATATCATATCCGTATGCGCTTACACATGACCTAGTTCTGTTATTTATTATTCTATTGGAATAACCTATATGTTCGGTCTATCGCATGCCTGGTAATTTCTTTTGTTATTCCATTCTTTATTATACTCAGTTGGTTAAAGTTTTGACTTCTATACTCCATGAAATTAGTGGATTATCCTTGATATTCGCGCTTCATCCAATATCTTTTCATGGAAATATTCTTCTGAGCATTCTTGAATTTTACTCTACAAAGAAGTACCATGATGACAATTTGGACATTATTAGTTCCTGGATAAATTAATTCTTGAACTTGTTTTATTTAATTCTTATATCATTGTATTCATCCTCATGTTTATATTTTGTTGAAAGTCATCTGTGGCCTGTAGTGCATAGATGGACTTGGTATGATTATGACCAGGGATTATTCGGTGTAATCATGACCGTAATTTTACAAATGATGTGGTAAAAGTCCTCATTGGCCCGTAGTGCATTGATGGACAGTTGTTGGCATGATCATGACCATTGATGAAGACACGAATATCCTTGGCCCGTAGTGCATGGATAATTTGTGGTTGTGATACTAATGAATATCCTTGGTAGTAGTGCGGGGATGATGTGGATTATTTATTAAAATTTGAGTCCCAAATGATAAAAGTGATGAAAAACCTTTTAAATCATAAAAGATAATTGATTTTATTCTCTACTTGACTCTTTTAATGGATTACTTGTTTCGCTGCAGTTAAACTTGATGTTTGTTATATTGTATCAGTTTAACACTGTTGAAGGCTAACGATAATTTATTCTGCATTATCTTAGTCATAATATTTCTTACTGGGCTAGTTGAGCTCACCCTTTTACTTTCATTGTTCTCTTCAGGAAATGAGAACGTAGCAGGGACTATTTGGGGAATGGAGTGACGGTCCAGATAATAGCATTAGTAGTCCTCACTATTCTGTTAAATAGTGTGATAATAAATATAATGAGGACTCAATTGAGTGTGGATATTGTCTAGATAACAATATTTGTATTAAAACTCACAGCATATGTTTTGTCGTATTTTACACGACTGTTGTATAATTAAGTTGTATTTGAATTTTGTACCATGTATTTGGAGACTCAAGATGGGTGATGTATACCTATTTTGGGAGCGTCACAGTAATGAAGAAAATATTAAGAACACAAAAATTGAATTGACATCTTTTATGCATTATTAAAGAAGTCAAGATATGGTAGTGAAGATATTGACTCATTAGTTATTAATGTAGTCAAAGATGCTGAAATATAATTTTAAGAAAATTGCAGCAACTAATTAAGAAAAAAGAGTTAAGGCTGTAAAATGAGCAAAAAGTTCCGACTCGATTCGTACTCGCTTGACTAAAAATTTATTTCGAGCTTGATTTAAAATATAAGGAGGGTGTATTCAATTAAGACTTTTAAAGTTTAATTGTATTCAATCAAAAAATTTAAAGAGTTTATAAATATTTACTGATATTCAATTATAACTTTTATAATGTCTTTAAAAGTTAGGTGGTCTTGAATAGAGACTTCTATAAAGTCTATAAAGTATTTTGGTATTCAAAAAGTCATTGATTTTTCAGATTTCTATCAAATGGTAGAGTTTGACAGAAGAAGAGATACTCATATCCAAAGTCTGACCTCATCTCTAAAGACTTTCAAATATTTCTAAATATTTGAGAAAAGAAAAAGATGAACAAAGGAGAAAGAGAAAGAGAAAGAACAGATCAAATAAAGAAGAGAATACAAAACAATATATATATATATATATATATATATATGTGTGTGTGTGTGTGTGTGTGTGTGTGTGTGTGTGTTCTCACTTTCTCTCTCTACCTCAGTCCTCTCAAAATAAAAACCCCAAAAAAGAAGAGAGTTATTATAGTAGGTGAGGAGAGATAAACAAGAGGAAGGGTTAAAAATAGGGAGTAACGTTAAGGGTTCCAAATAGAACCAATGGTATAAATGGAGATAATAAATATTTTAATATCATTTTATATTTTTTTCTCTCCCATAAAAAAATCTCATTTAATATATTTGTAAGTATTAAAGAGGTATTTTGTTTTATGTTTATTTTTAAAAGTAATAATTTTGTTATTTGTTGAAAATTAAAAATTGTTAGTTTAATAATAATTACTTGATATGAAAACAACAATGAACAATTCTAAAATCGAAATTGTTATTTTATATTACTTCAACAATGCCTTTTATTTCAAATTAAGTTGTTACATAGTCAAAATATTTTAATATTATTTAATATCGTAATCATTTCATCTAAAATATAAGATCTTTGATGACTTTTTAACAATTAATATAAGCTGCAAGATATATTAGAAGTATACAAATGTCTATCAAAATTTTGATAAAAATCTATAAAAGTTTGTCACTTATTTCATGGAGTCTTTAAAAGTAATTTTAAAAATCTTTAAAAGTCATTAAAATCCACAAACTGTACAACAATCTGTTACTTAAAAAAACTATTTTAAAGTCATTATTGAATACATCATCCTAAATGAACCAAATATGAGCAAATTTTAAAATTCGATAAATTACTCGAACCTACTCAAATTGTAATTTTCTATTAATACTCAGATCATATTCGTTCGAAAAGTTCAAATGGCTTGGGCTCGATTCTGAATTGTGCTCGACTCGGTAGCTAAATGAGCCTCAATCAAACCTTATTTTATACTGGATAAATTTTATGAACCAAATCTGAACAACTGAATACTCGCCTCGACTCGATTCACTTACACCCTTATCTAAAACATTCATCTCAAAAATACTTCCGTTGTGTACGAGCTCTATAGATTCACATCGGGTAAAATGCAAATGGGACCACTGAACATTAGGGGTTTTGGGTATTGAGTCCTTTTCTTTTGGTCAACGCATTTTGAGCCCTTTTCTATTAAAAAATTTGGACTTCGAGCCCCTGTTGCCAGATATGTGTTGACTTGCTCACGTGGTGCCTACGTGGCACACGTGAATATCTGACGTGGATTTTTTTTTTTTTTACATGTGGCATATATGACGTGGCGAATATTGTACTTGAACCAAAAAAATTTTTGCTGCTCAGATTCGATCTCCAGACCTCCAACTTGAAACTTCAACCCAATGACCACCCGAGCACCACGGGTTAGCTGATTTTTATTTGCAAGGATTATGATTTATAACATCCAGTCCAATTTCCCCCAAATTAAAACAAAACCCATTTAATAGAGATCTGATAAGTCTCAGTCTCTATCTCCTTTCTTTTAATCTTCATTTGTCGCTTTCTCTTAACCTCTCACATGCACAAAGGAAAACCTAGGGTTTCTTACTTTCGTCAAATTGGAGACTGATTCGGTCGTTCTTTAGCTAATTAAAGGGTCTGAAATTACTCTGTGGTGGGAAAATGGTGTAAGTGTCTCAAAATCTGACTTTATTCCCATTTTATTTGTCGCCTCTTTATGCCCCTTTATCTGTCTATTGTGCACCCTTTATTTACCTTCACATGTCTATTGTCGTTGATTTCTATTGTCATTATAAATATAAATATCAACTTGTCTGTTGTCTATTGTTGTTTGTTATTTTGTTATTAACTTCTTGTGGTCCTTATGTTGTCTGTGGACTGTCTTTTTGTTCCCTAGTCAAACATTTTATTTTATTGTAGATTATTGGTAGTGGAAGTCCACCCAAGTATGACTTTTCCCTCTATTTTTATTGAGCTACTCTATTATTGAGATACTCTATTGGGGTTTATAATCTGTGACATGTTGAGCATTGATTTCCTGAGGTTTCTATAAATTATATACAAATGCATATTTTTCTTCAAAGAAAATTGATATAAAATTGTTTATAGGCCATAGCAGGCAGTACAATTATTGTATGTCCGGTTATAATTTTTTAATTCATGTTTATGGTTTTTTTATTGTAGAAACTTGGAAGTGGAACTCCACCATGGTGGTTTATTTGGGTTACATCCTGTTTTCCATTATAATTATGGGAGAATTGATAACTTTCAAATCCCTTATTTTGAATTGAATTTTGAGAAACTGAAGACAATGTGTGAGGGTTTGGGTACAATGATGTAATTGGTTTATATTACAGAATGCCTGGAACTTTCAAATGTGGGCAATTTAAAAATCTTGCAAATGATGATGACCTAAATATGATGTTAGATGAAGTTGTAGATTATAAACATGTTAAGATTTATCTTGAGCATGATTGTGAAGGAGGGTAAACAGGGTAAACAGACTAAACAGGCTACACATGCTAAACATGCTACTAATGCTAGGAATAAGGATAAACAGGCTAAACAGGTGGGTTTGTTAACTGATATTAATCATGATAGTGATGTGGTGATGGAAGAAAATATCTATGAGGACTCAAGTTCTTCTAGTGTAGTGATATGCTTGATGAGGAGGAAGAAGAAATGTTTCTAACTGATGATGAAGAAATAATTGAGACAAGAAAAAAAATTAGAGAATATAAAGAAAAGAAAAAGAAAGTAAAACAACCAATTGTTGAGGGTGGCAATACTGTTGAGGGTGAGAATACTGTTGAGTGTGAAAATTCTGTAGAAGACCAAGGAAGTGAGAGTGATGATGACTATTCGAATGAAAGTGAAACAGATAGTGGGGATACTGAAGATTATGACTTTGATCAAGTAGAAAATGACAGCCCTGAGGAAGTTAACTCTGAGGATGATACACTTGTGTGGAGGCAAAACCCTTTCCCAGTGTATAACCCCAACACCAAAATTATGGGGACAAACTTAGAGTTGGGTATGTTATTTGCAAACAAGAAAGAATTCAAGAGTGCAGTTGTTAATTGGTCATTAACAAAAGGTTTTGATTTAAAATTTGTGAAAAGTGAAAAACATAGGGTTAGAGGGAGGTGTATGAATAACAAAAATTATCCTGTGAAAGTATGGGGAAGTAAAGTTCAGTTTCAACCAACTTTTCAACTTAGATCAATGAGGAAAAGACACAAATGTTCAAAAACTTTAGTGAATAGGCAGGTTAATGCTAAGTGGCTTGCAAAGAATTTGAATACAGAACTTAAAGAATTCAGGAATTGGAGACTGATTGATATCCAGTCTTGTGTTAAAAAGACCTTTCTAGTTTCTGTGTCAATAGACAAATGTTATAGGGCTAGACAGTTTGCTTTGCAAGAGTTGATGGTGAACATGAAAGAACATTATGCCAAGTTGCATGGATATGTCTAGGAGTTAAGAAGATCAAATCCTGGGATTACAACTGACTTGTACCAAGTATTTCATTGTGGTGCACCTGAATTTAGAAGACTTTATATTGGATTTAAGGCTTTTAGAGTGGGCATGCTAATGGTTGTAGGAAAGTAATTGAATTTGGATGGTTGCTTTCTAAAAAAGGTCATTGCGGTGGGCGACTCTTAAGTCAAGATAGGCTAGAGATGGAAACAACCAAATGTTTCCAATCTCTTGGGCAGTTGTAGAGGGAGAAAATAGAGACTCATGGGACATCAACTGTCAACAGTCTATGTAATAAATATTATGTCATCATTAAAGCCTCTGTTTCATCATGATTTTTCAAATTTTGCAAGAACAAGTTGCATAAAATAAGGGAGAAATTGGGAAGAAGAGAAAACAGACTACCAATAAGGAACAAGACAAGGTTATAGCTGCACCTTTATGCTATTTTGATGTGTTAATTTATTTCTTTGTAATAGATTTACAGTTGTGCCTTGTGTTATGCAGTTAGGAACAAACATAGTTATTATTGTTATAATTGTTATAAGTGTTATTACTAGTGGGGCTTGATTGTTTGGTTTTATAGTTAAATGTGGCAGACAAAAATATCAGAGGTGCAGTTGTTAAAAAAAAACTACCAATTAGGAGAAATCCTGCACGAAGAGAATGGGTACCTCTTGGTTTTGGCTGTTTCATTTCCCCAAACACTGGCAATACTTACATTTCAATAAGTTATGTAAAATAACTGTAGTATTGATTTAGTAAGTAGTATTGATTTCAATTAGTAGTCATGATTTATGTGAGTGTTTTAGCTGTGTAAAATAACTATGTTGTTTTATGTAGAGCACACCTGGGAAATGTTACAAAGCTGGAGCTGACCCAAATTCTGTACCAGTGCCACCTAGTAGAAATGAGAAAGAAAAAGAAAGGGCAAAGACAACTACACATAATCCACCAAGGGGAAAGACAAGTACTGCACATAAGGCGACAAAATTGATGTCTGGAGCTATGAGGGTGGCAGCTGCACTTGATGGAGAAACTAAAACAGAGGATCGCTTGATGGCTCAAGCTTTGTATAACAACTTCAAGGAGACTAGAGGGGTAGGAAGACCAGAGGGCGAGGGCCAGTCAAGTGGAGTGACAAATAAGTTGAACAAGACTGGTGGAACCCAAGAAAGTGTGAACAAGGATTAGAAAATGAAGATCTAGTAATTTATATCCTCCTTTTGTATTTGACTTTTTATGGTATTTTGGTGTTTGTATTATCGGAAACACAAAACTGCTAAGTGGCGATATTTTGGGTGTTTGTAAACCTGACTAAGAAGGGTGTTTTGGTGTTTGGTATCCTAGGTGTAGTCAAGCAATCTATTTCATCATATCAAGCAATCTATTTCTGTTTTGGTATCCTAGGTGTAATTGATTTTGTGTGTTGTATAGCCCTGGAACAAAAATGTGAAGTTGGAAGGGAATATAATCATAAATATGATTTTGTGTAATCTGATTTTGTGTGTTGTATCCTAGGTGTTTGCCTGCTATTTTACACAGGTTTGCAAGTATTTGATTGGTCATTATTGACAGCAGTGTGTGGTGGCAAACAATTTGCACCCTTTTTAACTTGTCTGAGAATAGTGGGAGGAAATGAATGGCAACTGTAATATTAGAAGCTGTAAATTTCTATTCATAACAAATACCACAATTAAAAGCTGTTAATTAGATTGTTTCTTTCAAGCTTTGTATCATAATAATACTGATTTTTTGTTGAATGAATTATTATGTTTTCCCTGCTTTCCATTTACTTAACTTCACTCTGATACATGAATTTACCACACTTCAATTCACCACCATGCTCGGACAGAACATACAACAAACAAAACAGAACAGAGCAAACAAGTTGAACAGAGATTCTAACTCCAATACATCAAACAAAACAAAACATAACTTTCTCCAAACATCATTAGTGTATATTACACAAACAGAGCTTTCTCCATACATCATTAGTCTATATATATCAATTTTTCCAGACATCATAACAAGTTGAACAGAGATTCCTCCAATTACACAAATTACTAAAACACAGTTTTAACATGCTCAAACACAAAACAAAAAGCACCCCGATTACAAGTATCAACCACTTCTCCCTAGTTTGTAAATTTCTTATTTCTTCTTTTGAACACTTCAAATCATTCTTCAATTTGACTTTCTTTTTTCCCATTTTCGATACTTTCACCTCCAAGTCATGAGCTTTCTCCTTCATCATCTATAGGTCAATTTCAACGCTCCTCAAATTTAATAGACCCGAAGAATTCTCAGCATCTTCTAACATGTGGATGGAGTCAATCCATTGAAAAAAGCCACAAAATGTTTGCATTTGTAGAAAATTAAATTAAAAAAAGACAAGGATTGTATGTAAAAATTCTTCAATTTTATATCAGAGTAAATACAAGTACTTGCACCATAATTTGAACAACCATAAAACTTCATCCCTACATTGTTGCCCTTTGACGATGTACAAATTCTTGCTCGTATCCCATAGCCACAATACCTTGGTGATAATATCCCACTGACTTCAGTAGATATTGAACTGTTCCCAAATTGTTGGTAGCTATTTTCTTTAAGTTGCTTTCCCCTTTTCATTACTCACAAATTTCTAAGATGAAAGGCTGCGAAATACGAGCGCGAGCGAGCGAGCGAGATAGAGAGAGACAAGGTAATGAAGATCGAAAGAACGAAATGAGAGACTGAGAATTAGCAGATCTGAGCTAAATAGGTTTTGTTTTAATTTGGGGGAAATTAGACTGGATGTTATAAATAATAATCCTTGCAAATAAAAATCAGCTAACCCGTGGTGCTCGGGTGGTAATTGGTTTGAAGTTTCGAGTTGGAGGTCTGGAGATCGAATCTGAGCAGCAACAAATTTTTTGGTTCAAGTCCAATATTCGCCACGTCATATATGCCATATGTAAAATAAAAATAAAAAATCCACGTCAGATATGCCACGTGTGCCACGTAGGCGCCACGTGAGCAAGTCAACGCATATCAGGCAACAAGGGCTCGAAGTCCAAATTTTTTAATAGAAAAGGGCTCAAAATGCGTTGACCAAAAGAAAAGGGCTCAATACCCAAAAACCCCTAAAGTTCAGTTGTCACATTTGCATTTTACCCGATTCACATCTATTGTCTCTCAAAGTTTTAGAAACGGTTCGAATGGAACAATTATTTGGGACAATTTTTTTATACGCTAAATAAAATATTTATGTCGCTAAATGTGTTTTGAAAGAAATTAAGTGAAAAGTGTAATGGAGTGATCCTAATCCCTAACAAGAACATGGACATATCCAGTTCAGGATTAGCGTAAGCATTTATTTGCAATGTGTTTTTGAATTTTCTTTTTATGCAGGGGTAAATTTTTTTAACGTTGGATGCAATATTTATGTCGCTAAATGTGTATTAGAAAAATTAGGTGAAAAGTTTAATGGAATAATCCTAATCCCTAACTAGAACATGAACATATCCAGTTCAAGATCAGTGTAAGCAATTATTTGCAATCTGTTTTTGATTATTTTTTTTATGTAGGGGTAGTTTTGAAATATGCACAAATTGTAGGGACTTAGTATGAAATTTTTTCTAGATAATTTTATAAAAAGAAAAAGATTTTCAATGGCAAAATACAATTTATTCAAGACTTCTATACACTAAAATGAAAAAGAAATCCGATTTTCAAAGCTTAAAGACCTAAATTCCTTTATCCCTTATCAGAAGTGATATTTGATCCTTTTTATCTCCTCATTCCTAGGACAAAGATGATAAAAGGTAATGAAATACTGATTTGAAAGTAAAGATAATATCTTTTGGGAATTATATTTCACAAACAAAAATTAATATTTCTTTCACATGAATGTGAGTTTAATACTATTAATGTGAGAAGTCTTGCAAAAATTATTTTCTTTTTAATAAAATATCAATTCTCGATCTTTTAAAATTTGATCTTCAATCTATTAAATCGGTGACAACCTATTATTTTATTTTGAATTAACGGTCTAGACATGCACAAAGATTTGTCCAAGCCAATCTTCAGACTGATCCTGGACAAGTCGGTCTCTGTATTGAAAAAAAGGGACCAAATAGTGCCTACAGGCTTCAAGTCGGGTTTCAGGCTTTTTTTAGGTCTTCGTTTCTTCTGTTTTTTTACTTTTTGATGCTTTTATTAAATATATACTTGATCCTATTTTGATTCATAAAAATATAAAATAGCAGAAAGTAAAGTATAGATAAGTTAACTCTTACTCATTCAGAATTTTAAAACATATATTAAATAAATTAATATAATTAAAAATCATTGTGTAATACTTGAATGTGTAATACAAAAAAATACAAATGAATATAGTTTTTAAAATTTGGTGAACCAAAATAGCATCAAACTAAGTCTTTATATTGTTAAATGAAAAAACCTGATTTTTCAAGCTTTTCGAAATTTGGGCTTGAGTTTAGCTTTGCTCATTCCCGAGGGCTAAAGCGAGGCTTCATCAGGGTTTATTTTTGGCTCCTTAACACTAATATACAACAATTAGAAAGTAATTAAAAAAATAAAACATCCACAAAATAATTACAAAAATAACGCAAGACAATATTATATTGCTAAAATCATGCATCATTAACTCCCTATACGTCAGTTACCGACTTTCATATTTGCAACTAACCGCACCTAAATTCAAGCAACTAAAAAAAACATGCAACTTTGATATCGGAAAACCAGATCAACGACATATCTATCAGAGAAGATGAAATCTGAGATCGCGGCGCAACTCTGAGATCAACATCAACTTTAAGATCAGTAAAAGATCAACAGCAACTTCAATATCATTAGCCAAAAATTATGAACTGCACTAATTGTTAATCGTTCATTGATTTGATACAAATTTGAACACTGAGATATTTGAGTTTAAAATTTATATACATATAGTTACCAGTGGTTACTATGTATTCATATATTGGTTACATTTCTTAAGTTTTTCGCACTTAAGATGGTCACAAAGTTTGAATACTGAATGTTTTGATTGCAAAATGCATTTAAAAATATGTTTTATATTATGTTTACTAAATAGATATAAATTGGTTACTATTTATTATTGATTTCGTTGTTGTATAATGTTTATTTGCTTGCTTTATACTTTTAAAATATATTCTACAGATATTTTTTATATTAATGGTTACTTATTATATACATTGGTTACCTTCCTGCAAATGTTGTTTACTGACTAATTCTAACTTGGTTACTGTGTAAAATTATAATGGTTACTGCATAATATTACTGACTAATGTTGACTTGGTTACTGTGTAAAATTATAATGGTTACTGACTATTGCTGACTTGGTTTATTGTGTAAAATTATATTTTACTGATATTTTTTATATTAATGTTTACTTATTAGATACATTGGTTACCTTCCTGCAACTGTTGTTTACTGACTAATTATAACTTGGATACTGTGTAAAATTATAATGGTTACTACATAATATTACTGACTAATGCTGACTTGGTTACTGACTAATGCTGACTTGGTTACTGTGTAAAATTATAATGGTTACTGACTATTGCTGACTTGGTTACTGTGTAAAATTATATTCTACTGATGTTTTTTATATTAATGATTACTTATTAAATACATTGGTTACCTTCCTGCAACTGTTGCTTACTGACTAATTCTAACTTGGTTACTATGTAAAATTATAATGGTTACTGCATAATATTACTAACTAATGTTGACTTGGTTACTGACTAATGATGACTCGGTTACTGTGTAAAATTATAATGGTTAATCATTAGTGCTGACCTGGTTACTGTGTAAGATTATAATGTTATATCGTTTTATAATTGTTTCTTCTACATCGGTTACCTTCATGCAACTGTTAATCTGCTTATACTTATATATATTGGTTGTTGTATACTGATTAATTGGTTACTGTATATTTGGTTGCTGAAGCATATTAATGTACACTTGTACTTATGTTTTTTATATTAATGGTTACTTGTTAGCTACATTTGTTACATTCTTACAACAGTTAGCCTTTAGTTGGTAACAAACAAATTATACTGGTTGTTTTTTACTATAAAAATGCAATAAAGAATGTGTTTATCTTGTGGTTACTAAATAAATATGTGTTGGTTACTGTCTAAATTGGATTTGGTTACTGTATAATGTTGTTATGATTACTGTATAATATTACGGTGTTTTATATTTGTTTGTTTTATTATGATGGTTACTTATTGGCTACATTGGTTACCTTCACACAACTGTTATAATTTAATTGGTAACAAATATCAATATACTGATTATTGTCATTGTAAGATGAATGTACAAATGTGTTTTATGTTCTGGTTACTAACATTATGTAGTTTGGTTATTGGCTAACATTTATTTGGTTACTTTACAATACTTATTACATTATCGGAATGATGGAGATGATTCGGTTGTACTTTATTTCAATTCGATACATGGACCGATAGTAACTAATACACCAAATTTGAAGTTACCCAGCATACTAGTTCCATCAACTTGTTCGTTTAGAGAAATGCAAAACATGATATGCAGTGCATTACGGCTAGACACAAACGCAACAACATTGTCAATCAAATTTCAGATTAGAAGCGACATTCCACCAATCAGTATATCAGATGAAGCAACCTTAAGATTCTTTATTGAAGTCAGTAGAAAATCTGATGAACAAGGCAAATTCCCACTGATTATAGATATTGAACACAGAAGGGGACGCACAACAATCTTGCATAACTTGATAAATGTAGAAGAGACTATAATTCATGAAATAACGCCAATCAGATCAACATAAGGGAATTCAGTACTAGTTCCACTAGCAACACAAGATTGCCAAATTAGAACGCAATATGTTGATCAGCTTGCAATGGAAGTTATTGAACAACAACGAGACAGACAATATGACAAATCATACACAGAAGAACGATATGATGATGTAATAACAGATCCGAATAAACGTGAAGTAAATTACATCAAACCTACAAAGACAAAAAAAATCCTATCACAAGCTATGAGGCTGCATTCAATCAGAAAAAGCGAATGACACAAAGTTCAGTTCAACGAATGTGTCAAAGAGACTTTGTGCTGGTGGCGTAGATGATGAAAATTGTAGATGGAAGATGAGAGCATCAAGTTTTTGAAAAACCAGTATGTTCAAGGTGAGAGAATTCAATGACATCCACACGTGTTCAATCAACGTATTGTTGGAAGACCACAAACAGGCAAATAGTGAGTTGGTCAGTGAATGCATAATGCACAAATTAACAAATTTAAAGAAAATATACACACCAACCGATATTATTGAGGACATGATGACAGAATATAATGTATCTATCTCTTACCAAAAAGTATGGAGATCGAAGGAGAAAGCGTTGGAAAAGGTGAGAGGAAATCCACACGACTACTCACTGATCCCATCATGGTTACACATGCTGAAGAAAACAAATCCATGTAACACTTTAAAACATTTTATTGGTTTTTCATAATTAGTTGGTTACCCAAGGCAACTGATTTGGTTACCTTAATATGCAGGTTTAGTTACTAACTGTATAATGCCCTAGAATTTCCACGTGCTATAAAATGAATATATTAATGGAAATGAACAATTTCGTGTTATGAAATGAGATAACTCAATTATATTAAATAATTGAGTAATTGAGGATATGTAGAGTTTGTGGTAAACTCGTTGAAAGCCTTGTGTGGCATGGTGAGGGGAAATACTAATAGTAATGTTAATCAACGAAGAAATTTTAAGATGAGCAATTAAGTAATATTAATTGTTAATTGTTGTTGTAGTATACTATTAGTTATTAATTGATGATGGTTATGGTAGAATATTGATTTTTAGTAATTAACTAATAATGTGTGATTACTATTATTTGCAATATAGTATAAAGATAATTAATGATTATGTAAATCTATAACTACATTAATCAATGGTTGGATTAATTAATATTAGTATTAATTAATTAAAGAAGTGCATGATTAATTTATTTAACATAAGTGAGTAAGTTAGTAATATAATAATATTATATTGACATTATGTGCATATGTGTAATAATACAACTATATCATATAGTGTAGTGTGACACTGTGTGACTATATATTAAGTCTTATAAAACTATATTGCTTGGACATTGTAATTAAACATATTGAAACTATATGTTATAAATATATTATCTATGTGATAATATGTATATAGGCATGTATGGAAATTATATACCATGAACTATTAAAGTATACCAAAGGTGATAAAATGTACATGGATTATATGTATATTACATTTCCATATTCTATCTACTACATTGAAACCTTAATTATTAAGTATGATATTTAATTATAATATATGGTTGAGATGTGTATTAAAAATATAACATAAGAGTGTGGATGTGTAGGAGTATACAAGAATGCTAGTTAATTTGTTTGTCCCAAATTGATAGTCCCAGCCACTCTCATTTCCCATTCACGTGCATTTCATAAAGGCTAAGGCCTATGTTTTTCATATTTTCTTCCAAGCTTGCTAGGCATGATCATGGGGAGTGGTACTCATGATGAAATCCAACAACTAATTACCAACTCCTTCTTATACATCATGCAATCCTCAACCCATGAGTTTGATTTCTTGGACAATGGCTTGGCATGGTCAAAGAATTCTCTATAAATTGACACTTCTCTTCATTATCTATGTTGCTTGAATTGTCTGATAATTTGTTAAGTGAGAGATTGAGAGCATACAAGTGTGCTAGAGCTTAGAAGTTCATTTGGAGCAAGTCTTCATCACATTCTTGCAGGGTATAAACGCTTTTCCTTGTTACCATTTTCATTCTCTGTAAAAATGGAGTTTTGGTCTTAAAATTCAAATTCTTGAATTCATGGAATTGTATGTTAATGAGGTTGGGTAATGTCCATATAGATGTTATATGGTCATATAAGCTTGTTGCAATTGGTTTATAAGTGTTTAAAACCCATTTGGTGAATAAATTTTTGGATTTGGCTAGTCAATTCACAAAGTCGACTGCTTACCTTTGAACCGTGCACTGGTACAAGCGCCACATTTACATTTGTATTGAGGCGTAGGCAGAGTCGCTACTTTCTTGAGTTCGATTTTTTAGCTTCTATTTTGCAGTCTGATATAGTACTAAGACTTATAATAGCATGTAAGCATGTGTAATATGGGTGTACATGTATATTATGCTAAGTGGAGCATGTTTTAATAGATTTGCATGATTAGCGATAGTATATGGTTTACATGGAGATTTGAACCATGAGTTTTGAAAACAAACTATGTTAAAGATCATGTTCTACAAATTATGAACCTAGTAAGCTATACATGATTGATTTTGCATGTTGCAGTGTATATGGTCCTTTGAGCATGATCAAACTTATTAAGCCTTGTGTTAGAAATATTTTTAAGAAAAGACTTAGCCTAGTATGCTAACTTCCATGATTTCTACATGTTGTATATTCTGATTTTGAAAGCATTTGAATATGACTTGGAAATGCATGAATAAACCTTTAACTTGTGTTTATGTGTTTAGCAAAGAAACATGATCATGTTGAACCTATTAGCAAACTTTGAATGTGAATATTATCAAGATACCATGAGCACTAAAATTTGACATTTGTGATCATGTTTGATAACACTCTTAGACTTTCTCATGTAGTATAAACATATATATACCATACTTGTGTGTCATATTTCAAATAAAGCATGAACAAAGCATATTTTCAACCAAAGCGGTGTTAGTTTCACGTATGTGTTACGAATACACACAAGCATGTATAATATGAGTGTTGTAACTAACTTGTATGATTTAGAAAGCAAGCATGCTAGACTTTGTGGTTTTATGACCTTAATTTGTTGAAATGATCGAACTTAGAACCATGATATGCAAGAAAGGGCCTAGATTGATCTAAGAAGCATGTGAAAGCCTTTAACATGTCAAAATACATTAAGTATGAGTGTGTGTTCGAGATCGATGAGAACTCACAAGGCAAAGAAATTGAGTCTTGGCGGGTCGGGGATGGCGTAGTCATACGGCCCTAGGCTCTAGCCATGGCATAATTGCGGCCATCTGAATCCCGTAAAATGAATTCTGATCTTTTGGACAGTAACTTACATGATACTTATGATGCTAAATGTGATCTAAAACCTACTGATGTACATATATATGTGTGATGCTTAGTTGATAAGTCGGTGTTGCATTAAAATGAAAAGTCCATGAGTAGGAGGTCTTAACCTTGAGCATTCTTGATTTGCTTGTGAAGTAACTAAGTAGTTGATTCATAATGACTTATAAACTGATTTTGTACCCTATGTGCACACTTGTATCGTGTCAAGCTTGATTAAAACTGTGTTAGCTAACGAATATCTTGATCATATAATACGCTATAAATATGATTCAAAAGTGTTGATTTATTAACGTGGATAAACTACGCTTAAGGCAAGTTCCCTAAACTTACTCTAATTATTATTGAGCAAGTTTCCTTGAACCTTACTTTTATTGAGAAAGTATCCAAACCCTATTATTATTGTGGTACAATATCATTGCATTATTTATTCGACCAATACCGTAAGCTTATCCTTTTGAATACAAGTTAGATTACTTTGTTAATCCCTTGTGAAAGCTATTATTCATGTTGAAATTGGTATTGCCCTTGAATATTGTGAAAGAGTCGATGCCATTTGATTCGGCTAGACTATATGCATGTTTATAAAAACTGTCCAAACCAATTGATTGGTGCGAAAATCTTGAAAACTGAGTTGGACAACCCTTTTGGTAAGGAGAGTGTATGTTGTTGGAAACCCCAACACATGAATAAATATTATTGTGGGGTTATGCATAACATAAAGTATTGTAGACTGATCATCTATAGTACTTGATATTTTATGGTTATCAGTTTAATATTGGTAACTCTAGTGGAAGTTCCATAGTCCTTAGTGACTGCTCAGTATAAATTGTTTATTTAGTTGGATACATTGTTAGCCGTTGAATTCATATATCTGTTGATTTATATTGAATTGTTATATCCCTTATTCATGATGTTATTCTGACACTTTGAATTATCTTAGAAATAACCCTTCGATATTTCAAACCTTATGATATTATATCCTACACCTTTGTTGTACATTACTTGCTGGGAAATTTGTGCTCATCCTTGCTTATTTAAAACCTTTCAGTTAAGGAGGAACAGGGAGGTGTCTCTGGAACAAACAAAGGCAAGGGCAAGGCTACCGACTAGCTTGTCCTTTTTATGTTTAAAGTCTATTATGATGTATTATGACTATTTCAGACTATGTTTAAGCTTAAGTGGGATTTATGTAATAAATCTTTATTAGATATTATTATGTAATCTATTAAGCACTGTAGGTTGCGAGACTTGGGGAAATAATTATAATAAATCATTGTATATTATTCTAAAGTAGATTTCCGTTGTGTATACGTTATTTTAGTTATTATGGTGTTACCATGAGAACGTGATGAACCGAATTTGAGTGACCAAGTGGAGGTCCGAATTTGGGGGCGTCACAGTATAATCAACTTATGTTGAATTAATATTTTGTGTATCATAAATATCTACACAAAAGATTACACATTAATTATATTCTGTACACCAAATGGACCATATTGGAAACATTAATATGGTAATTAGTTGGATACCATTAACCACATAAATGGTTACCAATTACTAGTGATTTGGATACTGTATACTACTTGTAATTGTAATGATATTGACGATGTTTCATATCAGGTTCCGTCACAGCCCTTGAGTTGGAAACAAATAGTCGTTTCAAGTATTTATTCTTTGCCATTGGAGCATCCATTCAAGTATGGCACCATTGCTTTCCAATCATTGTAATCGATGGCATGTTCATACAATCAACTTATGGGGGGACACTACTGATAGCAAGAACACAAGATGCAAACCGAAACATTGTTCCAATTGCTTTTGTAGTGGTTGACAGCGAAAATAAATTATCTTGGAGATGGTTTTTCGTAAATTTGAGAATTGCTTGTGGAGTTAGGGAAGGCCAATGCATTATTTAAGATAGACATGAAGTCATTATACAAGAACTGAATTTTGTGTTTTCGGATGTCATGCATGGTTCATGTACATACCATGTACTGAAAAATTTAAAAAACAGATTTAGAAAGAGAGGAGAAGAGCTTAAACAGGCTTACAGCGGGGCTTGTAGAGCTTACACTATTGAATAATTCAACAAACACATGGCTAAACCTGATGCCATTGATCCTCGAATAAGGACATATTTGGAGGAAGAGTTCAAGTTGGAGAAGTGCACCAGGCTCCATGGGACTATAAGCAGATACTCAACAATGACTTCAAACACCGCCGAATCTATTAACAATGTAATAAAGTTGATCAGGGATCTTCGAGTTGCGTCAATGATTGAATGCCTATGTTTTCTGGTTCAAAGATGGTATTTCACAAACAAACAAGCAGTCATATCAACATTCACAACACTTTCCACAACAACTGAGGGGAGGTTGCAATCTAATATCATTAAATCAAAGAAACTTAAGGTAATTAATACAAATTTAAAATTATTACATCCCAAGTAGCATTTGCATTTTATGGAAACCTATTTGTTCACTATTGGTTACTTGTATATGCTGATAATTTTAACAACATTAAAAATAAATGCAATTATTTCGATGCAAAAAACTAAATATTTATGCATACTAACGACACACTTAATTTGTGTTGTAGGTTGAGACATCAAATGTGACACCCCCAAATCCGGGTATCTTCCAACCCGACAGATGGTGCTACACGGTACTACCATTCACACATACATTCAATTGAAAAGTCTCAAAGGAACGAATATGTCTTCTATATATTCAAAATAATATTAACATTCCCCCAAGTTCTTTATAACCATTACATTATTCTTATCATAATATCAAATATATTAAAATCATTCATCATATACTATTACATAAGTATTCTATGGGTTCGTCTTCGCCTTGCCTTTATCCTTGTCGGAGCCTTCGGTCCGTTCGATCTTAGCTTTGTTCATATGGTTCAAGCAAGAGTGAGCATGACTAGCTCAGCAAGTACAACAATTCTAATAAACAACATGCTTGAAACATAGAAATCATATATCTCCAATAACTAAACAATAGTTACGAAGTACTATCGATAATTTAAAATAGCACTTCTTTTCCTTCAAAACGTTTTACAATAACAATATTCAGTAAAACATCAATTCCGGTCCAAGACCTTGAGCATTTCATAAGTTCTTTTGAAAAGGACATCCCGGCACTAAGTCTGTAAGTCCGTAAGTCCGACATTTCTTACGAGCACGTCTAGGTGATCAGCCTATAGTACTCTATGTTGATCAACATTACATTCATTAAACGTATGTACGTTTAAGTTGTGGCAACCTCACGTGCCTGTCGTTTGACGACAAATTTTTTTTAGCATACTCAGTCTTCGTTTGAAAACCACACCAATATAACTTGGTAAACATTGACCATGCTTAATAGAAACATAATATAAGTCTAGCCGAAAGAGTTGGCTTTGACTTTATCATACAAGACTTCATACGTAAGGATACATGAATTACAAAGCTTGCCCAGATTGAACTGGAACAAGGGTTAGAATACTTGCCTTTAGCGTCTGCTACAGTTAATAACACGTTCTCGTTTAAGTCTTTAAGTCTCTACAGTAAATGATAACATCACATAACACATTAGGTCATGAATGAACATACATGGTTCCTAATGAATCTTACCCTTCTTCTCAATCTAATTATGACTTAGATTTGTTATTATTGGTTCCGGCTTTTCCGATATAGTTCACATTGTTCTTACGTTCATGTTCAATTCATTATCATTAACATTTAGTCATCATACCCTAAGGTTTAACAATACCTTATAATGTTACAATTAATCTTTACTTCTTTGATAAATTGTTACCATTCTTTCTCTACTTGTAAACCTTCTTCTCTGTCGAAACCCTAGGGCCGAAATGCAGTCACCACCCTTCCTTCTCTATCTTGTATGCCTTTCCACTCATGATGGTTGGCTTAAGGACCGAACTTCAGCGTTACCATGAGTCTATATCTATACATGTCAATATGACGCAAAAAATTTTAGTAGGTTATGACATCGCGTTCGGGCGCTACAAATAACCATCATTTGGCCTTGGGTTGGCACCGCAGCGCCAACTCTGTGCCTCAGATAGCTTTGACAGATTTTTCAACTTTGCAAAATTCTCGGACGCATAACTTCTTCGTTATAAGTCCGAATTAGCTCGTTCAAGAGCCTACGGTTCATAAATTACATACTCTATACGATCATGCAAGAATTTTATCTATTTAACTTCGTTTGCTAAAAATTCATCTATTAGTTCATTTTTAACGAAAACGGTAAACATTCGTGAACTTTCAATGCTCGTTTCTTCGTTCTAAGTCGGAATCCGGTCATTTTTGAGTCCGCAACTCTATAATGCCAAATATGACTTGTCTCCATCGAAAACCAACGTTTTTGAGTTTAAACACAAAATTTGACTTCTATTCCGAGAATTTCACAAATTCGACGATTATCGTCTTATCGTGTGAATTCCAGCGAAACTTCATTACTAATGATATGATCATTGTTCTAAATGGATTCTAACCATAATATGAACATTTCAAACTACAATTTACATCAACTTATTTAGGTTCAAGTTACTTATTCATTACTTATTCGGCTTAAGTCCATTGCTTATTCAATTCTTACATGTTCTTAGCATACATGCTTATTAGACTACACTTCTCTTATCACCCTACAATGATAGAGATGGAAAATTATTAGACAAGAGTCTTACCCTTGAAGAACTAGTACTTCTCTTCTTCTTGAAAATCTAGCAGAGGATGTTGTGACTTAAAAGTGCTTATTCTCTCTAATCAATAAGTTGTTTAATGTTGGATGAAAATTAACAACCAATAAATGAATTGTGAGCTTGCTATTTATTGAAGTCTCTAAGGTTAGGGCATTATGGTCATTAGAACATCTCACCTCCTTTAATCACCTCATTACTATTCATTACTTGCTAAGCACAACACTTATCCTTTACTTGGTCATTACTTAAAGTACTTGGTCATTACATAAAGTTCTTGTCCACCAATTCACCCATGAGTTGCTCCATGGATCCTAATTATCCAATGGATCATGATTTGGGACCTAGTCCACTTAGATTAACTCCATCCTTTGGGCTTGCATTACTTTTAGTTTGGGCTTTTGATTAACAAACACTTAGGTTTGTACATCCAATTCCTATTGGACTCTACCAATTTGTTAACAATCCTACAAGTCTCACTTAATTGGCTAAAAGCCTTATTACATATACTATACGTATAATCCTTGTATTCTAGCTCGTATATTAATTCGTAATATATGTTATTCCATTCTCCATACATACTCGTATAATACTTTGTATTATACTTGTATTCAATACCTCGTACAATACTTACGTATCATACGATCAATACACTCTCTTCTTAACGCTTAATATTCCTAACGTTCTCTAATTAAGTCCGCATGCAAAATATTGTGTTTTCCATACTTAGATTATTATTACATAATCCATCTCACATTGACATTATAACGTTACTTATTTCTCGGAAGTTCAAAAATAATTCCCGAGCGGAAATCGATGAATAGTGTTTTTCAGAAAATTTCTCGGAAAACTTTTATTTTCGTCTTGAAAAATCAAACACTTTAATTCTCTTACGTAGTTAAAATACTACGACGTTCCGATGTTTCTAGGTTATAAAATGACATTCATCTTACTAACACATAATAATAACAATTAATATTATTTTATTCATTATTAAATTATTTTACAAAGGATCCAAATTTCTCGGTCGTTACATTCTTCCCCCCTTATAAAGATTCTGTCCCCAGAATCTCGCCTCTTATTATTCAAACAACTGAGGGTAATCCTTCTTTATCTTTTCTTCCAATTCCCACGTTACTTCTTCCGCATCGTGGTTCTTCCATATCACCTTCACAGAAGGTATAACTTTATTCCGCAGAACTTATTCTTTTCTATCGACAATTTGAATTGGAGTCTCTTCGTACGTTAAGTCCTTCTCGATATGAATAGGCTCATATTCTATCACGTGCTAATAATTCGGCTTATAAGGATGCAATACCGATACATGAAACACGTTATGTATTCGTTCTAGGTCTGCAGATAATGCTATCATATAAGCTACCTCACCTACCCGTTTTAATACTTCAAAAGGTCTTATAAACCTCAGACTTAAATTTCCCTTCTTTCCAAAGCATATCTTTCCTTTCCAGGGAGATACCTTTAGAAATACGTAAGAGCCTACTTCAAACTCCCTATTTTCTCAATGCAAGTTCGCATACTTCTTTTGTCTGTCTTGAGTTACAATGGAGACGCATTCTTATCAGCTTGACAATATCCGATGTTTGTTGCACCAATTCTGGCCCTAGCATTCAGCCTTCTCCCACTTCATCCCAATAAAATGGTGTTCTGCACTTCCTCCCATACAAAGCTTCGTAAGGCGGCATACTTATACTTGCATGATAACTATTGTTATACGCAAATTCTACTAATGGTAGATGATCATCCCAACTACCCTTGAAATCCATGACGCAAGATCTTAATATATCTTCTAACATCTGAATTGTTCTCTCGCTTTGTCCATCAGTTTGTGGATGATATGTCAGACTCGCTTCAATCTGCTGTTCCCAATCGCTTCTTGTAGACTCCTCCAAAAGTTCGATGTGAATCGTGGGTCATGATCTGACACAATCGATACTGGTGCTCCATGTCTGGAAATTATTTCCTTAACATAGAGTCTAGCTAACTGATCTAAGTTATACTTGACCCTAATTGGCAAAAAGTGAGCCGACTTCGTCAACCGGTCCACTATTACCCAAATCGCATCATACCCTTTCATTGTAGTCGGAAGTCCCACCACAAAGTCCATAGTGATATGCTCCCACTTTCACTCCGGAATCTCCAATGACTGTAACAAGCCACTTGGTCGTTGATGTTCGGCCTTAATTTTCTGGTAAGTCAAGCACCTACTCACATACTCTACTATCTCTCTCTTCATGTTCGGCCACCAAAAACTCTGTCGCAAGTCTTGATACATCTTAATACTACCAGGATGAATCGAAAACCTCGAACTATGAGCCTCTTGTAACACCTGCTCCTTTAATTCCATCTCATTCGGAATCCAAATTCTTCCTTCAAACTCTGTCGATAGATACTGTTTGCATCTCCGTCGCAAACAGTATCTATCCTGCTTCACTTGGTAACTTCACTTCTAATTCCATCCTAGCCATCTCTATTATTAACTCAGTTTGAGCAGTTAATAAAGATAACTTTTCCCGACCCTTCCTACTTAAGCCAGCTTCAAGAATTACATTGCTTTTCCAGGTGATACAGATTTCACAATTAGTAATCCTTTATCAATTCCAGCCATCTCCTCTACCTCATATTCAACTCCTTCTGTGTGAAGATATATTTTAGACTCTTATGGTCCCTATTTATCTCATATTTTTCTCCGTAAAGATAATGTCTCCATATCTTTAGAGCAAAAACTATTGCGGCCAATTCCAGATCATGAGTAGGGTAAACTTTCTCATAATCCTTCAACTACCTTGATGCATACGCAATGACCTTGCCATGTTGCATGAGCACGCAACCAAGTCCTCTATGCGAAGCATCGCTATAAACTACGAAATTTCCTATGTCATCGGGTAATGACAAACAAGCACTTCACTCAATCTCTTCTTCAGTTCTTGAAAACTATCCTCGCATTTATCCGTCCACATGTATTTCACCGTCTTCCTTGTCAAGTTAGTCAACGAACTATCTATCTTCGAAAAATCCTGGATGAATCTCCGATAGTAACCCGCTAACCCTAGGAAACTCCGCACCTCGGTCGGCATTTTCGGTTGTTCCCAATTCATCACGCCTTCCACCTTCGCTGGATCTACCAAAATCCGCTCATGGTCAATGACATGACCTAAAAATTGTACCTTTTCCAACCAAAATTCACACTTAGTGAACTTCACATACAACTTCTCCTTCCTTAGTGTTTCTGTGATGCCCCCAAAATAGGTATACATCACCCATCTTGAGTCGCCAAATACATGGTACAGAATACAAATACAAACTTAATTATACAACCATCGTGTAATATACGACAAAACATAGCTGAGAGTTTAAACAGGAATATTGCCTTCTAGACAATATCCACTCTCAAATAGAGTCCTCATTACATTTATTGTCATACTATTTTATAGAATAGTGAGGACTACTAATACACCATCTCAGACCATTACTCCGTTCCCCGACTAGTCCCGGCTACGTTCTCATTTCCTGAAGAGAACAATGAAAGCAAAAGGGTGATCTCAACTTGCCGAGTAAAAAATATTATGACTAAGATAATGCAGAATAAATTATCATTAGTCTTCAACAATGCTAAACTGATAAAATATAATAGACATCAAGTTTAACTGCAGCGGAATAAGCAATCCATTAGAAGAGTCAAGCAAAGTATGATATCTACTATCTTCTATGATTTAAAATGTTTTCATCAATTTTTATCGCTGAGACTCAACTTAATAAATAAACCACATCATTGAACCATCCCTGCACTACGGGCCGAGGATATTCATTAAATCATCAATGGTCATGACTATACCGAATAATCCCTGGTCATAATCATACCAAAAACTGTCCATCAATGCACTACAAGCCACTGAGGACTTTTATCACATCATTTATAACATTACAGGTCATGATTATACCGAATGATCCCTGGTCATAATCATACCAAGTTCATCTATGCACATAAGCCAAAGATGACTTTCATCACAATATACGACAAAACAATACCGTATGCTACTATGCAACTATGCGTATTATTGTACTTTTACTACCGGGTAGTTGAACAGTTTTAACGGTAACATTTTCGCCGTTATTTTTAATAAAAGATAATTCTGTCGTTTTCTTACTCTGCAATACTTCCGTTGTGGGGTCCACCAATGATTGTGTCGTACGAATATTCCTTGTTAAAACGAATATTCTCCGACCAATCGAATATTATATAACCACTTGCTTACTTTGAAAATTTTATAAATATTACCCACAACTATAATATTATATCAAATCCACACCATAATATTAAAAAATTATTTTGAGAAATTTAAATCTTTATTCATAAAATCTGGGTCTCACGCCAATAATAATCTCGTGTGTTCAAAGATGATCTTCCAAGGCCTTAAAATAGACTAGAATATTATCGATAAACACCACGATGAACTTGTCCAAATATTATTTGAACACCCTGTTCATCATATCCATAAATGCAGCTGGTGCATTAGTCAACCCAAATGACATCACCAGAAACTCGTAATGACCATAACGAGTCCTGAATGTTGTCTTTGGTACATCCTCTTTCCTAACCTTTAACTGATGATACTCCGTTCTTAAATCTATTTTAGAAAAATACCTAGCCCCTTTCAACTGATCAAAAAGATCATCGATCCTGGGAAATGGGTATTTATTCTTTATCGTTAACTTGTTCAATTCTCGGTAGTCGATACAAAGTCTTAACGATCCGCCCTTCTTCTTGACAAATAGTACCGGCGCCCCCACGGTGAAACACTCGGTTGAATGTACTTCATGTCCAACAGTTCTTGTAATTGCACCATCAACTCCTTCATCTCCACTGGCGCCATACAATACGGTGCCCTGGAAACTGGTGCCACTCCTGGCACAATGTCTATTACAAACTCTGTCTCCCTATCTGGCGGAAGACCCAGCAATTCACTCGAAAATACATTGGCGAATTCTCTAACTATAGGTATTTGTTTCATGGTTACTACCACTCTCTGGGTATCAACAACATGACACAGATAACCTACACATCCCTTCCTCAATAATTTCCTAGTTTGTGTCATGGTTAGACAGCACGAACGTCCCGGCGATCTATTCCCGTAAAATACTACCTGTGGTTGTTTTAACGTTCAAAGGTTCACACATTTCTTCTGACAATCTATAATTGCCCCATGGTTAACTAACCAATCCATTCCGAGAATTACATCGAATTCTCCTAACTTTATCGGTATCAAATCTACTAATAATTTACAACCTCGTATATCTACGCAACAACTCCTATGAACATCTTCAACACAAATTATTTCTTCGTTTGCTACCTTAGTATTTAAAGGTATAGGCAACTTTTCGGGAAGTATTCCTAATCGTCTAGCAAAATCACATGCTATAAACGAACAAGTAGCACCCGAATCAAACAAAGACGTAAGCATTTATATCGTTGATCGGATAATACTCGCGACGACGTCCCTAATGCAATCAAGATCTTGGACTGTCATGTTAAAGGTATGGTCCATCGGCCTACCCGATTGCGCTGGACCACTAATAGCTAACTTACCGCCATTAGTGCCCCGATTCTCGTCCATCCCCTTCTTCGGGCAATTATTTGCCATGTGGTCAGTTGACCCACACACAAAGCATTCGTGGTTCTTTTTCAGACTTGGATAGTTAGGCAAAATGTGACCTTCCTGTCCACAGTTGTAGCATATGGCCTTCCCCTTGAGACAGACTCCTAAGTGAGTCTTCCCACAGGTCTTGCAGGCCTCCATCCTCCTCTTTGGGTCCCCTTGCTTCACTCTCGTATTCCCAGAGCTTAACGTTTTTCTCTTCTGTCCCTCACCACTACCGCTGGCTCCTTCGACCTTCACTCCCCTATCCATTTTCCCCTTATTCTTCTTATCTTTGGGGTACTGGCTCAGAAGCCTCACTACCACCTTCGGCGATTATCGCCTTCTCTAAAATGGTTCCAAATGAAGTACTCTGGAACACAGATATACGATTATAGAGCCAAGGTTTCAAGCCCTTCTCAAACCGTCGTGCCTTCCTAACCTTGGTGTCCACTTCGTGTGGAGCAAACCTTTCCAGTTCATTAAACTTAGCGGCGTATTGGGGAACCGTCATGTCCCCTTGTTTCAACTCGAGAAAGCACATCTCTATCCTTCTCTGCATGCTCGTGGGAAAGTAGTTCTCAAAGAATATCTCCTTGAACCTCACCCACGTCAGATTCTCTATCCCAGCCCTAGCCTGATTGGCTTCCCACCAAAAGTTGGCCTCTCCCTTCATCATATAGGTTGCAAAGGCAACCTTCTGGTGTGACGTCACCAAAACAGGTATACTTCACCCATCTTGCGTCTCCAGATACATGGTACAGAACTCAACTACAAACTTAATTATACAACTGTCGTGCAAAATACGACAAAACATAGCTGAGAGTTTAAACACGAATATTGTCTTCTAGACAATATCCACACTCAATGGAGTCCTCATTACAATTATTATCACACTATTTTATAAAAATAGTGAGGACTACTATAGACACCATCTCGGACCATCACTCCATTCCCCAACTTGTCCCAGCTATATTCTCATTTCCTGAAGAGAACAGTGAAAGAAAGGGTGAGCTCAACTAGCCGGTAAGAAATATTATGACTAAGATAATGAAGAATAAATTATCCTTAGCCTTCAACAGTATAAAAACTGATAGAATACAATAAACAATAAGTTTTAGATCAATAACTGCAGCGGAATAAGCAATCCATTAGAAGAGTCAAGTAGAGCATGATATCTACTATCTTCTATGATTTAAAAGTTTATCATCAATTTTATCCCTGTAATACTCATCAATAGTTCTTTATTATACCCAAGACAAATAGAACTTTCATCACCTGTCTTCACCTGAACCACCAAAGATGTTAGTTAAATTCACAATTCATGTTTATAATAATGTGGATCAATAATTTCTCCTTGCCACAAAGGCTTAATAGAACATTTACTCAATATCCTTACCCCAAAGGCTAAAGATATTCAAATGTAATAACAATGATCATAACAATCAGTTGTCTATCTTTGCACTACTGGCCAAAGATATTCAACTATAAAACCAATGGTCATGATCATACCAATCAATTGCCTATCAGTGCACTACGGCCAAAGACATTCAACTGTTAACTAATGGTCATGATCTTGTTAATCACATCATCGAATTATCCCTGCACTACGACCAAGGATATTCATTAGTATCACAAGAGGTCATGATCATGTCATACACCTGTCCATCTTTGCACTACGGGCCAAAGCTATCAATTAACAGTTCATCTTAGCACGTAAGCTAAAGATATACTACTGTAAAACTAATAATCAATAGTCCATCTTTGTACGTAAGCCAAAGATATACAACTGTAAAACCAATCATCAATAGTCCATCTTTGCACGTAAGCCAAAGATATACAACCATAAAACCAATAATCAACAATTCATCTTTACACGTAATCCAAAGATATACAACTGTAAAACCAATAATCAACAGTCCATCTATGCACGTAAGCCAAAGATGACTTTCATCACAATATAAGCATGAGGATGATGACAATGATATAAGCATTAATCAAACGAAATCAAGGATAAATATTAAAGACTTTAAATTTATCCAGAGTTTAAAAATATCCAAATTGTCAACATGATACTGTTTTGTGGAGTAAAATTCAAGAATAATATTCATATACCAAAAAATAATTTGGACAGAAAAGAAATATATTTTTCGGATAAATAGTACCCCGTGAATAGTAACTCATGAATAGTAACTCATGAATTATGACACCCCCAAACTCAGGTACTTCATTCCCACGGGATTTGGTGTTCTCTTAATCAAACATTCATATCTAACTACCCAATCACAATAAAACTGGATAAATAAAACCTTTCCCATTAAAGGGTTACATAATAAAAATCTCCCAGGTTGTCTAACCTTTAAATACAATCATTCAAATGCGGAAATTATATAAACTTCATTACAACCATTCAATTAAAATCTGAAAATCAAATATCAAATTACAAGTCTTCAAAACTTGCTCAACTTTCCTTTTCCCTTACTGGTGCTAGGTACATCAGCCTTTTCATCGTTAACTGTAAGAGTTATATAAGCAAGAGTGAGCAAACAATGCTCACTTGAAACAATAAGGAATCGAATAATAGATAATAATAATAATCGCCATGATAGGCTCATCAAGACTGAATGGTACTCTAACAATGATAATCAGGAACTGAAATCCAAAATGTGGAATAAATATAACTGAGGGTCATAAGACCATGAACTATGTCCATAGTTGCGAGTAATCTTTCAACTCCAACTTTAACAGTCATAAGACTATAAGGACTCCTCGTACTTAGGGGGACCAGCCCTTCGTACCATGTATTGTGCACAAACATTTAACGCTACAAACAATACATTGATTATAATCATATATAACCTATAAAAATAACTTTACAACACTAGTTTATCATATGAACACACATAAAATCAACAATCATCCTACCACAAGAATTTTACAGAGAAATAGGAGAAGAGAAAGCTAAAACTTTTAAAACCAAAAGGGTAGAAGAATACCTTGATAGAAGATGATGGTTATCCTTTAGATTATCAAGCCTTTCTCCAACTTCACTCTCAAATTCTCTAGGATTCTCTCTCACTTTTCCACTTTTCTTCTTCTCTTCTTCCTCTGAGTCTCTTCCTAACACTAACTAGCGTACTAACAAAATAACGTATATAATATAATAGGTACTAATTATATAATAGTATAACTGATATCAGTTATAATAGATTTGAAAATCAAAAGCCATAAGGCTTGTTTGGTTAACTAACTAAAAATAACCCATTAATCCCAACACCTTGTTTGGTAAAACACAATTAAATTAAAAACTTAATTTGCATTAGGCCTTGTTTGGCAAAACTGAATTAAAACTCCTTTAAGTTATTTTAATAACTACTTAATAAAAGGTTATTCGTCACACTTTTATTTAATTAAAATAATTCTAATAACAATTTATTAAATTACTACATCACATAAATCAATATCACAAAATTATAATTTTCTACATAATTATAACTTTATTTAATTCAACTAACACATCCTTTTAGTTACAAATTCAAATAAAAGAATAATAATTCAATTAATCAAAACTCTAAACTTAATAATTAAATTAAATTAGAATATAATAATTAATTTTTTAATTATTTATTTAACAAATAGTTAACCAAATTGAATCAAATTTGAACAATTATTTATTTAACAATAAACACATCCATTAAATACTTAAATATTTTAATAAATATTTAATATAACAATAAAAATTCTGGAATGTTACATTAATAGTAACTCATGAATAGTAACTTGTAAATAGTACTCCGTATTCATACATAGTACCGTATACATAAATAATGTCATATACGTAAATAGTGTCGTATACGTGAATAGTGTCGTATACGTGAATAGTGTCGTATACGTGAATAGTAATCCCGGCACAAAAAAGATAAAGTTTCACAATAAAATTCATATCAATATTTATAACACCTTAATCCAAATGTTATAAATCACTTAATAATCTCATAATCTAATATTATTAATATTACCACAATATTTTAATCATTTCTTAAACTTATAAACAATTTATTTTAATTATTTACAATTTACTAATTAATGCATTTAATCATCCTAAAATGTCAAACTCATAAGATTTCATCACCAATAACCAAAACTCTCATCAAAAATCTGCATATACCTTATATAGAATTCTCAAGCCATAAAATCATATTTACCAATTTTTTAACTTCACATAACATATTTAATTCATATGTTCATAACTAAACCATTTTCATGAAAAATAACAAATCAGTCCCAAAAAGTTTTCTTTTCTGGGATTTAGCAGAATATAGTCCCATATTGAACATATATTTTTCTCATAATTTTTAAAATTCATTTACTATTTCTCATATGGCCAAAGCTGCCGAATATTTAGACATTTATCATAAACTGTACTTTTGTCCAAAAATTCCGAAATTTATAGGGTATACTCTTGTGATATACATGTACTCCTAATAAAAATTTCATCAATTTTGGAGTTAACCACAAGGAGTTATAAGAGTTTACTTTTAAAATAGTTTTTTCCCATAAAATTCATAACTCCTAATCTATACATCCAAAAATCGCCATTTTTGGACATAATCTAGAAAACTCATCAAATTATCATTTCAAAGTTTTCCAAAATTTTTGAGGGTATGAAAAATTACAAAACTGCCCCTGGTAGAACCCCTTACTTACAACGGTTGAACGAAAATAATATTCCTTACGAATATTAACGAATATAATGAATATTGAACGATAATAATATTCATATGAATACGAAAAAGAATATCTCTTCAGAATAAAAAAATAATAACCCTTACCTCAGAAGAAGACTGGATACTGGAGTAGTGAAGTAGTAGACTACTCTTCTTCTTTCTCTCTATAGTTTCTCTTTCTATAGCTTCTATCTCTATAATTGCTCTTATGAGACTTAGTGAATTAGTGAGAAATGAAGGAAGAATGAGCTTCTATTTATAGGAAAATATAGTTTCAATAATTGCACATTTTGGGGCTTGAAATATTATAGTACAATACCTTCAACTTTTCTTTTATTTTTAATTTAGTCCTGCAAGTATTATCAAACTTGCACCACCTCCCTTAATAGTAAATCATGTGAATTAATAGTTCATTCATGTGACTCAATAGTATAATCATGTGAAAAAACTAATTACAATATAGTATATTCATCTATACCTCTATTTTTTACTTAGTCATGCAAGTATTATCAAACTTGCACCAACTCCCCTAATAGTAAATGAATGTGATTCAATAGTACACACATGTGAATAAATAATTATAATCATGTGAATTAATAGCAATTAATTGCTCATTTATCCGATTAATTACCCGATTGGTCAATATAACTTCTAGACATCAATTATTATCGAAATAAATGTCGGTTTCCACTAACACTAATAATCCCAACACAATGGAACTATCAATTTAATCTTTAATCAACACGAACTTATTCATCATTAATATTATAACTCACAATATTTAACAACCAGGTTGTTCCCAGGAAAGAGGGGGCTTTTCGATAAGGATTTCTCCTTATTGGCGCGCAATTAGGTGACCAAACCTCTCCTTAACAGAACTTCTAGACATTGTCAATATTGAAAATAATAAAATGAATAATTTTGCCGTCTCAATTATTGATTTAATAATATATCATATTATACAGATGATAATCTTTGTGACAATAATCGAATCAATAATATGAGAGATATGATGCGAAGAATTATCGTGTGCAATAATTGAGTATAACCGAGTGACTTCTCACGTAAAGCATCAATAATCAATACCGTGTGCTACTATGCAACCACGCCAGACATCGTATTTTTACTACTGAAAGTAGTTCAACAGCTTTAACGGTAATACTTTCGCTTATTATTTTTATAAAAAGATAATTCTGTCATTTTCTTACTACTACAATACTTCCGTTGTGGGGTCCACCAATGATTGTACCATCCTACGGATATTCCCCGACAAACAGAATATTCCCCGACCAAACGAATATTTTATAACAACTTGCATACTTTGAAAAATTTTCACATATCACCCTTAACTTTAACCCTTTATCAATTTAACCATTTACTAAATAGAATAATTATAAGAAAATTGAATACTTTTATTTCATAAAATTCGGGGTCTCACATCTGGACCTCGTCGACATTTGCTATCACAAATGCCTTCTCTATTTCTTTCACCCACGTTTGGGCTTCGATAGGGTTCGTAGTTCCTTTGAACTCCGGCAGACCCACGCTCTTAAAATCCTTAAAGGTAGTAGCTCGTGCTACTCCCGGATTTATGGGGATATTAGCCCCATTTCTATTAAATGCGGCTGTTAAAAGATTAATAAACTCCTACATAGGGTTAACCGGACCTCCCTCCGGTTGGTTTACATTAGCTCTTTGATTACGTTGTACTCTTCTTGGCGACATTTTGCTGATACAATAAACAACACATTTCGTTATTATTCCTTTCTTTATTATTTAGTTATTATTCGATATTAAACAACAACTTCAATCATCCATTACTCATTATGTTCCATAAAAAGGCTTATATTCATTCATTCATTGTAGTATAATACTACATCGGTTACATTACACAACCTAAGCTGATTACATTACTTTCCCGCTATTGCTTTCCAAAAATTTGGATTTACAAAAGACTACCCTTCGTTATACAAAAAAGGGTTTTACGTCACTACTAAGTACAAAATATTTACATACCTAAACTACTCTAGCTACTACTAGATTACATCTGCCTCAAGGCATTATCAAAATATGCCTTGGCAAGACCAAGAATAATATCACTACCGATAAGATGTCGCGTGCCCCTCGCCTCTACAGGATAACCAACACTGCTATCGAAATCAGATGAGAACTCCTATGAACATAGGACATTCTCCATATCTTCTGTTGTTTGGTCTTTAGCTCCTCCTTGAGCTCAAAAACTTCATGTTTCAGCTCATGGACTTTGTCCTTGGCCAAAATCCTCTCGTTGTGCTCCTATTCCCACATGGACTCCACGTCCGTCTTGTCCTCTATAACAGCTTGGAGCTCTGCCTTCAGCTCCTTAACCTCCTGACAATAATGGATATTTCTATCCAACACTGACATGAATAATGACATCATTGACTCCCCAGGAGCCGTCTCTGCTGCTATAGCTATCGGGTTAAAGGACACTACCTCCACCTCCTCTTCTATCACACCATCGAATACTGACATGAGGTCAGGATCCTCTGAGTCTCCAGACTCAATGACAACTATCTCGGGCTCTTCTGTTATGGGATTAGGTATAACCTCTATTTGGTTAACCGAGTCCTCACTAACTGTCTGTCCATCTACATGCATTCTATTTACTCCTGACATCTAAACAAAACAATTAAGTTGATAAGTACACGTCAGTAGAATAATAAAAACACATAACATAATTATAATGCATTTTTATAAGGTTATTTTCTTCTTTTACTTCTTTGACTTCTCTTAAGGTTATGACTTAAGGTTTTTAATCCCCCCTTAAGTTTTATAACCTAATGCTTTGATTCCAACCTGTGATGCCCCCAAATCTGGGTATCTTCTAACCCGACAGATGGTGCTACACGGTACTACCATTCACACATACATTCAATTGAAAAGTCTCAAAGGAACGAATATGTCTTCTATATATTCAAAATAATATTAACATTCCCCCAGGTTCTTTATAACCATTACATTGTTCTTGTCATAATATAAAATATATTACAATCATTCATCCTATACTATTACATAAGTATTCTACGGGTTCGTCTTCGCCTTGCCTTTATCCTTGCCGGAGCCTTCGGTCCGTTCGATCTTAGTTGTGTTCATATGGTTGAAGCAAGAGTGAGCATGACTAGCTCAGCAAGTACAACAATTCTAATAAACAACAAGCTTGAAACATAGGAATCATATATCTCCAATAATTGAACAATAGTTACGAAGTACTATCGATAATTTAAAATAGCACTTCTTTTCCTTCAAAACGTTTTACAATAACAATATTCAGTAAAACATCAATTCCGGTCCAAGACCTTGAGCATTTCATAAGTTCTTTTGAAAAGGACATCCCGGCACTAAGTCCGTAAGTCCGACATTTCTTACGAGCGCGTCTAGGTGATCAGCCTATACTCTATGTTAATCAACACTACATTCATTAAACGTATGTACGTTTAAGTTGTAGCAACCTCACGTGCCTGTCATTTGACGAAAAAACATTTTTAGCATACTCAGTCTTCGTTTGAAAACTACACCAATATAACTTGGTAAACATTGACCATGCTTGATAGAAACATAATATAAGTCTAGCCGAAAGAGTTGGCTTTGACTTCATCATACAAGACTTCATGCATAAGGATACATGAATTACAAAGCTTACCCAGATTGAACTAAAATAAGGGTTAGAATACTTGCCTTTAGCGTCTGCTACAGTTAATAACACATTCTCGTTTAAGTCTTTAAGTCTCGACAGTAAATGATAACATCACATAACACATTAGGTCATGAATGAACATACATGGTTCCTAATGAATCTTACCCTTCTTCTCAATCTAATTATGACTTAGATTTGTTATTATTGGTTCCGGTTTTTCCTATATAGTTCACATTGTTCATACGTTCATGTTCAATTCATTATCATTAACATTTAGTCATCATACCCTAAGGTTTAACAATACCTTATAATGTTACAATTAATCTTTACTTCTTTGATAAACTGTTACCATTCTTTCTCTACTTATAAACCTTCTTCTCTGTCGAAACCCTAGAAATTTGTGTCAAGCTGCGCCACCCTTCCTTCTCTATGTCGTGTCAAGCTACGCCACTCTGCAGTTAGCTAAGGACCAAACTCTGCTACATGCATGGCCCAGTCTATGCACTAAAAATTTTATCTATTTGACTTCGTTTGCTAAAAATTCACCTATTAGTTCATTTTTAACGAAAACACGGTAGAACGCTCGTTCGCTCAACGCCGCTTTCTTCGTTCTATGTCGGAATCCGGTCATTTTCGATTTCGCAACTCTATAATGCCAAATATAACTTGTCTCCATCGAAAACCAAAGTTTCCGAGTTTAAACACAAAATTTGACTTCTATTCCGAGAATTTCACGAATTTGACGATTATCGTCCAATCGTGTAAATTCCGACGAAACTTCATTACTAATGAAATGATCATTGTTCTAAATAGATTCTACCATCATATGAACATTTCAAACTACAAGTTACATCAATTTATTTAGGTTCAAGTTACTTATTCATGACTTATTCGGCTTAAGTCCATTACTTATTCAATTCTTACATGTTCTTAGCATACATGCTTATTAGACTACACTTCTCTTATAATCCTACAATGATAGAGATGGAAAATTATTAGACAAGAGTCTTACCCTTGAAGAACTAGTACTTCTCTTCTTCTTGAAAATCTAGCAAAGGATGTTGTGACTTAAAAGTGCTTATTCTCTCTAACCAATAAGTTGTTTAATGTTGGATGAAAATTAACAACCAACAAATGAATTGTGAGCTTGCTATTTATAGAAGTCTCTAAGGTTAGGGCATTATGGTCATTAAAACATCCCACCTCCTTTAATCACCTCCTTACTATTCATTACTTGCTAAGCACAACACTTATCCTTTACTTGGTCATTACTTAAAGTACTTGGTCATTACATAAAGTTCTTGCCCACCAATTCACCCATGAGTTGCTCCATGGATCCTAATTATCCAATGGATCATGATTTGGGCCCTAGTCCACTTAACTTAACTCCATCCTTTGGGCTTGCATTACTTTTAGTTTGGGCTTTTGATTAACAAACACTTAGGTTTGTACATCCAATTCCTATTGGACTCTACCAATTTGTTAACAATCCTACAAGTCTCACTTAATTAGCTAAAAGCCTTATTACATATACTATACATGTAATCCTTGTATTCTAGCTCGTATATTATTCGTAATATACGTTATTCCATTCTCCATACATACTCGTATAATACTTCGTATTATACTTGTATTCAATACCTCGTACAATATTTACGTATCATACGATCAATACACTCTCTTCTTAACGCTTAATATTCCTAACGTTCTCTAATTAAGTCCGCATGCGAAATATTGCGTTTTCCATACTTCAATTATTATTACATAATCCATCTCACCTTGACATTATAACGTTACGTATTTCTCGGAAGTTCAAAAATTATTTTCGAGCGGAAATCGATGAATAGTGTTTTTCAGAAAATTTCTCAGAAAACTTTTATTTTCATCTTGGAAATTCAAACACTTTAATTCTCTTATGTAGTTAAAATACTACGACGTTCCGACGTTTCTAGGTTATAAAACGACATTCATCTTACTAACACATAATAATAACAATTAATATTATTTTATTTATTATTAAATTATTTTACAAAGGATCCGAATTTCTCGGTCGTTACATCAAACTTAGTGATTTTCACTGTTTACGATGTCGCTAAACAATATATTGTGGATATCTAACAAAAGACATGCACATGCCGTAAAATTTAGTACCATGAGATGCCTTGTCCACACGATGTTGCTATTATGAGCAAGCGAAATTTGAGATGTTAGACTTTTGCTCAAAAAATTACTCTAAAACAATATTGGTCGACATATATTCAGCTTCCATCATGTCGTTAGATGACAAAGAGAACTGGGATGTACCAGAAGAAGTAAGAAACATATGTGTAAAACTACCGAACGCAAGAAAACCAGCGGGAAGATCAAAAATAGGGAGGTACAAACACGGATCTGAAATTAAAATTCAAAACAAATGCAGTATGTGCCAAGAAAAAGGACATAACAGGAAAACATGCAATAATCCACCGATTTTAAGACCAAAAAAGGTCTGATATAGTGCTGTTACATTAAGAATGTAAATACAAGAATATATAATTGTTTACTATGAGTAACCATTAACCACATGGTTGGTAACATTTTGATTGTGTACTGTAACCAAAATTGTTATTGATTAATATTTTGATTTTTGATTTCATTATGAGTTGTCAATAAAAAGCAAACATATACATTGAACAATTGGTAACTATACTAAAACATTTTTATATAAATTTCTTTACCATCTAAAATAAAATGGTTACCCCTTCATTCATGTTTAATTACTACCAACTAGATAACTATGTAATTTAAAAATATCCATCAGCTAGATAAATGGGAACCCACACATGTACACTATGCACTTGATAACTGTTCCAATATAAGTTGTAAATTATTTAGTTACTGACATAAACTAAAATGGTTATCCTTATATACAGGTTTGGATACCAACTGCACATTTCAAAAATATCTTTATTTTAATATGAGTTTATAAATGACCATCATATATATTAATGGGAACTCTTAATTAAAATTTCTTATTCCATCATGATGATAGACTATAAATAAAACACATACATTTAACAATTTATAACATTTGTGATACAAACTTATAACTGTTTGGTTACCAACAAAAACAAAAATTGTTAACATATATGTAGGTTTGGATACCAACCTAACATTTCAACTTAAATAACTGATATATACTGATTTTAACAAATTATATGTCAATTTGTTTACTTATAAAAAATAAAATGGTTACCTCTACAATAAAAATAATGGTAACCAGAACAAAACAGAAATCCATATTAGGCAAGCATGTATAATCAACAATTACATATTAACCAAAATAAAAAATAAAATTAACAAAAATCTCTCATTGATTGCACAATAATAGTAGTTAAAAACCATTAAATAACAATAAACAAAATATAATAAATAAGTAACCAAATAGTTACATAACAGTAACCAGAACAGGTTTTAATGGTAACTATAACAAAAACAGAAATCCATCTTAGGCAAGCATGTATAATAAACAATTACATATTAACCAAAATAAAAAATAAAAATGACAAAAATCCCTCATTGATTGCACAATAATAGTAGTCAAAAGCCATTAAATAACAGTTAACAAAGTATAATAACTAATTAACTAAATAGTTACATAACAGTAACCAGAACAGGTTTTAATGGTACACAAAACATAAACAACCTGTATATCCAACAACCTATAATGAAAGTGATATTGTTTGTTTAGGCAACCCATGTATACTCTCACATGCACATTTAACAATTGATATATGTCCTGATACAAGCTTGTAACTATCTGGTTACTATCAAAACATTAGATGGTTACCCTTTTATACATGTTTGGTTACCATCTGTACATTTCAAAACAATGTATAAAACACAACTTAAAAGAAACAAATACCAACCAACAAACAATATCACTTTCATTACTGGTAATATAATCAAATATGTAATCTCATCTACATAAGATCCAATAAACATCAAAAACTCATAAACCATACAAAAATGTTGTGTATATCCAACAAAAACAAATAATACAAAACACAATTCATAAAGACAAAACAACGAGATCCGAACTAATTAAAATCTGGAACAAATCTTCTTGGAAATTCTCTGTCAGTCTCATATCCCTCCAACTGTTTGTTCCTTGCATGCATGTAGAGGTTTATGCATAACTTCTTTCGATACTGCGCAATGGGGAATGGAATAGGAATTTCATCAAACTTCTAGTGAATGACATGTTCAGCGAAACAAATCGTGAACATCCCGCAATCACTGTACAAACAGACAAAAGATAACAAAAACCAAAACTAAAATCAACCTATATGTAATAATTAAAAAATGTAAACAATGTAACCCTTACCCCTCGACTTGTTCAAGAACCGCCTCTGCAAATTCCAACTCAATTATATTATCTTCATCCTTGTTGCAATACGGTTCACTGCTAAGGGAAGAATGAAAATGTATGGTTCACAAACATCCATAATTTTTGTTTACATGGATTTCCTTTTTTGGCTGCAGAGAATTGTAAGCTGTTAGACGTCTACGATGCACATCAATTGTCAACAAAAACCAATGATCCGGTGATGACATATGAATGGGGAACAACACGTAGTCAACATTTCTCCATGGTGTGTTGACATCCATGAAAAACCCATGGATGTATTCAGCAACATCACCCTCCCTAGACAGAACACGTTTATCTGCATTTTTACTTGTATACTCCTCGAAAAGAGCGGTCATCTTGCCATAAAACCAACAATCCGTGGTCGTTACCCTTATATGAACACTATCAAAATGTCTGTCCAATTTACGGAAATAATATAACGCAACATTGATGTGTTGAACAAAAAAAAAACATAGGATATTAACAGTTGCTGAAAAATGTAAGTATGTAATGAATGTAACTAAATAACGTATGTAAGTATGTAATGAATGTAACTAAATAACGTAACCATAACTAGAAAGACATAATTTAAAAAAAAGAACTCACATCGTCGTCTAACCATTGTCCATGAGTCTTTAATTTGTAGAACCATATTTTTGATGATATTGAGACAGACCCAAATACAAAAGCAGGTTCAATTTTGTCGTTCGTTCCAGGGAATGTTTCGGTCCTTCAATATAAAAGCATATTAGTATATATGCTAACATTAACAATTACCGTATTAGTATACATACTACCCAAAATCAGATTTGAACAGTCAATAATTAACATACTAATCAACAACTGAATTGTAAACAGTAACCTGGTAACTAACAAATATTAATATAATAACCATAATCAAATAGTAACCAATACATAACAAAATAGTAACCAAAACATAAAATAATAGTAACCAGAAAATAATTTAATAGTAACCAAAACAGCAACATCATGTAATCAATAATAATTTAAACAACCTGGATGTACTAAAAAAATATCTAGTAATCAAATATAATATAAAGTAACAAACACTTTATTTCAATGGAGCATTGACATAAATCAAATATAACATAATAGTAACCAAAATATAATATAGTAGTAACCAAAACCTAATATGACAGTAACCATAATATAATATGATAAAGAATTAAATGTAAATATAATGTAATCAAGACCAATTTAACTAACAACTCAGATATACCTAAAAATTACATAGTAACCAACGTATAATATGATAGTAATCAAAATCCCATTTTGAGAGCACAAAAATGGTATCCAACTCATAATATAACAGTAACCATAACATAATAAAGCAGTAACCAGAACACAATATAATAGTAACCATAATAATTATTTAGTATTAACCATATGTTTCTATAGGAATACAAATTTATTTGTTTTATAAAAAAATATAGCAATGTTAAACAACAAAAAAACAAACCTTTTCCTGTTGTTTAGTCCAATTTTAAACCATTGTTCAAACAATGCCTCTTCAAATTTTGACGGCATATCCATGCATACTTTAGGGAATGCAGAAAGACCTGCAAGTGTTTGACTAGCACCCACGGTAGTAGACGATGAACTAGCCGATCCAAACTTTGATGTATATGGAGACCGCAAAACGACAATCTTTGCATGTTCACGGACAGGTCTACCACCGGCTTTATGGACGTTTTTCTCTAACTCATCACACTGAATTATGTCCTGTGTGGTCAGAACCATCTGATCAAGTGCAGACTTGCTTTCTACCTCACATTTATTCCCCTTTTTCAATTGACAGAAAAGGTAACAAATACAATTAAATTTTCAACATAAACACATGCAGTTAACTAATATATGCAGTAACAAACTGAATGAACAATAATCGACATATTAAAATGAACATATCATAATAGTAACCAAAACAAAATAAATTAGTAACCAAATCATAATATAATAGTAACCAACACACATTGTAATAGTAACCAACCCACATTATAATAGTAAACATAACATATATAATAGTAACCACATCACAATATAATAGTAACCAAAACCTAGAGCATGTAAAAAAGAGATGGCATGTCGTGATAACACTAACTTCAGCAGCAACATACACAACAATCTATTTCCCAGTGCATTGGCTTAATATGTCAAAAGATGGCATGTCATTATTTTTGCTAATCTGTGCAAAATAAAAAACAACCAATTAATCATTAAAAAAAGACATATAACACATAACAAAACAAACAAATATGTCTAACCTTGACATTTTCTTCATCATCATTAATTTTTATTTCATGATGTTCTTCAACCATAACATCACGTTCAACTTCATTACCAATCTCAATTTCATTCACATCCTTCTTCTTAACGAAATTCGACACATCAATACCATCATTATTCTTATTAGTTTTGAACCATCATCAACATCCTCATCAACATGGGGGTCTTCAACCATAACATCATCTTCACACTCTTTAACAACTTCAGTTTCAAACTCATCATTCTTCTCATCAGCTTACAACCCATCATCATCATCATTATAATTACCTTTAAAAACATCAGCATCCTCATTAGCTTCATCATCAGCTTCATCATCATCATCATCATCATCATCACTGCCATCATCAGAATCAGAATCATCATCAGAATCACCATCAACTTATTTGTTCCTAACATCTTTGATCCCGCGTAACTCATCTCTAATAATTAACCTAAAGTCCCTGCATATCTAAACGTGTAAAATCTGCATCTCATCTCTAATATCAGCCCGCAATTTTCCAATGTCTTTTTTAATTTCAGACACTTTCTTCCCCAACGACGTAAATTGTGCATCAATAGCATCTTTAACGTCAGATATATCAAATTCAATGTTGTCACCCTTCACTTTTTTTTCAACCTTCTTATCAGCATCCTTCCCATTGAAAAAGTGAAGCCCGCCCAAATCAAGTCGATCCTTCTTCTCAGCCGTGGGAATCAAGCTTTTTATCCTCAGCTGAAAAACATTAAGTACACTTTAGTATAACATCTGACAAACATTGTACAATTACAATAAAAACAATCAGTAAATAAAGAATCATAAAACATAATCAGTAACCAAATACGTATATACAGGTAACCAAATGTATAGAAATCAGTAACCAAATACATGTATAAAGGTAACCAAATGTGTATATTCAGGTAACCAACAACATTGTTATAATTAACCTACATGTAATATAATCAGTACCCAAATGCGTATATTCAGGTAACCAACAACATTGTTATTATTAACATGCACATAATATAATCAGTAACCAAATGAGTATATAAAGGTAACTAACTAATTTGTTAATTGTAAACTTCGCAAAATATAATTAGTAACCAATTATATAACTAAAGGTAACCAATTACATTCTTAGTAGTAAACTGCATACCTGTCTGGAATAAAATACTAAATCGTTCAACTTGTCATTTGTAGGGGGCTTCACTAGCTCCTTCCATCCAAATAAACGAATATCCGACGGATGCTCGTCATTGCGTATACCCCGAGCTTTGAATGTCAGAATGGTTTCAAACATAAACACTTGGAATACATAAGGAAGCCTGTTCAACTTGTACAATTTGGTATAATGATCCTTGTAGAAATTATATATCGAAACACCATTCCTTCCTTTCTTCAAACGCCCCTTCAAAGAATTGGACAAAGAGTACTTTGTCATCTCAAACGTAACTTTCTCCCAAGGAAAACTACTAACATCACCATAACATAAAAAATTAACCATTGCACCATCCACATAATTTTCAAAAATTGTTGATAGAATGAAATTAAACACCAACAAAATCATTGACATTTTAATAGCCTCATCATCGTCATCAAAAACTACCTTCCGATATACCCTACCTATACTACTACGCGTCATAGCTTCCTCACCAAAAAACTTTTCAACAAGCAGATTCTCAATACCTTTATATGCAGTTATGTCATCCTCACTTTGCCATCTCAACCCAGAAATCAGACAGAACTCAGGCAAACCAAACCTGACCCTTTTCTCCCCAAACAAAAATTAGATTTCACCGTCATCCCTCTGGTGAACCTCCCTTACAAGAGCATGGTGAAGAATCTGGGAATACATTTGGTGCTTACCAAACTCCAAAAAATTCCCAAAACATGTTGCCTTAAACTTCTCCAACTGACTTTGGTTCAATTTCTTGACAATAATGTTGGGGACTTCCATGTCGCACCAATATATAACTTTTTTAGTGAATTTTCTGTTGCATTCCTCATAGTAAAGATCCCATAACTGCAAATAAACAAAATCAGATTTGCACAGTTATTAGTAACCAATATAAACAATATTTATACCATAAACAGTTACATAGTAACCAACAAATAATATCATACTAACCAAAACATAATATAACAATTACACAATAGCTAAAACAGACTATAAAAAGTATCCAACATCCCACATTGACTGCACAATAATAGTTACCATGTCATAATATAACAATAACCATAATATAATAAAGCAGTAACCAAACAGTTATATTATATAATCTAATTCTAACCAAAATATTAACAAGATGTAGTACAGATCAGTTTATGTAGTAACCAAACAGTTATATACAATATTAACCAAAACATAATTTAAAGGTAACCAAAACAAAAAATATGTAGACCAAAAACATACTGAAGAAGTAACCGAACAGTTATATCATAATAACCAAACCATGTTTTCATGGTAACCAACACATAATCAACATGTAGACCAAACCCAGTTTAGCCAACCAATGTATACTACGCAAATACATGGTAACCAAAACAACATAAAAAAGTAACCAAAATCCCAAATTGAGGGAACAAGAATGGTATCCCAATATTAAGCTAACAGTAATAAAAAAAACATACAAAACAAGTAATCAAACAGTTATATGATAGTAACCAAAACATATTTTCATGATAACCAATACATAAACAACATATAAATCAACCACATTTTAGTCAATCCATGTATACTAAGCATGGTAACCAGAACAACAAAAAATAGTAACCAAAATCCCAACTCAAGGGAACAAAAATGGTATCAAAATCATAAGCTTACAGTAAACAAAAACATACTAAAGAAGTAACCGGACAATTTTATGATAGTAACCAAAAAATATTTTAATGGTAACCAATACATAAACAACTTGTACACTAAAACCAGTTTAGTAAACCATGTATACTAGGCAAATACATGGTAACCATAACAACCTAAAAAAGTAACCAAAATACCAAATCGATGAAACACAAATGGTATCCAAATCAAAAGCTAACAGTAAACAAAAACATACTAACTAAGTAACCAAACATTTATATGATCGTAACAATAACAAAATTTAAATTAACACACCTTTAAAATTTTTTGTGTTGGAATTATCTTCTGATTAAGCACTTGACCTTCGGTCTTCACTACAGGGACATCAAAACCAGAATCTAACTGCACTTCAGTATGCTTGATATCATTATGTATCACCAACCTATTCTCATTCTTACTCAATTTCTGTGTTAGAGTTTATGCCCTAGAGGCCAATTATTTGATATAATTGCTTAACGTTTTGATATTATATTTGATTGAATAAATGAATGATTTTATTATGGTTTTATTTACTGCGTTATATAAATGTTAACATAATAAAAATTCCTTAGAATAATGATACAAATTATATAGTTTGAAGTATGTGACTTGAACATGAGATTATATAATTACAATTAGTATCATTGTTCTTAAATGTCCCTAGTCGAGTATCATTGTTGATGGGACAACAATGATGCATTAAGACTAGTATGTGGATTGAGTGATGACCAAATCTCATTGGTCATAAATATATGAGATATTAAGTCAATGCATAGGTACATGTTAGAAGAGCGATGTCTTTGATGGACCCACCATGAGAATTCTATGTGGAGAATTATGCCAAAGTGTCATTAGCAATTCTCATAGTGACAATGATGTAATGGTCCTCCGACCTGAAATCACTATATTTCTACACGGGAATTTATGTACTTTGATGTCATCAAATGTCACCTTTAATAGGGTGGACTATAAAGGTGATTATTGGGTACATCATAAATCATGTGAGGAATATAAGTGATCTAGATAGAATTTAACCATCCTATATATTAGGGGTGATATCCATAGGCCTCTTGATTGAGTAGGACTATAAAATGCATGGCCATGCTCAAATAGTGATTTGTTTCATATAGTCTACTCATTGATCAAGAAAACTCAGATTAAATTATGAAGAGTATGACACATTCCATGACTCGAGTTGAATCTAGGATATTAAGGTTAAAAGGATTAAATTACATTGAAACATTGGTCACGAAAAGGTTGCATCGAATCATCGATCTTATTATTACTTGGGTAGCAGTGATGCATTACTAGATGTCGCTCACTGTTTATAATTTTACAATATGATTTTAAAATTATTGCCAACGTAATAATAACCTATAGGGTCACACACATAGAACGTAATTTAAAATGGAATTAATTTAAATTTTAAGAATTTAAATATATTAATGTGATTAATAGTATTTAAATCACGCAATTTAAATTAAAAGGATAATTTGTATATGTGTATATTAATTAAGACTTAATTAAGATATATATATATATATATATATATAAAACTTGGATTTTATGAAATTAGGTTTTGATTAATCCTCTTTTTAACTACTATATATATGATATAGTAGCCACTTATGGTTAAAATCATAACTTCATAACCCTAGCTGCTCTTAGAGAGAGACTAGAGAGAAACAGTTCTAAAATCTATTCCTTTTGGTGGCTAATACCAGAGCCTTTTCTCGCAGATCGTACTGACCTGGTTCATGCATGCGTTCGTGTGGATACCGTAGAGGCACGATTCGTTTGGATTGCGTTGGAGATTCGAGCGCATCAAGTTCAGAAGCATTTTCATATTCGATATAATTTCTAACCACTGAATTAATTATTTTCGCATGGATCCTGTTTAGGGTTTCGAATTTGGTTTAAATTGTTCTATTTTCACTGTGCGTTTCTGTGTCGAAACTCTTCATTCTGACCTACATCATTCCCCTTCCCCTTCCCCTTCCTCTTCCTCTCCATCTCAATAGCAAACTTCTTCAAGTCCTTAACAGGATCACCCTCCGTGATTCTTTTCCTCTTTTCATCCTTGTATCAACCATTCTATACAAAACATAAAAATAACACAAACCCAAACAATTAATACTCCATTCTGTTAGAAAACTACTTTAATAGATAATACATTAAACTATTTAGAAATTACTTACCTGAAACAATAATAAACAACAGAATCGAACAATGGAGAAAAAGAAACCAACTGAACCACTTTGCAACAGCGATAACGAGTAACAACGATGATGACGAACAACTAAACGAAAATGACGAACAACTAAACGAAGATGATAACGAGTAACGATCACTAAAATGAAGAATAAATCACCAAAAACGATGAATATAGAAGACTAACACACGAACAGAAGAGAGAAAAAGGGTTTCAGAATGCAAACAAGGGTATCTGTCAACTGAAGAGTCGCGTACAAATGATGGCGATTATCACATGTTTCAAAAAAAATCACAAAAAGCACTTTTTCGCCACTGTGATTGTAGTGTTTTAAGCAATTAGTCACTGTGCTTTTAAATTATTCAATTACCTACTGTACTTTTTAAAAATTAAAAATCAGACCATTTCGTCCAATTTTCGTCACAGACGTTAAGAAATCAGTCAAGTTTTTCTAAGTGGCTTTTTGAAAAAACACAACAAAACACATCATTTCTTACCTGGCTTAAAAAAAGACACCTAAATGTTGACTCATCTTCTATTTCTCACAGACAATTGATGAAGGAAAAAACAAAAATACACAGACAATTGATCAAATTGAGAGTCGGAAGGAAGTTGTTATCTGAAGGCCTTAGTGGCAATTGCTAAGCAAAATAGATCTAGGGTTCTCTCCAAGGATTGTTACTTGTCTAGATCTGAGTCTCACAAGAGTGATTACAGATTTAATCGATCACAAATCTCACCGAAAGACATGGTGTTGACGTTGAAGTTGATGATCGACAGCGGATCCAACCGCAGATCTCTCTCTCTCTCTCTCTCTCTACTTCTTCAACAGAAGCCACTGTTCTGGTATAGGATGAGTAGTGAATCAGTCATTTCTCTCTTCTGGTGTTCATTTATTTTATTAATTTTGTATGTGTGTGTGTATAGCTAGATTTATGTGAATATTAAGATTCATGGACATGGAAATAAGATGATTCATGTATATATGTGTACAACAATGGTAGACAACGGTGATGGAAGAACTGAGGAAAGCCAGGAAGAACGTTGATTCTATCCTGATTAAGCAGAGTGCTGGTTTTTCTTTTTGTTTAAGTAATTTATCAATTTATTTAATTGGTGTAATGGTTTAGTTTTGTAATTTACTAAATTTGTATGATTGTTATAATTGTTAAAAAAAGTATATATTCAGTTAAAAATATTTTACTTTTAAAATACTTTTCATTTTACAATGTATTTTAAATTCATTTTCCTTATCTATTTTCCTTATTTTAATATTATTTTATTATTTGGAATTAATTTTAAAAATAAAAATAATTATTAAAAAGAAAGGAAAAGATAAAAGAAAAAGAATAAAAAATAAAAATAATACAAATATATATATATATATATATATCAAAATTATATAGAAAATGAATTAAAATATTTATTTTAATTTTATTATTTTAATTATTTCTTTGCCACATAAGTAATGATTTTTTATTTTTATTTTTTTTGTTGAAATTAATGTAATGTTGTAATAGATCTCATTGATACAAAAATTTTGATATATTATTTGTATTATTTGGAATTAATTTTAAAATAAAAATAATTATTAAAAGATAAAAGGAAAAGAATACAAATAAAGAAAATGAATTAAAATATTTATTTTAATTTTATTATAATTTTAATTATTTTTTCCACGTAATTAATGATTTTTTATTTTTAATTTTATAGAAATTAATATAATGTTGTAATAGATCTCATTGATACAAAATTTTGATATATTATTTGGAAAAGAGATAAAAAAGAAAAAAAATATTTAGGTAAAGAAAAGAAAGAAAATAAAACATAAAAATATTTTATTTTTAAAATTTTATAAGTATTTTAAAACATAAAAGTATTTTTATTTTTATTTTTAAAATAAAACATACATATTATAAATATTATAATATTAATTTTTATTAATATTATACATATTATAAATATTTAGGTAAAAAAAAGAAAATAAAACATAAAAATATTTTTAAAACCACAGTGGGCCAATTGTATTTTTTTTAAAGTGCAGTGGCTCAATAGTGTTAGGAATTTTGCTGACTGGCTTGCCACGTAGGAAATAACTTGTTTTTCTCTTCTTTTTTCAAAAGCCACGTAGGAAAATCAACCCACTTTTTTAACATCCATCTACAAAATTGGACGGAATGGCTTGATTGAACATTTTTTAAAAGTACAGTGGGCTAATTGAATATTTTAAAAGTACAGTGGCTAATTGCTTAAAACACTACAACCACAGTGGTGAAAAAGTGTTTTTTGCCCAAAAAAAACAAATCCGATTTTAAGATGGACACTAATTTGCCATGTCAGCCCATTAATATTAATCCCTTAAATTAAGGACTTATAATTGTAAATAAAAATGATGAAGTGTAATATTTTTATAATTATTTTATGGAAGTATGATTTTTATAATTATTTTCAAAAATGTACTAATATATGTAATTATTCTATATATTTTTTTTCAGATTTCAATGTGGTTTGGGCCGGTCTTTTTGGGTAAAATAGTAGGCTTATTTAAGGCCTTCAAGTAAGACCAAGTCCAGACTCAAAGCAGGCCGGGTTTTTCAAACTCTTTTCACGCTAAGTCAAGCTTGGACTTTATGTGAACCCCTATGCACCTTTAAATTTTCGGAAGAGTTAATTTTTAGCCCAAATAAAAAATGACAGACTTGGACTTTTTTGTTCTCTTACATTAGCCTTAAGCTTTTAGCAAAACCTCTCTTCAAAAATTAGAGATATGTTGATTTTTATAGTCAATTTATAAAATTTTAAAATTTAAAATTAATATAATTTCATTCTAAATTTTAAAAACAAAAAAAATGATAATTAATAATATTTTATAATTAATTTACAATTATATTTGTTTATACTAAAATTAAATAACTTAATATCAATTTCAAATTTTAAGATTTCTCTAAAAAGTCAAAATATATCTTTAATTTTGAAACGAACGCAGTTCATAGATAAACAGTACCATACCCAAGGTACACCCCAAAAAAAAAAAAACTAAGGCAGTGTTCTTAAAAGCTTCAACGGACCTAGCCAACACTGAGATATAGGCCTCCTCAAATTAACCAGGAGCTTTCACGTGGTTTCATAACAATCTAATTTCTATATTGCTTTCAATGTACCAATCAGTCACTTCTCTGATATAGCCACGAGCTTCAAATGAATAAACACAACATATTGGTAAAGTATTTCAGTAATATACAATCAGTTGCATGCACAATAAGATCAGAAAACATCGTCAAAACTTTCTCAAAGAAAACAACATAAAAGTGCGCATAGTACCTGCCATAATAGTTCTGATTACAAGAGGATGCTGGCAAAAATTAAACAAAACAGAAATATGTGAATAGTTGAAACTGCGTAATAATCATAGTTTTTTGCCCATTAAACTTGGACTCGACAAAATGGACAGAACTATCTTGACAGCAGGAAGATTGCCAGTAAATTCTGATGAGTTTAATCTTCACTGCTGCTATACAATTTCAGAAAATAACATCAAAACCTGGTTACAAGGAACACCAATCAACTGGGTACACGGAAATATCAGATACGAGGAGCACTACTTGCCTATGCTCACTTTTTTTTTTAGATAAACTCAAGGGTTAGAATTTACAAGTTAGTAAACTCAAGGGGGCAGATTAATAAAAAAGTTAAACTTGGTGGGCAAAAGAAAAAATTCCATTATAATCTAATTCTTCAAACTATGTTTCCAGCTTACAGAAAGTTAGAGAGGGACGATAGACTATAAAAAATTTAGTTTAGATCCACCCCTTCCCGTACCATGATACGGAACAATAGTATCCACTATGCAAAATGCAAAGGCAATAACAGTTCCCTGATAACTCTAGTCAAAACAACAACTAGGCATCCAAAACTTACACAGATTAATAGTCAGATTCACGAAAGAGGAAGCTGAAGAGATCCGTATCCTGCAAGTTGAGAGTTCCTCAAGTTCACTAAAACTGAATAGTAGATCTTTTATACACAAAAAGACTCCAAACAAAACTGAGACCCTCTCCGAGTTTGACGAACCCCAGAATCTTTGTCTTGAGCTCCAACATTTATGCCTTCATGCATGCTTCTGATAACCTTCTCTTTTGTGGCAATCAGCCAATCACCACTCAACGCTTCTCCTCGTAAACAAAACTGACCCTTCGTTAGCTATTCATGCCCAAATTGAAGCGCCCCAAAATCAACGCCATTAAGGCTCCATATTTTGTGACTTTAAAGCTGATGGGCATCTTCCTTTTAACAACCACCACCATTCAACCATAATATCCCAACTTTACTGGACCTTCTAGAATCTAAATTTTCTAATTCACTATTTTGAAATTCCAACCTTTTTATCCCAAGGATTTTCCCCTTTCCCTCCATCGACTATCTTCCAATGTTTCACCAGGCTGCATTTTCCAAGAATCGACACCATATACACATTTGACTAGTTAAAACTGATATTCCAACAGTTCCACTTCCAATCTCAATTATTCCCAGCGTCTCACTGACCTTTTCCCTTTACAAAGTTAAAACTTTGTTCAAAAGAGTTACACCACTATAATCCAAATTAGACATTTTGTTATCATTTAGCCACTAATCCCAACCCCACAATATAATATAACCCTACAAATTCCCAAATTGTTGTCGTTCAAAGCCTCATTGACATTCTCAAACTTCCGAGAGTTGGCTCAACTATTGCAACCCTGTTCTACATCTTCAAACATACGGCTCTCAGTAGAGGACACTATTACCTAGATTTTCATCATTCCGTCCAGAAGTTATCTGCATCATCCGGACTAAAGTATTATTTATCCAAGTCCAACATCAGTACAGAATCAATCTCAGGGTTACAATCGATTTTACCAATACATGTCCGGATCAGGTTCACAGCCCAAGAACGTTTTTGTATCAGAAAAGCCTTGTTTCCAGCTGAAACATTTCATTTGACCACATTATCCTGGCAGTACATATAGCAGAATTTCTGCCATAAAATTCCTGCCATACTGCAGAACTTCTTCTCCCGTGAAAGCACACTGTTTTGTAATATTTCTGTAGGAAGAAAATAATGATAAGAGAAAATCAAAATTCACCACTGACGAGACCAGTCAAATCATTTTCTTAAATTGCAAAAATTATTCACAACACTGCAATGCAAATAATAATATCAAGGAGAAGGCGAGACAATTTTGTAACTTGTTACAAACTTACAATAGTAAAAATAATTGATGTAAGAAATTCAGATAGACAAGGCCAGAGAGAGAGAGAGAGACGGACACACACACTAACAAAAAGAAAACAAAATATTACTTTTTTATAATAAAAATGTGGTCATTGACTATCATGCAGTAGTGCAAGCCCAACTCATTCATCAGATAGAAGTTAACAGGCATATATACTCCCTTACAAGACTATAGTTCATAATTATATTTAACCATCTTTCTGAGATATATGAAAAGCTATTACCTCATTAAATAATGATTTTGAACCCCATAGCTGTTAATCTATCACCCCGGCTGTCGTGTTGACCTTTGAGAATTTTATGTTGATATCTAACTTGCATATATATTGATGGATAAAGAATAAATTTTCATCACCTTAATAATACTGTGAGGCAAGAGAAGGTTTAGAATGGCTTGGAAAATAGTTGAGGAATGAGAAAAAAGGGTAAGAAAGAAACCTATCCTCACATATCGATAAAAAGACGCAACAAGACAAAGCCTTAATCACCAAGAATATATCAAACTCTGAATTCCAACGATGGGATTATATCAGTTTATACAGAGCATACAACTCTAATTTTAATATAATGGGAATCTAATTTAATTAGGAAAGAAACTCCCAAGTGCTATTCTAATAATGTACCTACTTTAATTAAAAGATCTACAATAAATACAATTAACTTATCCCTAAACAGTAATACTAAATAATTAGTAAATATTTCTTTATCTTTATATCTCCTTCCACATCATACTGCTACAGATGTTATATAAGAATTATGGAAAAGAATCTACTAAATAAATTTCTATTTGGGAGAGGTAAGATATATAAAAACTACTTTGTATAGAACATTAGAGCATAAACACAGAAGTTCAGAACAAAATCACAGAATTCGCGTTAATGGAAACAACAATAATCATCTCAAGTGTGCATAGAAGTAATAACATTAACATGCAAATTTACAAATGTGGAACTCTAATGAAAAATAGACAACAAAATAATTGTAAAAAATAAATACTCCCTCCGTCCCATATTTATTGCAACAGTTGACGTTTCACGCATTTTACGGATTTATGTTGACTTTATACAATTTGCCTAAAACAATCTTGAAATAATACACTATTATATTAACAAAAATATCAAAATTGGTGCGAAAAGTCTAAATTTTTTAATGTGTAAAACTAAGTAAGAAACATTGTCATAATGATGGTGGGACCAATAGCTTTAAAGGTATCATACTGGAAAATGGATAGAGAAAGTAGAAAGAACTAAAGAAGGGTAAGAAAGAAACCTATCCCTGTTAGATATCACACTATGGCACACAGCCTTAATCTCATAGAGTATGTTAACTCTGAATTCCAACGATGGGAGTACATAAGATTAAATAGAGCATAAAACTCAAATTTTAATATAACTAAGCGAACCTAATTTAATAAGTAAAGAAACTCCTAAGGGCTATTCTAATAATGTACCTACTATAATAAAAGATCTACAATAAATGCAATTAATTTATCCATAAATAATATATTTCTTTAATATTTATTCTCGTTCTGCATCATACTGCTATAAATGTTATAGAAGAATTATGGAAAAGAATCTACTAATAAATTTCTATACGGGAGAGGTAAGAAATCTAAAAACTATTTCGTGTACAACATACACGTATAAGTGCAGAACAAAATCAATGAATTCACGTTACTGAAAAACAACAATAATCATCTTCAGTGTGCATAGAAGTATTGGCATTAACATTCAAATTTACAGATCTAACAAAAAACTGGTAAACAAAATAATTGTATAAATAAAAATAAGGTAATACTTATATGGTTAAATCATGACTACTTGTCTATGCCAGGATCTTATATATAATATATAATACATGTGAATCTGCACACAATGACACATTTAACAACAAACTAATGAAGAAAATTTAAATTTCCCATAACTATCTATGGTAATGGTAACCAGTAATGCATGTAAAAACCGGCAGTAGCATAAAACTCCAATGTCTGTTTTCTCCTTGGCATCTTGTGAGAACTGTAAGTCCAACAAGTTAGCATACAATTAACTGCAAGAAAAAGAAGAAAATGTTATGGGAATAATAGGCTTCTGATCACTATGAGGTAGAGTTAGTAAAAATCTATTTTGGGAACCCTCACTCGGCAAGCCAAGGGTTGAGATTCCCTCATCAATTAGAAACCATAATCTTCAAAAAAAATCAAATTTCTTAATCCACATCTATCCTCCTCTCATGTTATATATCTATAAATTAGTACAAGAAACTAGGCGCTAGAGACCAGTCACTATATATATATATATATATATATATATATATATATATATATATATATATAACGATCCAGGGGGCTAGGGCCCGTGCTTGCGTTGGCCCTATTTTTGGCCAGATACCGTTCATCCAAGAATTGAATGGCGTGATTAGAAGGTCACTTAAAATATCTGTAAGAAATTGTTTCGGATACTGCAAGTATTTCTTGCAGATAGTTTTTACATTAAAAAACTCAAAAAGGATCGGAACAATCATTCGCTTTCCTGAACTAACATTTTCTATTTCTTCAATCAAATTTTAGAATTCAATAACTTTTTTGTTATAAATTCAAAAATGACAATGTATATCGTTGAAAAGCTCTTGTTAAAATCTTTAAATACAAGATGCGTTGTTAATATATTTTGGTCGAGTTAAAATGACCAAAATTGAGGTTAAAGTTTTGTATTTTGGAATAACCTTTGTAGGCTTTGGGGTTGCTTGGTATTTTAGCTACCTCAAAATATATCAACAATGCCTCTTGTTTTGAAGATCTTTTTGAAACCTTTCCAATGATATATAGATTGAGGATTTTGGACAGTGTTCTAACAATCCCCGCCTAGGCCCCCGGCGCCTCACCTAGGCAGTAAAAAATCCCTCCAGGAAATAAGGCGGGGTCTAGGCGGAGAGTTTTTGTTTTTTAACTACTCAAACCAGATCTTGATATATTTATTTTTCTAATGATTTATCATATTCATAATGCAAACTGTAGTAAATTTTGTCACAACAAGAAGTGAACAATATCAAGTCAAAATGGATAATTTTATAATAGTTGTAATTTTTCATTTTTTTGAACTTGTACCAACTTCAAATTATATAAATGATGATACATTTGTAATATTTAGTTTAATTCAATATAATTCTTAAATTTATGTTTAGTTTCTTAAGATTTAATATTGAATTGAATTTTTGAAATTTTATTATTTAATAGCAATCTTGTTTATGAATAAAACTAATACATTAAAGATATGTTTGAACAATTTCATGTTTGTGTTTGAACTTTGACATTGACAATAAGTACAAGTGTTTGAACTTTAAGAAAATGTCTTTATTATAGATTGTTTTGTTGTATATTATTATTTTATTTAGATAAATATAAGATAAAATATTAAAATTGGCTTACAATAAAAAATCCCACCTAAGCCCCGCTCAGGCCCCGCCTAGGCCCCTTCCCGCCTAGCGCCTTTTAGAACATTAATTTTGGATTTGTAACACAAAGATATTGAATTTTGAAGTTTGATTGAAGAAAGAGAAAATTTTATTTTATGAGGAGTGTTCTGACATTTCTGGTTTTTTTACGCTAAAAGCTATTGCAGGTATTAATTGCAGGTACTTCAAACTATCTCCAAGAATTTCTAGCAGATAGTTTCATAAATTTTTAAATATGAACCTTTCACTCAATGATGGAAGATGATTTGGCTCTAGAAAGTACTATATATATATATTACCTTGTCATTAGAAAGAAAAAGAAATTGCACTAGCAATTAAATTTTACCTCTAAAAGAGAAAAGTTTGAATTCAAATGTCATTTTTAATTGTGTAATTAGTAGCTACTTAACTTTGTGTACAAAAATTTTTAAATTCAAATCTTATTTGATATAATTGAGATATAGCAAAAAAATTAAAGATTGATCTTACAAAAGCTTATATGTGACACCATCTCTCTAGCTATAATTCCAAAATGTGTACGTTTTATTGAGAAGACATCACTGCAAGTCTGCAACCACGATCATTTGATATATTATAACTTCTTTGTATTGATGGGGACGGAGGTTTTGAGATGAAGGATAGATATCATAAAGATAATTCTCACACAAAACTCAATCAATTAATCATTTAATGTATTAAAATAATAAAATACATCACTATTTATAATACTCCTAGACAACTTTCTTAACCTAAATTGGACTCTAATAAGATAACTACAAATTAAATAAACTAATTAAAATACAACTAATTTATGGGCTTCTAAAACCCTTTATATTGTTCTAACCAACTTTCACGAGTTTGTCATACATCAGTTCTCTTCCGCTGAGAAAAACTCGACTCCTTCAAAAACATTAACACAAGAATAAGCATGTTGGATCACCAAAGAATTCTTTACAACCTTCAAATTTGGCATGTTGATAGCACAAGAGTTAATTTGGTATTGTCTTTGATAATCGAATAAACATTAGCACGAGCATCATGTTTTGCTAATGTTGATCCCACCAAATACGGGTTGTCCCTTTCAATTTAGCTTCCGCAAAGAAAAGTTTTCTTTCATCGGAAAATTCATACCAACGAAAGAAGCTCTCAAAACTATGAATCCAATCGAAGAATGCTTCGGGCCCTTGATCACCGTTGAAGTCTCCAACATCTAATTTCGCTCCTCTATCCACTACATTCATCCTAAGATCTGAAACATCAGGATTAACTCGTGGATTAGGGTCATGTTGTTGTAGTCTTAAATTATTAAGATCAAGAATGGGGTCTTCAAAATTCTTAATTCTTATGAGCATCTTCTTGTACCTTATCAACCAACGCATTTCATGAGTACGTCAACTTTTGAGGCAAGAGTTGTAATAGAAGCTTAAACATTTGTTGCAGTCAGTGTTGTGATCGAATCTTTAATCCTTTTGAAACGTGCATCTTGTTGTAACATATGAGCATCAAGCTTGGCGTTGATTTCTTCAGAATTTACCATGGTTCCTGTAAATAAAAAACTAACTGTAATTTAGCAGTAGATATTTACTCAAATTTGGTCTCTCTTTTTTTTCTTCACGGGTCTCTCTAGTCTTCTTTGTATTTTGTCTAATAAGGTATAGAGCAGCAAGCTTGGAGATGAGAAGGTTAAAGAATTACGCGACAAAGATGAGGATGGCGGTGGCGGCGGGATGCGGCAGCGACAGTGATAGCAAGCAAGGGGCAGTGATACCGGCAATGTCATTTCTACTTCTCTTTTTTTCTCTCTTCTTTTGGGTTTTGTTTGGAAGCTAATTGTAGTAGTTCGATATTGGCGGCTAGGGTTTTTAGGAGGTTTTGTGGTGTTCAATTTGGTCTATGGCGGTGGCTATTAAGGCAGATTACGTTGGCGTGTTTGTGTACTATTGATGGCTCAAGGCAGTATGGTTTAGGGTTTGGGTAAGGCTTTGTTTGGATGGATGTTAAATATAGGTTGGTTGTTTTGGCAGATAGCAAATAGGTTGGGCAGATTAATGGCGGTTATACGACTGTTTTTCTGGTCTTGGTATTTTGTAGGGCAGTAGGGGCTAATGATTTTTTTGACTTTCTGGGCAGCGACTGGTTGTGGGATTCTGACCGGTTTGTGGGCAATAAATTTGGGACTGCTGGAAATTGATAACACGAACAAAAATTGCAATTAATGAAATTGCAAACCTTGTTCTGATACCAAAAATGATGGGAATGGAGGTTTTGGGATGAAGGACAAATATCACAAACATAATTCTTACATAAAACTCAATCAATTAATCATTCAATGTATCAAAATAATAAAGTACATCACTATTTATAATTATAATACTCCTAGACAACTTTCTTAACTTAAATTGAACTCTAATAAGATAGCTACAAATTAAATAAGAAAACTACTAATAAAAATACAACTTCTAATTTATGGGCTTCCAAAGCCTTTTATATTGTTCTAACCAACTTTCATGGACTCGTCCTACATCAACTGTATTAATGAAATATAAGCTACACATGGAATAGTGTTTTTCAAAAATTTACCAGGAATTTCTCTATTGCATTTTCAAGAAGCCTATCCAATAAATGACTTCTAAACTAAAGCTCGACTTATCAAAGAAGTTAAATAAATAGTGTTTAGCTCTATTCTATAGAAGTGAAGCATAATTACATTTAATTTCCTTTTCATTTTAACAGTACAATAATTGTAAGGAAATTTTTGACTTAGATATTTAGAAGCAATAGTAATATATATTAAGAGTAAATTACACTGAACCTAAAGATAGCAATTATTCCTCCTCCAATAATAAAAGTAACACTCAGCACCATATAGTTAACTAAATGTAATGTCGGCTGCCCCAATGTGTTTGACCCTCTATTTTTAATGACCCAAGTCTCACTCGTTCCTTCTGTCTCTCTTCAATCTTCATTTTTTGCATTGTCATTTTGCCAAATAGAGGGTTAGGGTTGAATCGGGGGTTTCAATTTAGTTTCAAAATGGGGGTGATTGTCTCTCACCCATTTCACTTTTTATCTCTTCATTTCTCTACCATCATTTCTCTGACTCGCTCTTCATCCTATATTTTTCATCTCCATCTTAATCTCTCTATTTTCATATTTGTTTTTCCAACTTGTGGGGGTTAGGTTTTAAATTGGGTTTCTGAAACTGCGGTTTCGAAATTGGTAGTTTCAGTTCACTTTGAAAAGTTATATCTAACAAATTGCAGTACAAATTTCGTAGGTAAGAAAGTTCAAAAGAAATAGCAAAGATGATCTTTTTACTTCTTTCTGAGGAGGTATCAAAATCAGCCACTTGGTAGGCGACGCCTCAAATGCTTGGTCATCCCTTCTGGTGGCTTTTCGACTATTATCTAACTGGCTCTAGATTCTCGAAGAAACAGGGTCTTATCTTTGGAGCTTTGTCCATTAGAAACGATATTTTCGGATAATATTAGAGGGTCTTATTTAACTTTTCTGATTTGGTAAACAAAAATAACCTACAAGAGTACTGGGTATATTATTGAGAACTAAGGGCAATCAAAATATGGTTTTTGGGGGTGGAATTTGTGGCGTCAACCTGTAGGTTACTCGGTGTAATCACTCTACATTTAACTGTTCATGGAGTAAGTACTGATATAATTATACTTTTTACAAGTAATGTAAATAAGGCCACTACCATAACGTTATACGCTCAAATGGAAAGTTGTTAACTGAAAATTTAGCATGTGACTTCCAGTTCCAGATGGAGAATGCATCAGCTCCCGTGGATTAAGCCATGGGTTCAAACATAAATCTCGATTAACAATAAAATTTTGAATTATAAACAATAACAGTGACTTGGGTGTGAAGTATCGGGAGAGCTACTAAAAAATAACTGCCAATGTTCAAATCCAGAAAAAAGTTATATAAAGTAGGCATGTGAAAAGAAAAAGTAAAAGTATTGCAGCATTTGGGAAAAAAAAAAAACTTTCCCAAGATGTAACCTCATTGAATTGTAATTGCTCTTTCATCAAATTCCACAAGCATGTTACAAAGAAGACAAAAACAAAATAACTATCCCACAGATACATTGCCAAAAGCAATGTTCTAAAAGGCGCTAGGCGGGCGGCCGAGGGGGCCTAGCGCCTAGGGGGGCAGAATTTTTTATTTTAAGCTAATTTTAATATTTTATCTTACATTTATCCAAACAAAACAATAATATAAAGCAAAATAATTTAAAATAAAGATAATAAAGACATTTGCTTAAAATTCAAACACATATCCATATTGCTAATGACAAAGTTCAAACACAAACATGCAATTGTTCAAAATTCAAACATATTTTTAACGTATTACTTTTATTCATAAACAAGATTGCTATTAAATAATAAAATTTAAAATTTCAAGAATTTAATTCAATATTAAAACTTAAGAAACTAAACATAAATTTAAGAATTATATTGAATTAAACTAAATATTACAAATGTATCATCATTTATATAATTTGAAGTTGGTACAAGTTCAAAAAATTACAACTATAAATAAAATTATCCATTTTAACTTGATATTGTTTACTTCTTGTTGTGATTTGATATGCTACAATATGTATTATGAATATGATAAATCATTTGAAAAATAAATATATTAAGATCTGGTTTGGGTAGTTATTAAAATTAAAAAAACCTCTCCGTCTAGACCCCACATAGGCCCCGCCTAATTTCATGGAGTGATTTTTTTGCCGCCTTGGACCTAGGTGAGGCGCCAGGGGGGCCTAGCGCCTAGACGGGACCTAGGCAGGGATTTTTAGAAAACTGGCCAAAAGACAGGTGTAATATTTATAAGAACAGAACTATAGGAAATTTGCATCTTTGGAAAACAAAAGATGTGCATAACAATATCTACCACAAAAATTGTGATTACAGGAGGATACTGTAACAACAGAGAAAGCCAAAAGCATGTGAATAATCATACCTTTTCCCAATCGGTTTAGACCTCTATAAAATATCAACATAAATATCTGGACAGCCGGCTACGGCCCAGAGAATTCTGATTTGAGTTTTAACCTTCACTGCAGGTTTATTGTTTCCAAAAAATACGTCATCACAACCACCATGTGTACCATTGTAATTTCAAGGATCAATAGCAGAATAAGGCAAAGAGGAAGTCCAAGGTCTCGTAGCCCTGAAAATTAAAAAACTTTTCTGTGTTTCTCTAAACTTTACTTGCTAAGAATCATTGCTTTGAAGCCTCCAGATTTTATACCTTAATGTGCCGCTGAGAACCTTCTATTTTGTGGCAACCACCACTCAATGCTAGTCATAAACAAAACTGGCACTATTCTGAGTTCTTCCCTTCCTTCAAAATTGACGTGCCCCAGAACCATCACCTTCAAGCTTCCAGATTTTACGCCTCAATGTATGCTGCAGAGAACCTTCTCTTTTACGACAACAACCACTCGAACCTCTCCCACCTCTGCCAGATCTTCTGGAATCAAAATTTTCAAAGTCATTATTTTGATTGGCCCACCGTTTCGAGTCCCAAGAATTGTCTCCACAGTCCCTCCATCGTCTATCCTTTGAAGTTTCACCAGGCTGTGACTTCCAATAATTGACATTATTATACACATTCCTTGACTCGTTGAAACTGATATTCCAATGATTCCAACCACAAGAATTATTCCCAGTATCTCCCCATCCTTTTTCCTTCACAAATTTAGAACTTTGAGCACCATGGTTCAAAAGATTTCCACCATGATGATCAAAATTATTTGACTGTCTGGTATTATTTTGCCCCTTATTCCAGCCCAATAAATTATCCCCACAACTTTCCCAATTGTTGTCCTTCAAAGCCCCATCACCACCAAGGTGGCTCTGCTCCCACGGATTCTCAACATTTTTCGACTTCTGAGAGTTACCCCACCTGTTCCAACCCTGTGCTACGTCCTTTAAATCTACAGTATCCCGTACACGATAAGCCTCCCAGGGGTTATCATCATTACCTACATTCTTATTATTCCCATCTGAAGTTTGATCATGGACTGAGATGTTTGCTTCATCAGGATTGTAGTATTCTTTGTCCAAGTCTGACATCAGTCCAGGATCAATCTTCGGGTTCCAATCAATATTGTCGATAAACATGTCGGGATCAGGTAAGGGGGCATCAGACGGAAGGTCATAAATCATAGCACAAAAACGCTCTTTCGCATTAAAAAGTGCATCTTTTCCAGCTGAATCATTCCAATTTACCACATTTTCATGGCAATAAATATACTTCTTAGCAGCCACAACCTTATGCCACAGAATTCCCGCTAAAAGGCAGAACTTCTCCTCCCATGGAAGTGCATTGTTTTGTAATACCTCTGCAGGGAGAAAATAACAGCAAAAATCGAGTGAAACCATTTTCTTGGCTGGCAATAAGTATCCAATACAAGACAATTCAAGTTAAACTATTTGAGGAGAATGCAGATACAATTATGTAACTTGTTTTAATAGAAAAATAAACTTATGTAAACAATTCATATAAACATGTCCAGAAGAGAAAGAGACAACACCACTAACAAAACGGAAGTACAGGGGGAGAAAAAGTTCAAACCAACAAAACGTGATTATAGAGTATCAAGCAATTTCCCAACTCAATCATAAAGATAGAGGTTAACTGGCATAGAATAATATATAGACTCTTTTACATGACTAATATTTCTTAATATATTTTAATTGTCATTATGGCATATACAACAGTCTATTAATTTGATGTAGGACAAGGTAGAAAGAAGGAATAAGAATACCTATCCCCACAGAGAATTGGTAGAGAAACAAACACAAAAGCACAAACTCTTCTCAACTCATTTCATATTTAATAATCTGAAAAATAATAAAGATTACAGCTCTTTATATAGGAAACGTATGGCTTAGCAACCAAGTAAAAACTAAAAAGCCTAACATAAAAAAGGAAACAATTATCTACTTCCAAATAATTATCTACAATTATAGTTATGTTAATAATTACATCAATTTATCTCCAAATAAAGTAATAAGTATAACTAATTAATTTTTGGGTCTTCTTCTTCCACTCTGCACCACTGTTCCGTCCTTAAATAATGATTTTGGAACTCAAAGCTGTCAATCTATAGTACCAGCTGTAGACTGATATGGTACTGTGAAGTACTGAAGTCTGAAATTTTCTGCTAATCTTTAATTGATATAAAAACATTCTTACTCTTAACAGTATTTCCTACAAACATGAATGTCACATAAGAATTTTGTAAGAGAATTTAATAACTATCGACATGAGAGAGGGTCTAAATCCTAAAATCTAAAAACTACTTCTTACACCATACACAGATAAGTAAAATTACTACGGAAAAAAAAGAATCAAGGAGAAGTTGCTGAAAACAACATTAATCATTCTCAAGTGAGCACAAAAGTAATGTAATTAACATTCAAATATACAGATCTGGAACTTTAGAGATCAAAACTTGAAAAAGCTTATCCAGTAATGAATAACGCTTAATTGCAGAGATACAAGGATCCACTGCCAATAAAATACATAAATATTTAACTTGATACCTTCCAAATGAGATGACATGAGCATAAATAAATGAAATGTCATGAACAAAGATCTTCTCCTTAGCATATTGTGAACAACTTGACCCAAGAAATTATAAACAATTCAACGGAAGAAAAAAATACTATGGGAAAAAAGAACCACATGGACACGCACCCATGCAAGGGTTAAATTTCCCTCGACAACTGGAAAACTATTAAAAGATAAACACCCTCATAGATGATACCCCAAAATATGAATTTCTTCATCCATTTATCATCCTCTACCACATTAGATATCTAATTACAAGTACAAACACTAGTCGTTGAACTAGCCGTTAGGAGTGTTCAAAAAATTCGGAACGACCAGTTTTTTACTGCTAACAATTGGTTCGGTATGGATAATTTGGTAAAATTTAAAATCGGTTTGGTACTAGTAAAAAAAAGGTATATACCGTTTAATCGATATCGGTATCGGTATTTATTTTTTTCAAACGGTGCGGTATCTACCGGTTATATTATATACAATATAAATATTTAGATTTAGTCATCAAGAAGTATCATAGGAATTAAGAAACAATATCTTTATGAGTACCAATATCTTTAACATAAAGAGCAAAAAAAAACATATAGTGGCACCATGGGAACTTACTAGTGCTCTTAACCAATAAAAGGGAAGCTTACTTGCTCCAGTTACTGCTTCAATAATAAATCATTGTAAACTCATATTACTATATATTTATCTCACACTATGGCCACATAATTACAATAAAATTATGTTTTAAAAAAATTAACAAAACAAAAATAAAACCAAAACCGATATTACCGAAGACAGTCCCCTATAATCGAATCGGTCCATACCAAAGATGGGATACCGATATTTCGATAGCGGTATTGGTATCCATTTTTTTAGACATTCGATAATCGGTTCAGTACGGTGTTTTACCAATGAACACTCCTAGCCTTTATAGAATAGTAGTTAAAAATTATTTAATAAACAAACAAATAAACTAGCCGTGAAAAAGGAAAAGAAATCTCACTAACAGCCAAATTATGCTTTTATTAGTCTACAAGTAGGAAAAGTTTAACCTTGAATCTTACTTGATATGATTGAATATGTCAAAATTAAATACTCCCTCCATTCTACCAAAAGAGTGCCATTAGAATTTTTTTACTAGTCAATTTGTGAACTCCTAAAATTTAAAATTGACCTTAATTTATTTGATTTTGATTGATGCGCTGATTAATATTGTAAATTACTTAAAAAGTATTACTAAATACAAAATTTTATTCCAAAAACATAAAAAAATTCAAAACACAAATTGAATTTTAGGATTTCACAAATTAAGTAGGATCAAAGTTAAATAGATTCTTTTGTGGAATAGTGGGAATATTATTTTACAAAAGCTTATGCGTAATGTCGTCTCTATAGTCAATCACCTTTCCAGTGTCGATTTTATTTCAAAAATGTCCTTGTGACTAGGTTTATTTGATCGCTTATAAGTTGGAATCCTCACTTGTGACAGAATTTGAGAATACTCCCTTGCTTCAACCTTGTATCCCTTCATGATTGCTTAGTTGCGGCTCTATATTAAAGTAATAGAAGCTGCATATGTTACAAGCCCCGAGTTCAACAGTATGCACTCGCGTCATACAACTCCGTTCCCAAAAAAAGGAGGAGAAGCTATCTTGAGTAGAGCTACAAAGATATTACATTAGGTTTTGTTCAACAATCAGTCGGGATTTTCGCTATAAACTTTTCAAAACGTCTCATGTTGATCACCTCAAATTTCATGAAAGGCTTTACCAAATCGTCTACAACATCTTTTTTGAATTATATACTTAAAAGTAAATAATTATTGATATATTTTATTAGTAATGTAAAAAGGCCACTACTAATCACATACTCTTAAATAGAAAAATAGTAAAAACTATTGGCACATGCCAAATAATGGTCAAAAGAACATCTCCCCGATACTTTGAAATAAAAACTAAAATTAATTGGGCAGGGAACTAATATTAAGACTAGATGAATAGTTGTTGCAAGTAAAATATGCAAATGGTCAAATCACAATTTTCTAGTGGCCTCAAACATTTGTCGCAAATTACTAACATTACTAGAAAAAATAATAACTTGGGTGTAGTCGTACATAAACGCTACTACGCAGTGAATCTCATTGTAATCCATCACTTCCTATCAAAAAAAGGTAGGCATGTAAAAAGCTACACTAAAATTAAACTTGCAAAGGAATCATTGTTATCCAGTGTAATTGCGTTTTGATACGGACGTTCCAAAAAATGGTACACTTTCGTTTTGAAACATAAAATGTGGTGATCCAAAAAAAAATTCCTATTTTCTTAAGCTTCTATTGCACAAGCCTGATTACAACTTCGTTTTATGATTTAAAATGTAGGAACTTCTCTAGTATAGACCTTGGGACGCACAACTAATGACAAAGATCAAAAATCTAATGAAACTCTAGAATCCATTATCTAAAATAGATAGGATATTTACAAAGTATAATATTTACATGAGTAAATATAGAACATTTTATTTGAAACTTTAATATGTAAAAGAAGATTCAAGTGTCTACCACCTAATATAGCCAAATGAGCGCTTAGTAAGTATCAAGTAAGCGTCTAAGCGGTAATATGGCATAATCCCATTGAAAATGTGCTTGTTGTAACATAATGCTTAAAAAACTCAACTAATTTCAACTATATCTCAACTAGTTTTAATTATATCTTTTTAGAAAGTTATTTCCAACATGTTTTGGTTAAATATATTTTATACCAAGTAAGCAATTCAATAAACAAACCCTTGCGTACTCCGTACCATATACCATGAAAAATGACGTTTTCCATTCCCGATTCATTCCACGAACCACATTTAACTATGATTTAGGTTACATTGATATCAACTAATACAACTTTTCTTAGATAAAACCTCATTCAGTCGTAAGTCCATAGTCACTAGATACTCTCATACATCTAGCGAACCGCGTATTGGTACTTGTGTACCCAAACAGAGTACTTTTACGTACTAATACTCTAAATTTAAAATACCAAAAAATTTCTTTGTTGTTTAACTATAATTGCACAAATATCAATATTATAACTTAGTATTGGATGTTCAAATATTACATTTGTACTAAAAAAATTATAAAACTATAAACTTGTTGATTTTACTAAAAATCTTCTATAAAACCTAGGTTTATTACATTTGGATTCTAAAAGAATTCCTAACTATAAGAATTTATGTAAAGATACCCTAGCGAGTTGCGTTTTAGCTATGTAGCGTACCGCATATTCATATTTGTATTGAAACGTACCACGTTTCAGGTAACACTCGCAACTATCTTTGTCCATGAGCAAGTGCATGAGAAGACAAAAACAAAAGAGCAATCCCACAATCATGTTGCCTAAAACTCAAATATATATAGAAAAGTGTCATAAAGATACGAATTTAAAAAAGTACATATAATCTAAAGTTTATAGAAATAACTCATAAAGGTATAATAAAATACATTAGTAACAGCAGCACACCAAACTATTCAAAATTCTCTTCATATATTTTTCACCTTTTTCCCCCTCAAAAAAGTTACTTTAGGTTTTATAATTTTTTGTGGCAAGGAAAGTTAATACAGATTTGATGGATGGGGAGAGGAGTAGGAGATAAAATCTTTCCAGTATTAAGCGAGCCACGATCTTTAAAAAAATAAAAATAGAAATACAATAACAATGGTAACGTTAAACTTCTCACTCTTGATTTATCGATAGTGCAGAAATGGAAAGATATATAATAATGCAAAAAATTGTAAATTATAATGTTGAACAGGGTTATTCGTAAGGGACAAGTACATTAAAAATCAACTAAAAGTTGTGTAGTATCATATACGTGATAACTTTTTCCCATGACTTGGGCTATTTTAAATAGTCGACGACCTCCATCAAGACCAGTTGAGACTCATAGTCATCTATCCAACCACCATAACAGCCATGAAGATCGATATGTTGGCTTAAAGTCGAAGTCCCTCACATAAATGTAACTTACACAGATGGTAATAAAAATTATAAAAGCAAAACACACACACAAAGGTTTCATCAATCTAACAATTTATCTACATACATGCTTGAAGAGAGTAAAAAATTTGGAAGTAATTTATGTTTAACATACAAAAATTAGATTTTCTTTTCTTTATTTTTCCTTGATAAAGATTAAAATTAGAATTATAAAAATCAGTTGTCCAATTCTACATCATCTCAACTGTAACTGTTTTTGATTTAGCCAAACCCTAATTCTTTTCCTCTTAATTTTCCTATAAATTGCTTCATCCCTTACTCAGAAACAAAATGAGCTTCTAAATTTACAAAATTAAACTAGTTAAGGAGAAAAAGTTTCAATCTTGAACTACTTTGCAATTCCTTACAAATTTAAAACTAAAATTATAAACACAACAAAAACAGATCCTCCATCAACCAAAATCCATTTTTCAACAATGAAAATCTATACAAATTGTGTACATGCATCCAATTATAATGTTCTGAATTCATCAATGAACATTCACATACAAACATTACACTGGTTTTTAAATCAATCTATCATAATTGTTGCCCAATAAAACCATAAAAGCACAATTACCTTCAGGATTAACTTTGGTTTGGTAGTAATTCGGCGGCGATGGTCGGCGTTCTTCGTCGTACCTCCGGCGAGGGACCCATCGCCGGTTATTCCATCTACCCATTTTGAGATATGTATAATTATATATATATATATATATATATATATATATATAATTGTGTGTGTATATATATATATATATAAGAAAGAGAAAAAGGATTTGAAATTAAAAATCAGAAATTGGGGCTACTGCAGAGGAGAGAGAGTCCAGTGAAGAAACAAGAGCGAGATTGCAAGACGAGAGACAGGAGAGGCAGAGTTGAATTTATATAGAGGGTTGTGGGTCAGATGTTTGGGTTTTCCTATTCTTTCTTTTTTAAAGAATTTAGTTGTCCAAAATAGCTCGAGTTCATAAAATCCTCCTTGGAAATTGATTTATATATGAATAAATATATTATCAAGTTGGATTATAATTTAAGGGTGTGTTTGATAAAATTGAATTAAATACTACAGTAAAATATTTATTTAGGAATAGACTTGAGATTAAACTATTTGTATTTTAATTGAGAGGTTATTACTAAATAGAGATATTGGTACAAAATATTTTTCGAACACCCAAAAATATCTACTTTAATAAAAATATAGATTTTATAACAAAAATTAAAAAAAAACATAAATTATTTAGATTTTTAAACTAGAAAAATGTAGTTTTTTATAGAAAATATAGTCTTTTATAGGAAAATATGATCTTTTATAGGAAATATAGTATTTTATAGGAAAATATAGTCCTTTATAGAAAATATAGTCTTTTATAAAAAATGTAATCTTTTAAAATTAATATTCTCTCTCTCATATATATATATATATGAAATTATTACTATATAAAGATATAGTTTTTTAATACGGGACTTAAAAAGTATATAACATATTACAATTTAGAGGTTATTCTTATTTATAACTGGCCCAAATTGGGACCAAATTTTTTTATAATATTGTAGAGGTTATTCTTATATACAGTATTTTTAAATAGGGGTTTTACTATATCTTTGTTCCTAAAATATTATCGTTTAAAGTTTTTGCACATGAATTAACAAAGTACCATTTACCAAGTAAAATTTGTTTAAAATTTCATCACTACCCCTTTATGGGAAGTTAAAAACTATTAATACAGGGGAGAGAAATTCTTGGGACAATGAGAGAAGCTAAGGGTAATATAGAAAAGTAAATAATTTATTCTCCTCAAAAGTTGTAAACGACAAACTTTTTAGAACAAATTTTACCTTCTAAAACGACAATTTTTTAAGAACGGAGGTAGTAGTTCTGAATGTTTAAGTAATCTGAATGAGCTAAATAAAGCAGAATTTTGAATACTGAATGGAAAAAATTATTTGATAATTGACATATCTGAAACATCTAAATAACAAATTTTTATTATTTTACCTCTCAGAAAAAATTTAAAATAATTGTAAATTTATTTAATATTACTTAATATAATAGTTAATATTGTAAAAAACTTAAATATAAAATATTTTATTCAGCAGTCATCCAGCCCATTCAACCAAAAAAATTATACTTGGTCATTTAGCCCAAAAATCTGACTAATACAACCATTCACACGATTTTTATTCAAAACAAAAGTATTGAATGACTGATCGATTCAGTCATTCAACTCTAAACAAATTCCCCCTAAGTAGCTGTTTGTTTATAACTTAATACATCTGGTTGAATCGGTCTGCCATTAAGTACGTTTGTTTTGGGGAAAAATCGTCTGAATAGCTGAATCAGTCAGATGATTGAGCTGATGGCTAAGTCAGATTTTTTTTTGCTGAATAGCTGAATGAGCAAATGAATAAAGTAAAAAAAATTAAAAAATTAAAAAAATATATTAACTGTTATATTAAGTAATATTAAATAAATTTATAACAACTTTGAATTTTTTCAGAGAGGTAAAATAATAAAATTCTGTCATTTAGATATTTCAGATATGTTAATTATTAAACAACTTTTTTCATTCAGATTTAACTCATTCAGATTCAGATTTAAATTTAGATTCAGATTCATTCAGATTTTATCAAATACCCCTAAGTTAATGTCTAAGCCATAAGATATGTATGTCTTCCAATAAAAAAATATCATAACTTTCACTACAATCAAATGTTATGCACATTATGTAAATTAAAAATTATAAAATATTTATTACAAGATATATTATTTTTCCAACAAAATTTAAATTGAAATATTAATTGGCATTTTAAATACTTTTTTTTATTTTATTACTAAATACAACGCATTTCAAACTATGACTTAAAAGATAGTCAGAAAAAGGAGTCGGAAGGGAAATTAGGGAGATTTAGGAAAAACTTACGTTTGATTTTCAGTAACGCCTCTTCAATTTAAACTTCTTATTGATAGTAAACTCAAATTTATCATATTACACAATTTAAAAAAAAAAATACCACAAGGCGACCTTTGATCTGATTTATAATAAGAGTGTTTTTACGATGACAATTTTTTTTTTTAAAAAATTAGTTTACAAATTGTTATTAGTGGATGATCCACCATTACATAGATGGGCCTAGTAATAATAATCAATCATAATCAGCCAAATTATTTTATAAATAATTTTTTGTAAAATTATTTTTGTCATCAAAATATAATTGATAATAATAAAATAGAGAATATGGAGGTGCACAAGTTATACGGTCTACGATCGTAGAGTGAATTCACTTTACGATCGTAAAGTAGTCATTCCACGATTTATGAATTCACTCAACTATCGTGGACTATTCTACGATCGTAGAGTGAAATCACTCTACGATCGTTAACCGTGTAACTTTAAAAGTTTCACGGCTGTGTAACTTCATTTTTACCTAATAAGATATAAGCTATTCAAATTTATAAGTTACACTTAAATTTATAAGTAAATTTGAGTGTAACCTATGTGTTAATGCCAAGATCTTTCTACACGATTCAATCACCGAAAAACGCGTCCAACCCTGCACAGTAAACAAGTCAATACCAGAAGCTTGACGGTTTGGACTGTCGGGGGATAGCTCCGGCGTGAGAATCAGTACGGACAGACTCAAAGTTAACAATGGAGGTGATAAGCTCTGGTGTTTTGATGATAAAAAATATCAGTTACCTCTCTTATGATGTACTCTGTCTTCATATACTCCTTTTTTCGTCTTGCATGCCGCCGACCTGCTATGACCTCAGTTAACTGCATGCAGCCCACCTGCTAATCCCATCACTGTTCGCTACCCCATAACATTATGTCAAATCCTCATTAATTAAGTTACAGCAACATCAGTCAATGATTATCCCTCTAATGATTATCAGTCCAAACCCAAATGAAACCATATTCACATAATGGTCCGGCCCAATACTCCCAAGGTCCCAATAGAGGTGGCCCAATAGGTCCAAAATTTTATGGCCTAACATTGCCCCCCAGTCTTTTATTAAACATAATATTTAATAAAAGAGTATATAGAAAAGGCCCATATAAAATTGGAGTTCATATGTAACTGAATCAAGCCCAATCAATAAGACAAACCAAGCCCGGAAGCCCAATCAGCAGGAAACCCAAATCCGGGCACCAACTCTCCAAATACACCATCATAACCCGTATTAAATGTGCCGGCTTCGTGTTTCGCAAATAAATGAAAAGACAGCCAATATAAAAGCCTTTCCCCCCCCCCCCCCAATTTTGACAGTTTTACCTGTTTAATTTGAATTTCAAACTCCTTTGGCTTTCTTCTTCCTCTCGATTTCTTTCTCTCTGCAAATCGCTATCAATGGCTTCTCAAAATCCAGATACTGTCATTCCCCTCTCCGTGACTCCCATTTCCTCCATTCCTCCTACTCAAAGCCCTACTAAAGTGGCTTCGGGATCAAACCCCAAATCCCTGCTACTTCCAGCAAGAATCCACCACCAAAATCTGCCCCTGATCATTCTCTATTCTTCAAAAGTGAAGAAAATTTTTCACACGCCAATACCCCTTCTGCACTTTTAGAGGATGATCTTCGTATCATCCGAGAACGCTATATGATACCAAATACCCACCATCTGAGGTTGCCCTCTTTTGTCAAACGAATGTAACAACGTCCAGATGGTTGGACTGCTATCCCTCTCACTCTCCTGGAGAAAGGAGTTCGTTTTCCTCTTCAAGCCTTCCTTATAACCCTTCTAGGGTTTGTGGGTGTGGGATTTGCTCAACTAGTCCCCAATTCCTATATTCATGTCCTTGTGTTCATTGCTTTCTGTCATGAGTTAGGAATTACACCTACTCTTGACTTCTTTTTCTCTATCTACACCGCTAGTAAATCTCGAGAAAAGGGATTTAAAGTACTAAGTAAGATATACCCTAAGCCCAATGAGAAGTTCGAGAGGCGGTCTCTGATAGCTACCCCTTCAAGCAATAAATGATGGCATAAGGAGTGGTTTTTTGTTAAGGGACATGAAATCTCTTCTATCCCAGACTAGACTACTGTTGATCGCCTCTCTGTCGACTTTGGTGACATCACAGATGAATGCATAGGTGAGATGATAGAGCTTATGGAGAAGTTCCCGAAGAAGGAATGGAGCTTCGGACTCCTAACCAAGCAAGCGTGGTTGTATGACCACAAATGTAAGTCCCGAACTCAATTGATGTACAAATTTTCAAATCTCCTTTAATAATTATTCTCAATTATCATTCCTCCTTCTTCATATTATCTCTTATCAAGCCGACTTCTTCTGACCAAAGAGATCTCGAAGCCTTCTTGTCTGCCAAATCTTCTGAAACTTCTACCGAACCCCCAACTGCTGAACCTCCAGCTTCTGAACCCTAAATCTTTGAACCACCAATTAGTGAACCAAAACCTACTGAAGAAATAAACCAACCTCGCCGAAGAAAAAGAGGTGCCAGAAAACCAAAACATGTCCCTGTACCAACCTTAAACGAAAGTCTTCTCGACATGCCTATCGCCGAACGCACCCAAATCCTCCGTACCAAAAAGAGAAGAGTCAAAATAACCCCCCTCTCTGCCAAAAAACTCCGAGTACCCCCTACTGAAGCCACTCAACCACCAGTTATTCCAATTGAAATCAATGTTTCTGAAGAAGAACCCAAAGAACAAGTTGAACCCACTCCTTCTCTTGTTCGAAAAAGAAAACACGCTTCCGATAGCCAACCAACACCACCACTTGAACCTACAACAACCAATAATCCACCTCCCCTCGAATAACCCATATCCTCTCCACAAAGACCAGCTTCCTCTGAGGCCAGGCCCGAAGCTGTGGCGTCTCCCACTCTATGGCAAGACTTTAACGAGAACTTCCCTTTCCACCTCTACAATTCTTCTGTACGTGATACCGATGACCACCGTTTTGGAAAAAGCTCCATCATGGATCTGATTGAAGCTTGTATGATGCACCAAGCCAGAGTAAGTTATCAATGACTTATCTATTTATATTCATATTTATTTGCTTGAAATCCATTGATTAACTCTCGAATAATCAGAGGTTAATGGTATCTTGAGCGCCCATCAAAAGTATAAAGTTGAAATCAAGAGGACGCCACCAAGAGAGAAACAAAATTACAAGTCTGCTTTGGCCAAAGAGAGAAGTCAACATGATATTGTTCTCTTTAATAATGAATGCCTCAGAAAGGATCTTGCCAAAGCTAAAGAGCAACTAGAGACAATTAAAGCCATTCATCGAACAACTGTTGAAGTGAATGTAAATCTGGTTCGAAAAAATGAGACTCTTGCACAATCTAACCAGAACTCGGCGAAGTAAATTTATAACGCCAAAGTTACCGAAGAACGACATCTTCCACACCGTCGAAAGCTTGAAAATGAACTTCGGGAACTCAAAGCTCTTGGTCCCCCACTTACTAAAGAGCTCCGTAAGGAAATCTAGGCAGAATACCACAAATCGCCCGAGCTGAACAATGAGATAATTAAGATGTATGCTGAGGGATATGAAACTGCCCGAAGCAAAGGCAAGGCAAAACTTGCTTCAACTTCGGTAAGTCTAACTCTCCTCGACTCTTCGGACGATGAAGATGAGGATGATGCCTGAAGATGACCTTCCTTCACTTTAACTTTAGAACTTTTTATAAAAATTTTACTATCTTTTTGTAATCACTTTTATATTTTAATGAAATGCTATTAACTTTTCATCCTTATTACTCCTTTTAAATTTATCCCGAACTGTTGGTAAATAATATAACAGTCTGTATTTCATATAAAATCAAGTAGAAATATATTTTGAACTCAACACTTTTAAATAAAATCAAGTAATAAAGCAATGTAATACTTATTCATTATCGTAATGTGGAACATATCTATAATAATCCAATTCACCATCTTTAGGACGAATTGATCCAACTAAACCTCCGAACATGCTTGTTCGCCATCTTTAGGATGAACATGATCTGTTCACCATCATAAGGATGAACATTCCCCCAAACCTCCAGAAAATCTAGTTCACCGTCTTTAGGACGAATTAGGACCTTACTCACCATCTTAAGGATGAGCAAGTTCTATTCACATCTTAAGGATGAATAGATCCAACCGAACCTCCATTTCATTTTATTCGCCATCATAAGGACGAACAAATCCCACCGAACCTCTAAAAAATCCAGTTCGCCATCTTTAGGACGAATTAAGACCTTACTCACCATCTTAAGGATGAGCAAGTTCTATTCACCATCTTGAGGATGAATAGATCCAACCGAACCTCCATTTCATTTTATTCGCCATCATAAGGACGAACAAATCCCACCGAACCTCCAGAAAATCTAGTTCATCGTCTTTAGGACGAATCAGGACCTTACTCACCATCTTAAGGATGAGAAAGTTCTATTCACCATCTTAAAGATGAATAGATCCGACCAAACCTCCATTTCATTTTACTCGCCATCATAAGGATGAACAAATCAACCGAACCTCCAGAAAATCCAGTTCGCCGTCTTTAGGACGAATCAGGACCTTACTCACCATCTTAAGGATGAGTAAGTTCTATTCACCATCTTAAGGATGAATAGATCCAACCTAACCTCCATTCATTTTATTCACCATCATAAGGACAAACAAATCCAACCGAACCTCTAGAAAATCCAGTTAATAAAACACGATTGGAGAAAAAGCTTCTTTTATTTATAGCTGTTGGCATAATTACAAACTTCTATACATTAACATTACCCCTACTGAAAATATTTCTGAAGCCTTCCAGCATGTCAAGTATTCTTGATTTTAAATCCATCTAATGCTCGCAACCGATAAGTCCCTGGCTTTGGCACTTCAATAACTTCATAAGGACCTTTCCAATTTGGCATCAACTTTCCCAAATTCTGAGGCATAGAAGCTTCTACTTTCCTAAGAACGAGATCTCCCACTTCAAACTTTCGAAGCTTTACCCCTTTATTATAATGCTTAGCCACATATCGCTGATAGGCTGCCAACTTTATCAAAGCTACTTCTCTAACTTCTTCAAGTAAATCCATGTTGACCTTAAGTCCTTCATCATTATATATCTCCTTAAACTGACTGACCCAAAGACTTGTAGATCCAATCTCCACAGGAACTAATGCATCTGTACCATAAGCCAACCTGAAAGGTGAATCTCCAGTTGTAGTCCTCGTAGTAGTTTGATAAGCCCATAATACACTAAGTAGCTCTTCTGTCCATCTTCCCTTCGCCTCATCTAGTCTTTGCTTGATTCAATTTAACAGCATTCTATTAGTTACCTCAACTTGCCCGTTAGAATGTGGATGAGCTACCGAAGTCCTTTTCTGCTGAATCCCCAATTCCTTCAAGAATGCTTCGAACTTCGATCCCACAAACTGGCGAGAGCATTTGTCAAGACCTCCCAAAAAGCGAGGAACCCGAACGAGGTTATCACGGGTAAGCTAATCATAAACTCTTGCGAAGTCTATACCTTATTTGATACCGGTTCTACCCATTCTTTTATTTCTCCTACTTGCGCTCAACATTTAAACTTAACTCCGAAGAAATTAGACTTTGACTTATCTATTGAAACTCCGTTGGGAGAAACCTTCATTACATCCACCGTTTATAAGTCTTGTTTGATTCAAATCGACAACCGCACGTTACCTGTCGATCTTATCTCTTTGAAAATACTTGCATTCAATGTGATTTTAGGAATTGATTGGTTAACTAATCATCATGCTAAAATTATTATTTTTTTTGTAAAGTTGTTAGCTTTCATATTCCTAACCAACCTATTATGCGAATTCAAGCAACAAAACCATTAAAGTCAATCATTGTCATATCAAGCCATAAAGCTATTCGTTTATTGAAAAATGGATGTCAAGCTTTCTTAGCCCATGTCACAGATTTAAACAAAAATACGTCAGATTTGAATGATATTTCTATTGTTAATAATTTTTTTGACGTATTCCCTGAAGAACTTCCTGGCCTACCCCCAGAGCGTGAAATTGAATTTTGTATCGACCTTGAGCCCGGTACAAAACCCATTTCTAAAGCCCCATATCGAATGACTCCTATTGAATTCCAGGAGTTAAAAACCCAATTACAAGAATTTTTAGACATTGGTTTCATTTGTCCTAGTACGTCTCCTTGGGGTGCTCCTGTTCTATTCGTAAAGAAGAAAGATGGAAGTATGCGACTTTGTATTGACTATCGGGAGTTGAATCATATCACCATCAAAAATAGGTACCCGTTGCTTCGCATTGATGACCTATTTGACCAGTTGCAAGGAGCTAAATTCTTTTCAAAGATCGATCTTCGTTCCGGATATCATTAGTTAAAGATTAAAACTGATGACATTCCAAAGACTGCTTTCAGAACTCGCTATGGGCATTATGAATTCCTAGTCATGTCTTTTGAATTGACTAATGCTCCTACTACCTTCATGGATATGATGAACTGAGTATTCAAGGAATATTTGGATCATTTCGTGGTTGTCTTTATTGATGACATCCTCATATACTCTAAAAGTAGTGAAGATCATGAACAATGTTGGGTAAAATCTAATTATACACAACACGCAAGTATATGTGGTCAACAAGTAATAAAGTGAAAGTAGAGTATCGTTCCCATGAGGAATTATTAATACAAATTACCAAATACTAACTCTTAATCAAACTAATTTTATTTAAACAAACAATTTAGGATTATAAATTAAATTATCTAATTACACTAATTCTAATTACGACTAATTAAAAATTAGATTATGGAGATTTAAGATCACAACTTCACTTATTGTTTCATTCAATTTAACACACTTCTCATCAATTATTCTCTATCCTGAATTGTTAATCAATAACACTAAAGCAGATAAAATCACCTCTCGATGCAATATACCCATACTCACTTAAATCCACAATTGATAGAATTAAGCAAGACACCCTAATTAACTAATCCACTATATCTCTATGTGAATTACAATTAAAAAGAATTTAAAGTACAAGTTCTCTATAAGATTACATATGGCGTAAAGGCATATCTCTATCCTAAACACGAATCATGAATTCCATCTATGCATAAATCACAAACACATGCTATCATGATCAGATTTAAATCTAAACTTCATCTCTCGAGTTCATATAGATTATCACGGTAATTGATGGCCAATCAATTAAACAATTAAGTCCAAATCACAATTAACAATCCTCACAATAGAACATAATAATTGATAGCGAAACATATTAAAATAAACTACACAATAAGATCCATTGTAATCTCAAACAAAATATTAGTTCATTGAATTAAAACTAAGAATCCACACTTGAATAAACATTAAAAGACAAAAATAGAAGTAGAGCGAAGAATAAATCTGTTGTCAGCAAATCTCCATCTTCCTCAAGCTCCTGCTCTTGATCTTCATTGGTCTCCAAGTTGTATTAATCTCCAAAACTAATAAGAACTCTAATTTTTTTAATCTACTATAATCTAATCTAATGGAATCCTCTTTAATCCTTGCAATTCTCCTCCTTTTATATGACTCTTTATATGTCTTTAAGTCCTCCTAGAAGTCCTTGAATCAAACGGCTCAAACCAATCCTTCTTGGACTCAAATTCTGACAAAATTCGCTTTTTTCTACGTGTACCCCCACCCCGATGGGGGTTTTTTACATCATATGCTGCCTCAATGAACTAGGGTTCTGCTTACATCTTGTAGCCCATCAAGCGAGGTTTTAGAAGAGAAAGCCATTTTGCCGCATCCTTTTTTGTCAGAGTGTCTTCTGGTAAAATGGTAATAACTTTTGATCCGGGAATACTTACGAGGTCTTCCACCTATCAAATCGAAGCTATCGACGAGCTCTACAACTTTCTTTCTTTGAGAATTGAGAAATAACGAACGGATGAAGGTCAAAATTGGACTGGAAGTGGATGCTATGTAAATTGCAAGCATGAGAACTCTTAGCTTTGATCTTCGTTGATAAAAAGGCCATAACTCTCGCATCTGAACTCCGATTGAGATCATTCAAGATGTTCTGAAAAGATAAGAAGAAGCTCTACAGTATAATCCAAGTTCCAAGCTAAGAACATGCATCCAACTTGGTGTTAAAAGCCCTGCAATCTCCCCTTCTTGTATTTGCTTGCATATTTTAGTCCAAAAGATGTCCAAATTGCTTTTCCTTGCTTCTTCATGCCAATGTTATGTCATAGCCTACAAAATAACATAAAATGTATGAAAAGTAACTAAGAAACATGAATATAAGCAACTAATTCAAGTAACAGTTACCGAAAAATAGGTATAAAACCTACTTATCAAATACCCCAAAACTTAAACCGTTACTTGTCCTCAAGCAAAACCACAAAACAACAATGCTATGCAATACAACTAATCTACATGCCTACGAATCCATCAGCAATGATAAAAACAAGTCTATTCAACCGACCTTAGAGAAATCAAGTAAACATGATAATACATCATATCAAAACAAATTAGTAATTTCCTAATCAATCATCAAATCTTAGACTGTTATTACTGATATAGTGCGTGTGTGGTCAACAACAATGCTAACTGATGTAAAATCAAATTTAACACATTTTAAATCTCTTTGAAGGCATCATACAATGTAAACTCAAGAAATCCACAAATGAGCTAGATTCGACTAAAATCAAATAGTTTTACCAATATCGATGGTCAACATGGGATATTTATGCTTCATTTTTCATCTACGGGGGCTTTTTGCTCTTATTTCCCATTTTATTCATTTTTTTTCTTTTGGTTTATATACACATAGTTATGCAATGTCTTATTTCCTTAGGCTTTTCAATGCTACCTTAACGAGCTTTTGACCAACGACTCCCAGACCATTAAGACCTTAGAGCGCTAGGTGTAAAGACAATCCACTCGGGCTTACTTATTCAAGTAACAAAGGCCACAAAACTAGACAAGCACGCCATAGTGTTTATTCATATTTTTTTTCTTTTTCTTTTTTTTATATAGCTTATATACCCCAAATATTCTCCCAAACTTAGGTTCTTGTCTAACCTTAGCCATAACTACTTATTCTTGTCATTCTTTCATTCAAACTAACATTATCCTTTAGAGTCCCATTATGTATCAATTTAAACTCAATCAATCAACAAGTTATTTTTACTGTGTTATCCTTATTATACCAGTTTCAAACAAAAAAAAAACTCAATTCATAACAAGAAATCACATCAAAGCTCTAATAGTCAGTACTATACTTGTCTATCCAATTCCAATCTCAACATTGACCAAAACAAACTGTAAATATCAAACAGCTGGACTCATGCAAGATGTACTAAATGCTATATAAACATAGTCTAACTACTATTTTTGAAAATTTTCAATTTTTTTATTTTTTTTATTTTTTTATTTTAAACAAAAAACTGAATGCAAAAACTAAATGTAAATAACCCGTAAACATAACGAACTACAATGTAAATAACTACTAAATGAATGCAAAAACTAAATGTAAATAACCCGTAAACATAACGAACTACAATGTAAATAACTAACTATATGCAATACGATACTAAAATGCCCCCAAACTTAAACTAGACATTGTCCTCAATGGCTGAAATAGAAAAAAATAAAGCAGATGACTTCCTTGAAAATATAGCAATCCTCCTCCTTGTCCGCTAAGTTTGGAGAATAGGTTAGGCACATGGAATAAATTGGGCACCACACTTGAATTTGACTTGCATAACCTTTCCATTGAACCTCCAATACCTGCAATGAAGAGAGACAACATGGATTAGAATAACACTTTGGATTGGTAAGAGAACTTAATAAGCAAATTAATTCCTATCTACTAAATAAACTAGTAAAGCATATAAATATAAAAATTCCCAGGTTGCCTCCCAGTTAGCACTTGAATTACAGTCTTTCAGCCTGACTTTGTCTGGTTAACGCTATCCAATTCCTCTTCGATGATTGAGGAGCCCTCCATCCATCGGAAATAATATAACTTTTGGTAGGTTCCCATTTGTGATGGCTATCGAATTAAAGTCACCTAACATGCTTTGTTTAAATAAGTGCCCAATTGAGAATGTTGAATAACTAGGTGCTTTTCTGTCCGTTGAGCTTATGATTCGATTAGGGCTTTGAGGCTTGGCAAGAACAACAGGCTCTTCTTCTATATTCTCTTTCTCATCCCACCATGGCTTTAAATATGTACTAGCTCTCATGTCATAAAGAGCCTTGTCGACGACATGACTACCAAGCGGGCACGATTTTGAAAATCTAACTGGACCCTTGATCTTTGGCGGAGAAGGAACTTGGGGCAATAATAACATCGGCTCATCCTCGTTGGTACTCATAGTTAGTTCTTCACCGACCTTATTTTTATTATCCCCACTTGTCTCCTCTTTTTCAACATCTCGTGTCTCATCCAGTTGTAGATTTGGTTCGGGCACTTCGTTAATATCGGAATCCAAATCATAACACCAATTATATTGAGGACATTTGTTCAAGGCTTTGAACATTTGATCTATCTTATTCTGAAGATTCTGAATTAACCGCTCTTGATTAATCCTCCTCTCCTCATTTGATGCTACGAATTGGACAATAATTCCACTACCCCTGAATTATCTGTCTCAGTATTGGAATCCATGTATTGAGGACCATGGGTTGAAGTGGTGATGAGTTGTTCCATCTGGTGCTGAAAATTGTGGCTCGATATTTCTTGACTCATCATCCTCTCCTCTTGGTTTGCTATGATCTTTGACATGAATTCCTCCAAGTTTGACTTTTCTTCTTGCAATGGAAGTTGACATGAGAATTTCGAAGTATATGTTGGATTTGGAGCAGAGTATTGATCTTCATAATTGAAACTCCATGAAGAATCCGGGTGATACCCCCAATCTTGATGATAGTTGTTGGGATAGACATAATTGTTGGGGTACTCACCACCACATTGTACCGGCTCAAAATTGATGGCGCATTGATGACTCAGATGATTTCCAACACAATAATCACAAGTAACCGCCACACTTTGACGACGCCAGTCTTTAAAAAAAGTCCCAACTTCCTCGAAAGTGTCTCAATCAGTAAACAATGAAAAAAATGCATTGAGTCCATCAATTCCTGTGTCCCTTGGTGGAGTCATATTTATGTATGGCCATTGATAATTGCATCCATCCATGGTACCTGAAAAGAAAGAAAAATAAGGAGAGAATTAAATAAAAAAAAAGTTTAAATTAAGATTAATTTAATTGAAGCTAATATTGGAAAAAAAATATTAAACTAATTCCCCGGCAACGGCGCCAAAAACTTGTTGGGTATAATCTAATTACGCACAACACGCAAGTATACGTGGTTAACAAGTAATAAAGTGAAAGTAGAGTATCATTCCCACGAGAAATTATTAATACAAATTACCAAATACTAACTCTTAATCAAACTTATTTTATTTAAAGAAACAATTTAGTATTATGAATTAAATTATCTAATTACCACTAATTAAAAATCAGATTATGGAGATTTAAGATCACAACTTCACTTATTACTTCATTTAAGTTAACACACTTCTCATCAATTATTCTCTATCCTGAATTGTTAATCAAGAACGCTAAAGCAGATAAAACCACCCTCGATGCATAATACCCATACTCACTTACATCCACAATTGATAGAATTAAGCAAGACACCCTAATTAACTAATCCACTATATCTTTATGTGAATTACAATTAAAAAGGATTTAAAGCACAAGTTCACTATAAGATTACATATGGTGTAAAGGCATATCTCTATCCTAAACATGAATCATGAAATCCATCTATGCAGAAATCACAAACACATGCTATCATGATCAAATCTAAATCTAAAATTCATCTCTAGAGTTCATATAGATTATCACAGTAATTGATGGCCCATCAATTAAACAATTAAGTCCAAATCACCATAGACAATCCTCACAATAGAACATAATAATTGATAGCGAAGCATATTAAAATAAACTACACAATAAGATCCATTGTAATCTCAAACAAAGAATTAGTTCATTGAATTAAAACTAAGAATTCACACTTGAATAAACATTAAAAGACAAAAATAGAAGTAGAGTGAAGAATAAATTTGTTGTCAGCAAATCTCCATCTTCCTCAAGCTCCTGCTCTTGATCTTCAATGGTCTCCAAGTTACATCAATCTCCAAAACTATTAAGAACTAGGGTTTTGTCCTAATCTACTCTAATCTACTCTAATGGAATCCTCTTTAATCCTTGCAATTCTCCTCCTTTTATATGACTCTTTATATATCTTTTAAGTCCGCCTAGAAGTCCTTGAATCAAACGGCTCGAACCAATCCTTCTTGGACTCAAATTAACAAAAATTAAGCTTTTTCTCGCGCTGCATTTCGCTTCTATGCACCTTGGGAGGGGCTAGGGTTCTATTTTGAAGCTTGTACCCCCGCCCCGGTGGGCATCCTTTTTCTGCTGTAGTGTCCTCTGGTAAAAAGGCTATAACTTTTGATCCGAGAAGAGTTACGAGGCCTTCCACCTATCAAATCGAAGCTATCAACGAGCTCTACAACTTTATTATTTGATAATTGATAAATAACGAAAGGATGAAGGTCGAAATTGGACTGGAAGTGGATGCTATGTAATTTGAAAGCATGAGAACTCTTAGCTTTGATCTTCGTTGATAAAATGGCCATAATTCTCGCATCTAAACACTGATTGGGATGATTCAAGATGTTCTGAAAAGCTAAGAAGAAGATCTACAGTATAATCCAAGTTTTAAGCCAAGAACATGCATCCAACTTGGTGTTAAAATCTCTGCAATCTTCCCTTCTTATATTTGCTTGCATATTTTAGTCCAAAAGATGTCTGAATTGCTTTTCCTTGCTTCTTAATGCCAATGTTATGTCATAGCCTGCAAAATAACATAAAATGTATGAAAAGTAACTAAGAAACATGAATATAAGTAACTAATTCAAATAATAGATACCGGATAAGTAAGTATAAAACCTACTTATCAAGCAACACTTGAGGATGATACTCCAAAAGCTTCGTGAAAACAAGCTTTATGCCAAGTTGAAAAAATGCGAGTTTTGGCTTGAGGAAGTAGCATTCCTTGGGTACGTGATATCAAATCACGGAATATCTGTTAACCCAGCGAAGATTGAAGCAATACAAAGTTGGGAGCAACCTAAGTACGTAGCTTTCTGGGCTTAGCTGGTTATTATCAGAGATTCGTGGAAGAGTTTTCTCGAATCGCCATTCCATTAACTCAGCTGACTTAAAAAGATATAAAATTCGGTTGAAGCGAGGAATGTGAGAAGAGTTTTCAAGAACTCAAGAGGAGACTCATTTCAGCACCTGTTCTGACAATACCATCTGGTTTGGACAAATTTGTCATCTACATCGATGTTTCAGGCAGATGGTTAGGATGTGTTCTCATGCAACATGGGAAAGTCATAGCCTATGCCTCACAACAACTCAAAGAATATGAGAGGAATTATCCTAGTCATGATCTAGAGTTGGCAGCTATCGTTTTTTACGCTTAAAATATTCGTTTAGTCGTGGAATATTCTTACTTTCGGGGAATATTCGTACGATGGCGCAGTCTTGTGTGGGCCCCATAACGGAAAGCGATTGGATGAAGAAAATGACAAGTATGAGTTTTTATAAATAACGACGTATTTATTACCGTTAACACTGTTGGAGTACCAGGTGGTTAAAACATAAGAATACGCTGTGGTGTTTCTAAGGTGGCTGCGGTATTGCACCAATTATTGATTCTTACGTAAGAAGGCACTACTCAATAATTGTTACGATAATTCTTGCTCAATATTTTATTTTATTGATTCAATAATTACTATGTTGATATTTTATATTATTGTTGTTTCAATAATTGTCACTGCACAGTATTTTCCATTATCAGATCAATAATTCATATTATTTGAATAATATTATTAGATAATATTATTGGCAATGTCTAAGGAAGTTCTGTCTAAGGAGAGATTTGGTCACCTAATTGCGCGCCAGTAAGGAGAAATCCTTATTGGAAAGCCCCCTCTTTCCTGGGAACGACCTGGTTGTCATTATTGTGATTCTGTAATATTATTTGTGAATAATCAATTATTAATTTATATGATAAGAAAAATATTTATTTATGTGGATATAAATGGAGGAATGTTTAGAAAAGTGACAATTGTTGAAAATTGACATTTTATTCATTTAAATATATTATTATATTATATAATAATGGTGATATTTTTATAATAAATGTGTGATATATGAATAAATGAGGAGAAAGAGTATTTTTGTTACAATAAATGTTAAAAATATGTTAAACATGTTGGTGGACCCCATTTTTGACTGAAATTTGATTATAGCCTGCAAAATCGTCCGTATGTGAATTTCGGTCAATTTCTGTTTAGAATTTGGAAAAACTTAAAGCTACAAAGTTGTAGAAAATTGAATTTCCTATGGAATAGACATAAGATTTGAATTTTTATGATAAAAGGGCTATTTATTATGAATTATTAAAGTTCCAAAATATTGGGTCTGAATTGATTTGTTAAAAAAATATTTAAAACATGTTTTTCATTTTGGTGGGCCCCACTAGCATGTGTAAAATTCTGAATTCTGAATTCTAAGGTGTGCGTAGGAAAAATTTAATAAATAATATTATTTTATTATATTTTTTGCTTTGGTGTTCTAAGCATTTTCCTATAAATAGGGTGCTTATGTTAGAATTGAAAATCACACTAGAAACTAAAGTTTTCTCTCTCTATATTATCGAACGTATTTTTGCGATATTTTGATACTTTGAGTGTTGCTATACGGTACAAGTGTCCTTCAGCGTTATATCTGATATTCCAGCCATAAGTACTATTCTTTTGAGGTAAGGGATGTTATTTTCTTCGTAAATGATATTATTTCTTTCAATATCATTATACCAGAATATTGGTGAATTTTATTATGAAATTTTTACCTTTTCATATCGGGGTTACTATTCATAAGTTACTATTCACGAGTACTATTCACGAAGTATGATGATTTTTCTTGTGGAATTTCTACCTTTTTGTGTCGGGGTTACTATTCACGTATACGAAACTATTCACGTATACGATACTATTCATGAATACGACACTATTCACCAAAAAATAAAATTTTTCTTTCTTTGTCCATGTTATCTATTGTTGTTACTATCTTTGATTGTATCCATGTTTTGATCTTTATTTTTGAATTCTGCTCCACAATTGATTATTATGGAGTTTTTTTGAACTTGGATAAATCGAAGTACAAATTCCTAATCTTTGTCTTTTTATCTCTCTGGATTTATTTTCTTGAAAATATTTTAATCATCCTCAGTCCTAAATGATGATATTACTGAATATCTTTGGCCTGTAGTGTAAAGATGAATGATTTTCTGATGAACATCTTTGGCCCGTGAGTGCAAAGATGAGCAGTGTTGAGATGAACATGACTTAATCGATGAATATCTTTGGCTCAGAGTGCAAAGATGAATATTTGATTCAAGATGTATATTGATTGATGTTACAAGGATAAAATATCGATGATGGACTTTTAAATCATAGAAGTTAGTAGATTTCATTCTCTACTTAACTCTTCTAATGAATTGTTGTTTCCGCTGCAGTTGTTAATCTAAAACTTGTTGTCTATTATATTCTATCAGATTTTTCCCTGTTGAGGACTAACGATAATTTATTTTATATTATCTTAGTTATAATATTCTTTATTGGGCTAGTTGAGTTCACCCTTTTCCTTTTTGTTCCATTTTTCTTCTCAGAAGGCGAGAATATAACAGGAACTAGTCGGGGTGTGGAGTGATGTTCCAAGGTAGTTGTTATAGTAGTCCTCACTATTTTGTTAAATAGTGTATCAATAAGTGTAATGAGGACTTTATCTGAGTGTGGATTTTGTATAGAGGACAATATTTGTATTTGAACTCACAGTATATGTGTTGTCGTATTTTGCACGACAATTGTATAATAAAGTTGTAGTTGTTTTCTGTACCATGTTTTTGGTGACTCATAATGGGTTTGGTGGATTGGACCTATTTTGGGGGCGTCACAGTTGGTATCAGAGCTTAGAGATATGGTCTCCGGCGGAGATCGGGGAATAGAACTAGGAGGGGAGAAATGAGTAAATCCTTCGCTAATGTGTCTTACCTAACCTTATTTGTTATTTAATTGGCCGGTCAGAATATAGGGGTAATATGTGGCATGTAACTTAACCATTGTTTTGTGACAGTAAAATGGCATCTGAAGATGTTGAGATAAGCAATCGAGCACATGAGACCATTGAGTCACCACTAATCAATACCCAAGATAAGGTGCATCAAGAAGGCAATAACCCTCCTGTAAATAATAACACCGACCAAATGATGAACGATGGTATGTTTAGAAACTTTCTAGAATTCATGCAAAACCAAACGAGAGAGACTACTATTCAAAATGCAGGTGGAAACACTGGCAACTCATGCATGGTCCCCGCTAAGCAGTTCAAGGAGTTGGGACCGCCGGAGTTTTTGGGAAAGCTAGAACCACTTACGGTGGAGACGTGGATAAAGCAGATCACTAAGATATTTGATGTCTTGGGATGCTCAGAGGAGAAAAAGGTTCCTTTCGCCACCTTCATGTTGCGAGGAGAGGCAGATTATTAGTGGGAATTCGTAAAGCGTACTCAGTCTGCCGTACTGAAGATGTCTTGGGAGAAGTTCCAAGAATTGTTCAACGACAAGTGCTTTCTCGAAAGTATTCGACACATGAAGGAGGTAGAGTTCATCAAGCTGGAGCAAAACAAAATGAACGTGTCGCAGTACGAAGCTAAGTTTGCCAAGTTGACCCGATTTGCATCGCATTTAGTTGATAATAAGGAGAGAATGACACGAATGTTTCTGCGAGGTTTGAAACCCGAAATACGTCAATACCTTAATTCTCACAAACTTTGTTTATATTCAGATGTTGTGAATAGGGCTCAGTTATTAGAGCGCGATAATGAGTCAGCTCAACCGAAGAATAACAACCAATAACTCGATGATAATCGTACTGGTGGCAACGGTCATCAGAACAATATGGGTTAGTTAATTATAAATTCTTGCAAAGTCTATACCTTATTAGATACCGGTTCTACCCATTCTTTTATCTCTTCTACTTGTGCTCAACGTTTGAACTTGACTCCTGAGAAATTAGACTTTGACTTATCTGTGGAGACTCCGTTAGGAGAAACTTTCATTACATCCACTGTTTAGAAATCTTATTTGATTCAGGTTGGCACTATCACATTACCTGTTGACCTTATTTCTTTAAAGATACTTGCATTTGATGTGATTCTAGGGATTTATTGGTTAACTACTCATCATTCTAAAATTGATTATTTTCGTAAGGTTGTTAGTTTTCATATTCCTAATCAACCTGTTATGCGAATTTAAGTAACCAAACCACTAAAGTCAATCACTCTCATATCAAGCCATAAAGCCATTCGTTTATTGAAAAATGGATGTTAAGCTTTCTTAGCCCATTTCATGGATTTAAACAAATATACGTCAAATTTGAATGACATTTCTGTTATTTCCTGACGCATTTCCTGAAAAACTTCCTAGCCTACCCCTAAAGCGTGATATTGAATTTTGTATCGTCTTTGAACTCGGTACAAAATCCATTTCTAAAATCTCATATCGAATGGCTCCTATTGAACTTCAGGAGTTAAAAACCCAACTATAGAAGTTGATACCTGAGACTCTATTTGGTGACTTCCTTTGTGGAATGCACTGAAGCCAAACTCTCTGTAGAGGGCGTCATATTCGTGCGGTGGTAAACTGATAGGTGCCATTGTGACGTGTTATCCAAGATTGAGATATGAGTCACAGTTGAGAGCAACCTAAGTCAGTAATCGAAATATGTAGCTTTCTAGGCTTAGCTAGTTATTATCGGAGATTCGTGAAAGGATTTTCTCGAATCGCTACTCCATTAGCTCAGCTGACTCGAAAAGATATAAAATTCGAATGGGGCGAGGAATGTGAGAAGGGCTTCCAAGAACTCAAGAGGAGAATCATTTCGGCACCTGTTCTGACCATACCATCTTAGAAAAGCAAACGTGGTAGCTAACACATTGAGTAGAAGATCGTATGCGGGTACGAGTGCGATGTTGTTAACACAAAGACCCATTTCGTATAACTTACAAATGATAGAGATAGAGTTAAAGACTTTAGGGACCCATGTGATGATGTCAAATATATGCGTAGAACTGACCGTAATCGAAAAATTTAAAGCTGCTCAAGCTACAGACCTGAAGCTGATGAATATGAAGAAGAAGATGCAAGAAGTCGTTATTTTAAAAGCGAGAATCGACGATGTGAGGAAAGCTCAAACCTTCGATTTATTAGTCCATTTGAAATTCTCGATCCAGTAGGAACTGTGGCCTATAGACTTGTTTTACCTCCAAGTATGTCGCGTGTTTATAACGTTTTTCACGTATCGACGCTACGTAAATATGTGAAAGACCCAAACCACATTATTAAGTTAGAACCAGACAAGATAACTGAAGATTTAACGTACGAGGAGGTACTTGTCAAGATCTTGGATATGAAAGAGCATGTCCTACGCTGAAAGTATTACCTCATGTCAAAGTTTTATGGATTGAAACATCAGGAATGTACGTCAATTTCGAGAAAGAAATTTCATAATGAGGGGAGGTTCTAAGACCCCAACTTTTTATAAATAAAGATTTATTTTCTCTAATTATTATTTTGAAATAGTAAGGGGTTGATTTGATTAATGTGGTTAGTTATGGATAAAATGCGCAAATATTTTAAATAATCAAGTGGTTATAAAATATTCATTGTTGTCGGGAAATATTCGTTTGGTCGTGGAATATTCTTACTATCGGGGAATATTCATACGATGGCGCAGTCTTGTGTGGGCCCCATAACAGAAAGTGATTGGATGAAGAAAACGACAAGTATGAGTTTTTATAAATAACGACATATTTGTTACCATTAACACTGTTGGAGTACCCGGTGGTTAAAACACAGTAATATGCGGTGTTGCACAGTAGCAAACGATATTGTACCAATTATTGATTCTTACGTAGGAAGACACTACTCAATAATTTTTACAGTAATTACTGTTCTATATTTTATTTTATTGATTCAATAATTGCTACGTTGATATTTTATATTATTGTTATTTCAATAATTGTCACTGCACAATATTTTCCATTATCAGATCAATAATTCATATTATTTGAATAATATTATTAGATAACATTATTGGCAATGTCTAAGGAAGTTCTGTCAAAGGAGAGGTTTGGTCACCTAATTGCGCGCCAGTAAGGAGAAATTCTTATTGGAAAGCTCCCTCTTTCCTGGGAACGACCTGATTGTCATTATTATGATTCTGTAATATTATTTATGAATAATTAATTATTGATTTATATGATAAGAAAAATATTTATTTATGTGAATATAAATGGAGGAATGTTTAGAAAAGTGACAACTGTTGAAAATTGACATTTTATTCATTTAAATATATTATTATATTATATAATAATGGTGATATTTTTACAATGAAAGTGTGATATATGAATAAATGAGGAGGAAGAGTATTTTTATTACAATAAATGTTAAAAACATATTAAACATGTTGGTGGACCCCATTTTGACTGAAATTTGATTATAGCCTGCAAAATTGTCCGTATGTGGATTTTGGTCAATTTTTATTTAGAATTTGGAAAAACTTAAAGCTAAAAAGTTGTAGAAAATTGAATTTCTTATTGAATTGACATAAGATTTGAATATTTCTGATAAAAGGGCTATTTATTATGAATTATTGAAGTTCCGAAATATTGGGTCTGAATTGATTTGTTACAAAAAATATTTAAAACATGTTTTTCATTTTGGTGGGCCCCACTAGCATGTGTAAAATTCTGAATTCTGAATTCTAAGGTGTGCGTAGGAAAAATTTAATAAATAATATTATTTTATTATATTTTCTGCTTTGGTGTTCTAAGCATTTTCCTATAAATAGGGTGCTTATGTTAGAATTAAAAATCACACCAGAAACTGAAGTTTTCTCTCTCTATATTATCGAGCGTATTTTTGTGATATTTTGATACTTTGAGTGTTGCTATACGGTTCAAGTTTCCTTCAGTGTTATATCTGATATTCCAGCCAGAAGTACTATTCTTTTGAGGTAAGGGATGCTATTTTCTTCGTAAATGATATTATTTCTTTCAATATCATTATACCGGAATATTGATATGAATTTTATTATGAAATTTTTACCTTTTCATGTCGGGGTTACTATTCATGAGTTACTATTCATGAGTACTATTCACAAAGTATGATGATTTTTCTTGTGAAATTTCTACCTTTTTGTGTCAGGATTACTATTCATGTATACGGCACTATTCACGTATACGGCACTATTCACGAATACGACACTATTCACCAAAAAATGAAATTTTTCTTTCTTTGTCCAAGTTGTCTATTGTTTTACTATTTTTGATTGTAACCATGTTTTGTCTTTATTTTTGAATTCTGCTCCACAATTGATTATTATGGAGTATTTTTATACTTGAATAAATCGAAGTACGAATCCCTAATCTTTGTCTTTTTATCTCTCTGGATTCGTTTTCTTGAAAAAATTTTCATCATCCTCAGTCCTAAATGATGATATTACTGAATATCTTTGGCCTGTATTGCAAAGATGAATGATTTTCTGATGAACATCTTTGGCCCATAGTGCAAAGATGAACATTTGTTGAGATGAACATGACCAACTGATGAATATCTTTGGCCTGTAGTACAAAATGAATATTTGATTCAAGATGTATATTGATTGATGTTACAGGGATAGAATATCGATGATGGACTTTTAAATCATAGAGGATAGTAGATTTCATTCTCTACTTAACTCTTCTAATGAATTGTTGTTTTCGCTGTAGTTGTTGATCTAAAACTTGTTGTCTTTTATATTCTATCAGATTTTTCCCTGTTGAGGACTAACGATAATTTGTTCTATATTATCTTAGTCATAATATTCTTTATTGGGCTAGTTGAGCTCACCCTTTTCCTTTTTGTTCCATTTTTCTTCTCAGGAGGCGAGAATATAGCAGGAACTAGTCGGGGTGTGAAGTGATGTTCCAAGGCAGTTGTTATAGTAGTCCTCACTATTTTGTAAAATAGTATATCAATAAGTGTAATGAGGACTTTATCTGAGTGTGAATATTGTCTGGAGAAGAATATTTGTATTTAAACTCACAGTATATGTGTTGTCGTATTTTACACGAAAATTGTATAATAAAGTTGTAGTTGTTTTCTGTACCATGTATTTGGCGACTCAGAATGGGTTGGGTGGATTGGACCTATCTTGGGGGCGTCACACCGACCAAACAAATATTTTATGACAATTTGCTTACTTTGCAAAATCTATAAATATTACCTACAACTATAACATTATATAAAATCCACACCTTATTATTCAAAATAACATTTAGAGAAAATTAATTTTTTATTCATAAAAGTTGGGGTCTTACAACCTCACCTTCTTATGAAATTTTGTTCTCGAAATTGATATACATACCTGGTATGTCGAAGAGGTGAGGATACCTTGTTTTCATTTTAGATTCTAACTCCCAGGTCATTTCCTTAATATCGTGGTTTTTCCACAAAACTTTGACTTGAGTTATAACCTTTGAGCGTAGAATATGTTCGTTCTTATCCAAGATTTTAACATGTACATCTTCATACGTTAAATATTCCACTATCTCATCTAGTTCTAATTTAATAATGTGGTTCGAGTCTTTCACATATTTACGTAACATAGATATGTGAAAAAACGTTATGAACACGAGACATACTTGGTAGTAAGGCGAGTCTATAGGCCACAATTTCTACTCGTATATTTGACATCATCACGTGGGTCACTAGAGTCTTTAACTCTATCTTCATCATTTATAAGTCATACAAAATGCGTCTTTGTGTTCGACAATATCGTACTCGTACCCGCATATGATCTTCTACTCAACGCATAAACTACATTCGCTTTTCCAGGATGGTATTATCAGAATAGGTGCTGAAATAAGTTTCCTCTTGAGTTCTTAGAAGTTCTTCTCACATTCCTCGCTCCATTCGAATTTTGTATCTTTACGAGTCAGCTGAGTTAATGGAGTGGCGATTCTAGAAAATCCTTCCACAAATCTCTGATAATAACCAACTAAGCCTAGAAAGCTATGTATTTCGATTACTGACTTAGATTGCTCTCAACTGTGACTCATATCCCAACCTTGGATAGCACATCATAATGGCACCTATCAGTTTATCACCGCACAAATATGGCATCCCCTACAGAGAGTCTGGCTTCAGTGCATTCCACAAAGGAAGTCACCAGATAGAGGCTTGGGTACAAACTCCTGTAGTTGGGTTTTTAACTCCTGAAGTTCAATAGGAGCCGTTTGATATGGGGTTTTAGAAATGGGTTTTGTACCTGGTTCAAGATTAATACAAAATTCAATTTCACGTTCTAGGGGTAGGCCAAGAAGTTCTTCAGGGAATACGTTAGGAAATTATTAATAATAGAAATATCATTCAAATCTAACGTATTTTTGTTTAAATTGATAACATAGGCTAAGAAAGCTTGACATTCGTTTTTCAATAAACGAATGGATTTATGGCTTGATATAACAGTGATTGACTTTAGTGGTTTGGTTGCTTAAATTCACATAATAGGTTAGTTAAGAATATGAAAGCCAACAACCTTACGAAAATAATCAATTTTAGCATGATGCGAAGTTAACCAGTCGATTCCTAAAATCACATCAAATGAAAGTATTTTCAAAAAGATGAGATCAACAGGTAATGTGAGGGTGCTGATTTGAATCAAACAAGATTTATAAATGGTGGATGTAACGAAGGTTTCTCCTAACGGAGTTTCAACCGATAAGTTAAAGTCTAATTTCCCAGGAGTCAAGTTCAAACGTTGAGCACAAACATGTGAAATAAAAGAATAGGTAGAACCGGTATCAAATAAGGTATAGACTTCACAAGAATTTATTATTAGCTTACCTGTGATAACTTCGTTCGGGTTCCTCGCTTTTTGGGAAGTTATGACAAACGCTCTCCCTCAAACTACCAACTTTGACTTGTCTGGGATAACCTTTGGTGTCTCCATCCCAGATGGGCCTAAGTTTGCTTCATAACAAAATCGAGCTAAATGACCTTCCTTTCTACAATTGAAACACACTTTGGGTTTCTGCGTACAGTTTGGACGGATGTGTCCCTCCTGTCCGCATTTGTAGTATACGACCAGTGGTCATTCTTCTTCCTTAGAAACGGGTGCTGGTGCTGTGACGCCCCCAAATCTGAGTATCTTCCAACCCGACAGATGGTGCTACACGGTACTACCATACACACATACATTCAATTGAAAAGTCTCAAAGGAACGAATTTGTCTTCTATATATTCAAAATAATATTAACATTCCCCTAGGTTCTTTATAACCATTACATTGTTCTTGCCATAATATCAAATATATTACAATCATTCACCCTATAATATTACATAAGTATTCTATGGGTTCATCTTCGCCTTGCCTTTATCCTTGCCGGAGCCTTCGGTCCGTTCGATCTTAGCTGTGTTCATATGGTTTAAGCAAGAGTGAGCATGACTAACTCAACAAGTACAACAATTCTAATAAACAACATGCTTGAAACATAGGAATCGTATATCTTCAATAATTGAACAATAGTTATAAAGTACTATCGATAATTCAAAATAACACTTCTTTTCCTTCAAAACGTTTAACAACAACAATATTCAGTAAAACATCAATTTCGGTCCAAGACCTCGAGCATTTCATAAGTTCTTTTAAAAAAGACATCCTGACACTAAGTCCGTAAGTCCGACATTTCTTACGAGCACGTCTAGGTGATCAACCTATAGTACTCTATATTGATCAACACTACATTCATTAAACGTATGTACGTTTAAGTTGTGGCAACCTCACGTGCCTGTCGTTTGACGACAAAACATTTTTATCATACTAAGTCTTTGTTTGAAAACAACACCAATATAACTTGGTAAACATTGACCATGCTTAATAGAAACATAATATAAGTCTAGCCGAAAGAGTTGGCTTGGACTCCATCATACAATACTTCATGTGTAAGAATACATGAATTACAAAGCTTGTCCAGATTGAACTGGAACAAGGGTTAGAATACTTGCCTTTAGCATCTGCTACAGTTAATAACACGTTCTCGTTAAAGTCTTTAAGTCTCTACAGTAAATGATAACATCACATAACACATTAGGTCATGAATGAACATACATGGTTCCTAATGAATCTTACCCTTCTTCTCAATCTAATTATGACTTAGATTTGTTATTATTGGTTCCTGCTTTTCCGATATAGTTCACATTGTTCTTACGTTCATGTTCAATTAATCTTTACTTCCTTGATAAACTTTTACCATTCTTTATCTACTTGTAAACTTTCCTTACTATCTTTTAAGTCCAGTCATGCTGCGGCCAATCATTCTTATCTGACTCTCACGCCTGCTGATTTAATTTCCAAAGATGGTGATGGTTGAGTCCGGCGCCATATATAACACACTAGGCCGCTACCATGATGACTCTGCAGAAGGTTGTGACATTTGTGCTTCAGGTCTGTGTCAGCATACCATTTTTTGGGTTGGGTTGGCGCCGTGGCTCCAACTCTGTGCCTCATATAGCTTTGACAAATTTTCAACTTTGCGAATTCCCAGACGCATAACTTCTTCGTTATAAGTTCGAATTGACTCGTTCAAGAGCCTACGATTCACAAATTATATACTCTACATGATCATGTAAGAATTTTATCTATTTGACTTCGTTTGCTAAAAATTCACCTATTAGTTCATTTTTAACGAAAACGATAAACGTTCGTGAACGTTCAACGCTCGTTTCTTCGTTCTAAGTCGGAATCCGGTCATTTTTCGAGTCCGCAACTCTATAATGCCAAATATGACTTGTCTCCATCTAAAACCAACGTTTTCGAGTTCAAACACAAAATTCGACTTCCATTTCGAGAATTTTATGAATTCGACGATTATCGTCCAATCGTGTGAATTCCAGCGAAACTTCATTACTAATGATTTGATCATCGTTCTAAATGGATTCTAACCATCATATGAACATTTTAAACTACGAATTACATCAACTTATTTTCAAGCTAGGTTTTGACTTATTCTTCATAAGTTCATGACTTAATAACTTATAAACTACAAGTTTTCATTTCTTATGACTTATTATAGATTTAAGTCCTTTACTCAACATTTTCACATCTTATCAAACATATACTAACTTCATAAGATAAACATATGACAAGTTCTTCATAAGTTTATAACTTATTTAGGTTCAAGTTACTTATTCATGACTTATTCAGCTTAAGTCCATTGCTTATTCAATTCTTACATGTTCTTAGCATACATGCTTATTAGACTACACTTCTCTTATCACCCTACAATGATAGAGATGGAAAATTATTAGACAAGAGTCTTACCCTTGATGAACTAGTCTTTTTCTTCTTTGAAAATCTAACAAAGGATGTTTGTCTTAAAAGTGCTTATTCTCTCTAACCAATAAGTTGCTTTGTATTGGAAGTTGTTGGTGTTTTGAACAATTGATAAATGACTAGCAATCTTCTTCTATTTATAGGAAAGCTAAAGTGAGGGCATTTTAGTACTTAAATCATCCCACCTCCTTAATACACCTCCTTACTATACATTACCTACTTATTAAGTAAACTTGCTAATCACTCATATTACTTGGCCACCACAAAACATATCCTATGCTTGGCCATCACATAAAGTACTTGGTCACCAAGTTTAACCCACATTAACCTTGGTTTGCTCCATGGATCAAGCCTAACCCAATAGATCATTAATTGGACTTAGGTATTAAAGTACTTAACTTATCTTTGGGCTTGTATTAAATTAATTTGGGCTTCCACCTTCATTCTTATTGGACTCTTCAATTGTTACACAATCCTATTAGTCCATTCCATTTAACTAAAAGTCTTATAACATATACTATACTTATAATTCTCGTATTCTAACTCGTATACTAAATCATAATATACGAAATACCATTATTCCCATATACTTGTATAATACTTCGTATCATACTCGTATATACTACCTCGCACAATACATACGTATTATACGATCATTATATTAGATTCTTAATACATGATTTTCCTAACGTTCACGAACTATGCCCGCATGAGAAATATTACGTTTTCTATACTTAGATTATTATTACATAATCCATCTCACCTTGACATTATAACGTTACGTATTTCTCAGAAGTTCAAAAATAATTCCCGAGCAGAAATCGATGAATAATATTTTTCAGAAAATTTCTCGGAAAACTTTTATTTTTGTCTTGGAAATTCGAACACTTTAATTCTCTCACGTAGTTAAAATACTACAAAGTTTTGACGTTTCTAGGTTATAGAACGACATTCATCTTACTAACACATAATAATAACAAATAATATTATTTTATTCATTATTAAATTATTTAAAATTATTTTACAATGGATCCGAATTTCTCGGTCGTTACATTCTTCCCCCTTATAAAGATTCTGTCCCCAGAATCTCGTCTCTCATTACTCAAACAACTGAGGGTAATCGTTCTTTATCTTTTCTTCCAATTTCCACGTTACTTCTTCTGAATCGTGATTCCTCCATATCACCTTCACGGAAGGTATAACTTTATTCCGCAGAACTTGTTCTTTCCTATCGACAATTTGAATTGGCATCTCTTCATACGTTAAGTCCTTCTCGATATGAATAGGCTCATATTCTATCACGTGCTTATAATTTGGCTTATAAGCATGTAATACCGATACATGAAACACGTTATGTATTCGTTCTAGGTCTGGAGGTAATTGTGACGCCCCCAAAACAGGTATACATCACCCATCTTGAGTCGCCAAATACATGGTACATAAATCAAATACAACTTTTTTTATACAACAGTCGTGTAAAATACGACAAAACATAGCTGAGAGTTTAAACAAGAATATTGTCATCTAGACAATATCCACACTCAATGGAGTCCTCATTACAATTATTATCACACTATTTCACAGAATAGTGAGAATTACTAAAGCCACTTATCCTGGACCATCACTCTTTTCCCCGACTCGTCCCAGCTATATTCTCATTTCCTGAAGAGAACAATGAAAGAAAAGGGTGAGCTCAACTAGCCCAGTAAGAAATATTATGACTAAGATAATGTAGAATAAATTATCCTTAGCCTTCAACAGTATAACAACTGATAGGATACAATAGATAACAAGTTTTAGATCAACAACTGCAGCGGAAATAAGCAATCCATTAGAAGAGTCAAGTAGAGCATAAAATCTACTATCTTCTATGATTTAAAATTTTTTTCATCAACTTTATCACTGAGACTCAGCTTAATAAATAAAATCGAATCATCCCTGCACCACGACCAAGGATATTCATGTAATCATCAATGGTCATGATTATACCGAATAATCCCTGGTCATAATCATACCAACAACTGTCCATCAATGAATTACAGGCCAATGAGGACTTTTACCACATCATTCATCACATTGTGGTCATGATTATACCGAATAATCCCTGGTCATAATCATACCAAGTCCATCTATGCACGTAAGCCAAAGATGACTTTCATCACAATATAAGCATGAGGATGATGACAATGATATAAACAATAATCAACCGAAATCAAATCAAACAAAATCAAGGATAAATATTAAAGACTTTAAATTTATCCAGAGTTTAAAGATATCCAAATTGTCAACATGATTATGCTTTGTAGAGTAAAATTCAAGAATAATATTCATGTACCAAAAATAATTTGGACAGAAAAGAATATATTTTTAGGGTAAATAGTACCCCGTGAATAGTACCCTGTGAATAGTACTTCGGGAATAGTACCCCGTGAATAGTACCCCGACATGAAAAGTATCCTGAATACCCGAGTGAATAATATTTAGGTGAATAATAATTTGGGTGAATAGTAACCTGTGAATAGTAACTCGTGAATAGTACTCCGACACGAAAAGTGCCCCAAATACCCGAGTGAATAATACTAGAGTGAATAGTAACCGAGTGAATAATAACCCGTGAATAGTAACTCGTAACAGAAAAATACCAAAGAAAACGATATTTCATGACGAGTACAAAAGAAATGATATGCTAGATGAGTATAATAGAATATACGAAATTGCAAATGGATTTTCACCCGCCATGCGGTAATCCACGTAGACAGATCATTTCCATAATTTAATAAGGAATGAATACAAAGGATCATTCACCATGCATGCTGTAATCCACATAGACAGGTTATTCCAACATAATAATAAAGAATGGAATAACAGAAGAATTCACCATGCATGCGATAAACCGCATGCATAAAAGTTATTCCCAATGTAATAATAAAGAATGGAACCGGTGTCACGCGTAATCCGCATGCATGTGATATTCCAACGTAATAATAAAGAATAGAACCAGTCATACGTAATCCGCACGCATGTGATATTCCAAATGTAATAATAAAGAATGGAATAACAACGTAATTCACCGTGCATGTGATGATAATCGCATGCATGTGTTATTCCAACAGAATAATAAAGAATGGATAATGTAAGAATTTCACCATGTATGCGGTATTTGCATGCATGACAAAGTTATTCCAACATAATAATAAAGAATGGAATAACAACCCTTACGAGTATTGGAAGAAAATAACTCTCTTTATGAATACGAAAGAATAATACCTCTTACCTCAAAAGAAGACTGGATACTGGAATAGTATGGTAGCAGACTTCTCTTCTTCTTTCTCTCTATAATTTTTTTCTATAATAATTGCTCTAAAGCTTTAGTGAATTGGTGAGAAATGAAGGAAGAATGAGCTTCTATTTATAGGAAAATATAGTTTCGATAATTGCACGTTTTGGGGCTCAAAATATTACAGTATAATACCTTCCTCTTTTCCTTCATTTTTAATTTAGTCCTGCAAGTATTATCGAACTTGCACCATCTCCCCTAATAGTAAATCATGTGAATCAATAGTAAATCATGTGAATCAATAGTTTTAGACATGTAAAAATACAAATTACAGTATAGTACCTCCATCTATACCTCCATTTTTAACTTAGTCATGCAAGTATTATCAATCTTGCACCAACTCCCCTAATAGTAAATGAATTTGAATCAATAGTACACACATGTGAACAAATAGTTATAATCATGTGAATCAATAGCAATTTATTGCTCATTTATCCGGTTAATTACCCGATTGGTCAATATAACCTCCAGACATCAATTATTATCGAAATAAATATCAATTTTCACTAACACTAATAATTCCAACACAATGGAACTATCAATTTTATCTTTAATCAACATGAACTTATTCATCATTAATATTATAATTCATAATATTTAACAACCAGGTCGTTCCCAAGAAAGAGGGGGCTTTCCGATAAGGATTTCTCCTTATTGACGTGCAATTAGGTGACCAAACCTCTCATTGACAGAACTTCTAGACATTGTCAATATTGCAAATAATAATATGAATAGCTTTGCAGTCTCAATTATTGATTTAATAATATATCATATTATACAGATGATACTGTGACAATAATTGAATCAATAATATGAGAGATATGATGCATCAATTACTGTAGCAATAATTGAGTATAACTAAGTGACTTTTCACGTAAGCATCAATAATCAATACCGTGTGCTACTATGCAACCACGCCATTCATCGTACTTTTACTAACTGGTAGTTCAACGCTTTTAATGGTAACACTTTCGTAGTTATAAAAGAGATAATTACGTCGTTTTCTTACTACGATAATACTTCCGTTAGGGGGTCCACTAATGATTGTGTTGTCGCATTTAATATTCCTGTTAAAACTAATATTCCCCAGACCAATCGAATATTTTATAACAACTTGCATACTTTGCAAAATTTATAAATATTACCTACAACTATAACATTATATCAAATCCACACCATAATATTAAAAAAAATATTTCGAGAAATTTAAATCTTTATTCATAAAATTTGGGGTCTCACAGTAATGCTATAATATAAGCTACCTCACCTACCCGTTTTAACACTTCAAAAGGTCCTATAAACCTTGGACTTAGCTTTCCCTTCTTTCTAAAGCGTATCTTTCCTTTCCAGGGAGATACCTTTAGAAATACGTAAGAGCGTACTTCAAACTCCCTATTTTCTTGATACAAGTTTGCATACTTCTTTTGTCTGTCTTGAGTTTTAATGAGACGCATTCTTATCAACTTGACAATATCCGCTGTTTGCTACACCAATTCTAGCCCTAGCATTCGGCTTTCTCCCACTTCATCCCAATACAATGGTGTTCTGCACTTCCTTCCATACAAAGCTTTGTAAGGCGGCATACCTATGTTTGCATGATAACTATTGTTATACACAAACTCTACTAATGGTAGATGATCATCCCAACTACCCTTGAAATCTATGACGCAAGATCTGAATATATCTTCTAACGTCTTAATTGTTCTCTCGTTCTGTCCATCAGTTTGTGGATGATACACCGTACTCAGCTTCAATTGCGTTCCCATCTGCTCTTATAGACTCCTCCAAAAGTTTAATGTGAATTGTGGGTCACGATCTGACACAATCGATACTAGTGCTCCATGTCTGGAAATTATTTCCTTAACATAAAGTCTAGCTAACTGGTCTAAGTTATACTTGATCTTAATTGGCAAAAAGTGAGCCAACTTCGTCAACCGGTCCACTATTACCCAAATCGCATAATACCCTTTTGTTGTAGTCGGAAGTCCCACCACAAAGTCCATCGTGATATGCTCCCACTTCCACTCCGGAATCTCCAATGACTATAACAAGCCACTTGGTCATTGATGTTCGGCCTTAACTTTCTGGCAAGTCAAACATCTACTCACATACTCAACTATTTCTCTTTTCATGTTCGGCCACCAAAAACTCTGTCGAAGGTCTTGATATATCTTAGTACTACCAGGATGAATCGAAAACCTCGAACTATGAGCCTCTTGTAACACCTGCTCCTTTAATGACGTCTCATTCAGAACCCAAATTCTTCTTTCAAATCTTAATAATCCCTCATTATCAAGACTGTACTTATTATCTTTTTCATTGGTTAGCCGCTCCTTTACCCGGTCACACTCATCAGTTTTGAGTTAAATCTCCTTAACTCTCTCTTCGATGGTAGATTGCATCTCCGTCGCAAACAGTATTTGTCCTGCTTCATTCGGCAACTTCACTTCTAATTCCATCCTAGCCATCTATGTTATTATCTCAGTTTGAGCCATTAACAAAGACAACTTTTCCCGACCCTTTCTACTTAAGGCGTCGGCAACTACATTGGCTTTTTCAGGGTGATACAGGATTTCACAGTCGTAATCCTTTATCAACTCTAGCCATCTCCTTTGTCTCATATTCAACTCCTTCTATGTGAAGATATATTTTAGACTCTTGTGGTCCGTGTATATCTCACATTTTTCTCCATAAAGATAATGTCTCCATATCTTTAGAGCAAAAACTACTGCGGCCAGTTCCAGATCATGAGTAGGGTAAAATTTCTCATAATCCTTCAACTGCCTTGATGTATACGCAATGACCTTCCCATGCTATATGAGCACGCAACCACGTCCTCTATGCGAAGCATCGCTATAAACTACGAAATTTCCCGTGTCATCAGGCAATGACAAAATAGGCGCTTCACTCAATCTCTTCTTCAGTTCTTGAAAACTACCCTCACACGTATCAGTCCACGCGTATTTCACCGTCTTCCTTGTCAAGTTAGTCAATGGAGTAGCTACCTTCGAAAAATCCTGAATGAATCTCCGATAGTAACCCACTAACCCTAGGAAACTCCGCACCTCAGTCGGCGTTTTCAGTTGTTCTCAATTCATCACAGCTTCCACCTTCGCTGGATCTACTGAAATCCCCTCATGGTCAATGACATGACCTAAAAACTGTACCCTTTCCAACCAAAATTCACACTTAGTGAACTTCGCATACAACTGCTCCTTTCTTAGTGTTTCCAACACTAATCTTAGGTGTTCAGCATGATCTTCTGGCATCTTAGAATAGACTAGAATATCATCTACAAACACCATAACAAACTTGTCCAAATATTGTTTGAACACTCTGTTCATCATATCCATAAATGCAGCTGGTGCATTAGTCAACCCAAATGACATAACCAGAAACTCGTAATGACCATAACGAGTCCTGAATGCTGTCTTTGGTACATCCTCCTTCCTAAACTTCAACTGATGATACCCTGTTCTTAAATCAATTTTAGAAAAATACTTAGCCCCTTTTAACTGATCAAAAAGATCATCAATCCTGGGTAATGGGTATTTATTCTTTATCGTTAACTTGTTCAACTCTCGGTAGTCGATACAAAGTCTTAACGATCCGTCCTTCTTCTTGACAAATAGTACCGGCGCTCCCCACGGCGAAACACTCGGTTGAATGTACTTCCTGTCCAAGAGTTCTTGTAACTGCACCATCAACTCCTTCATCTCCATTGGCGCCATATGATACGGTGCCCTGGAAACCGGTGCCGCTCCTGGCACAATGACTATTACAAACTCTGTCTCCCTATCTGGCGGAAGACCCGACAATTCACTCGGAAATACATCGATGAATTCTCTAACTATAGGTATTTGTTTCATGGTTGCTACCACTCTCTGGGTATCAACAACATGACACAAATAACCTACACATCCCTTCCTCAATAATTTCCTAGTTTGTGTCATGGTTTGACAACACGAACGTCCCGACGATCTATTCCCGTAAAATACTACCTGTGGTTGTTTTAACATTCTAAGGTTCACACATTTCTTTTGACAATCTATAATTGCCCCATGGTTAACTAACCAATCCATTCCGAGAATTACATCGAATTCTCCTAACTTTATCGGTATCAAATCTATCGATAATTTAAAACCTCGTATATCTACGCAACAACTCCTATGAACATCTTCAACAGGAATTATTTCTTCGTTTGCTACCTTAGTATTTAAAGGTATAAGCAACTTTTCGGGAAGTATTCCTAATCGTCTAGCAAAATCACATGCTATAAACAAACAAGTAACACCCGAATCAAACAGCACGTAAGCATTTATGTCGTTGATCAGAATAATACCTGTGACGACGTCCCCTAATGCAACTGCATCTTGGACCATCATGTTAAAGGTATGACCCATCGGCCTACCCGGCCATTGCTTTGGACCACTAATAATAGCTAACTTATCATTTAGTGCCTCGGTTCTCGTCCGTCCCCTTCTTCGGGCAGTTATTTGCCATGTGGTCAGTTAATCCACACACAAAGCATTCGTGGTTCTTTTTCAGACTTGGACAGTTAGGAAAAATGTGCCTTCCTGTCCACAGTTGTAGCATACGGCCTTCCCCTTGAGGCAGACTCCTAAGTGAGTCTTCCCACAGGTCTTGCAGGACTCCATCCTCCTCTTTGGGTCTCTTTGCTTCACTTCGGTATTCCGAGAGCTGAACGTTTTCCACTTCTATCCCTCGTAACTACCGTTGTCTCCTTCGTCTTTCACTCTCCCATCCACTTTCCCTTTATTCTTCTTGTCTTTGTGGTACTGGCTCAACTCCTCGCTACCACCTTCGGCGATTATCGCCTTCTCTAAAATAGTCCCAAATGAAGTACTTTGGAATAAAGAAATACGGTTATAGAGCCAGGGTTTCAAGCCCTTCTCGAACCGTCGCGCCTGCCTAACCTCGGTGTCCACTTGGTGTGGAGCGAACCTTGCCAGTTCATTAAACTTAGTGGCATATTGGGGAACCGTCATGTCCCCTTGTTTCAATTCGAGAAATCGCATCTCCATCCTTCCCTACATGCTCGTGGGAAAGTAGTTCTCGAAGAATATCTCTTTGAACCTCACCCACGTTAGATTCTCGATCCCGACCCTAGCTTGATTGGCTTCCCACCAAAAGTTGGCCTCTCCCTTCATCATATAGGTTGCAAAGGCAACCTTCTGGGCCTCGTCGACATTTTCTATCACAAATGCCTTCTCGATTTCCTTCACCCACGTTTGGGCTTTGATAGGGTTCGTAGTTCCTTTGAACTCTGGCGGACCAACACTCTTAAAATCCTTAAAGGTAGTAGCTCGTGCTACTCCCGGATTTACGGGGATATTAGCCCCATTTCTATTAAATGCGGTTGTTAAAAGATTAATAAACACCTGCATAGGGTTAACCGGACCTCCCTCCAGTTGATTTACATTAGCTCCTTTGTTACGTTGTACTCTTCTTGGCGGCATTTTGCTGATACAATAAACAACACATTTCATTAATATTCCTTTCTTTATTAGTTATTATTCGATATTAAACAATAAATTCAACATCCATTGCTCATTGTGTTCCATAGAAAGGCTTATATTCATTCATTCATTGTAGTATAATACTACATCGTTTACATTACATAGCCTAAGCTGATTACATTACTTTCCCGCTATTGCTTTCCAAAAATTGGGATTTACAAAAGACTACCCTTTGTTATACAAAAGAGGGTTTTACGTCACTACTGGATACAAAATATTTACATACTTAAACTACTCTATCCACTAATAAACTACATCTGCCTCAAGGCATTATCAAAATCTGCCTTGGCAAGACCGACAATAATATCACGGCTGATAATATGCCGCGTCTGCCCTGCCTCTACAGGATAACTAGCTACCTACTACTGGAAATCTGTATGAGAACTCCTATGAATATAGGACATTCTCCCTATCTTCTTCTGTTTGGTCTTTAGCTCCTCCTTGAGCTCAAAAACCTCATGTTTCAGCTCATGGACTTTGTCCTTGGCCAAAATTCTCTCGTTGTGCTCCTGTTCCCATATGGACTCCACGTCCGTCTTGTCCTCTATAACAGCTTGGAGCTCTGCCTTCAGCTCCTTAACCTCCTGATAGTAATGGATATTTCTATCCAACACTAACATAAATAATGACATCATTGACTCCCCAGGAGCCATCTCTGCTGCTATAGCTACCGGATTGAAGGACACTACCTCCACCTCCTTTTCTATCATGCCGTCGAACACGAACATGAGATCGGGATCCTCTGAGTCTCCAAACTCAATGACAACTATCTCGGGCTCTTCTGCTATGGGATTAGGTATAACCTCTATTTGGTTAACCGATTCCTTACTATCTTCCTGTCCATCTAAATGCATTCCATTTACTCCTGACATCTACGAAAAATAATTAAGTTGATTAATAGAATAATTAAAACACATAACATATTTGCATTTTTATTAGGTTATTTTCTTTTTTTACTTCTTTGACTTCTCTTAAGGTTATGACTTAAGGTTTTTAATTCCCCCCTTAAGATTTATAACCTAATGCTTTGATACCAACTTGTGATGCTCCCAAATTAGGGTATCTTCCATCCCGACAGATGGTGCTACACGGTACTACCATACACACATACATTCAATTGAAAAGTCTCAAAGGAACGAATATGTCTTCTATATATTCAAAATAATATTAACATTCCCCCAGGTTTTTTATAAACATTACATTATTCTTGTCATAATATAAAATATATTACAATCATTCACCTTATACTATTACATAAGTATTCTAGGGGTTCGTCTTCGCCTTGCCTTTATCCTTGCCGGAGCCATCGGTCTGTTCGATCTTAGTTGTGTTCATATGGTTCACGCAAGAGTGAGCATGACTAGCTCAACAAGTACAACAATTCTAATAAACAACACGCTTGAAACATAAGAATCGTATATCTTCAATAACTGAACAATAGTTACGAAGTACTATCGATAATTCAAAATAGCACTTCTTTTCCTTCAAAATGTTTTACAACAACAATATTCAGTAAAACATCAATTCCGGTCCAAGACCTCGAGCATTTCATAAGTTCATTTAAAAAGGACATCCCGACACTAAGTCCGACACTAAGTCCGTAAGTCCGACATTTCCTACGAGCATGTCTAGGTGATTAGCCTATAGTACTCTATGTTGATCAACACTACATTCATTAAACGCATGTACGTTTAAGTTGTGGCAACCTCACATGCTTGTCGTTTGACGACAAAACATTTTTAGCATACTCAGTCTTCGTTTGAAAACCACACCAATATAACTTGGTAAACATTGACCATGCTTGATAGAAACATAATATAAGTCTAGCCGAAAGAGTTGGCTTGGAATTCATCATACAATACTTCTTGTGTAAGAATACATGAATTACAAAGCTTGTCCAGATTGAACTGGAACAAGGGTTAGAATACTTGCCTTTAGCGTCTACTACAGTTAATAACACGTTCTCGTTGAAGTCTTTAAGTCTCTACAGTAAATGATAACATCACATAACATATTAGGTCATGAATGAACATACATGGTTCCTAATGAATCTTACCCTTCTTCTCAATCGAATTATGACTTAGATTTGTTATTATTGGTTCTGACTTTTCCGATATAGTTCACATTGTTCTTACGTTCATGTTCAATTAATCTTTACTTCCTTGATAAACTTTTACCATTCTTTCTCTACTTGTAAACTTTCCTTACTATGCATCTTTTAAGTCCAAGTAATGCTGGCTACAAATATTCTTAGATAACTTCATGTTTGATGCGAGTTTCTAATAGTCGATGGTCGAGTCCAGGTATTTGTATTTCACATATAACAAATTGGGCCGTGTTGTAATGACGTGACTCTCAGAAGGTTGTGACAACGTGCTTTCGCTGACAGAAGCCACCATTTGGCCTTGGGTTGGCGCCATGCAGTGCAACTCAGGCCTCGAATAGCTTTGACAGCTTTTCAACTTTGCGAAATTCCTGGATGCATAACTTCTTCGTTATAAGTTTGAATTGGCTCGTTCAAGAGCCTACGGTTCACAAATTACATATTCTACATGATCATATAAGAATTTTATCTATTTAACTTCGTTTTCTAAAAATTCACCTATTAGTTCATTTTTAACGAAAACGGTAAACGTTCGTGAATGTTCAATGCTCGTTTTTTTGTTTTAAGTCAGAATTCGGTCATTTTCGAGTCCGCAACTCTATAATGCCAAATATGACTTGTCTCCATCGAAAACCAACGTTTCTGAGTTCAAACACAAAATTCGACTTCCATTTCGAGAATTTCATGAATTCGACGATTATCGTCCAATCATGTGAATTCCGAAGAAACTTCATTACTAATGATTTGATCATCATTCTAAATGGATTCTAACCATCATATGAACATTTTAAACTACAAATTACATCAACTTATTTTCAAGCTAGGTTTTGACTTATTCTTTATAAGTTCATGACTTAATAACTTATAAACTACAAGTTTTTATTTCTTATGACTTATTATAGATTTAAGTCCTTTACTCAACATTTTCACATCTTATCAAACATATACTAACTTCATAAGATAAACATATGACAAGTTCTTCATAAGTTTATAACTTATTTAGGTTCAAGTTACTTATTCATGACTTATTCGGCTTAAGTCCATTGCTTATTCAATTCTTACATGTTCTTAGCATACATGCTTATTAGACTACACTTCTTTTATCACCCTACAATGATAGAGATGGAAAATTATTAGACAAGAGTCTTACCCTTGATGAACTAGTCTTCTTCTTCTTTGAAAATCTAACAAATGATGTTTGTCTTAAAAGTGCTTATTCTCTCTAACCAATAAGTTGCTTTGTATTGGAAGTTGTTGGTGTTTTGAAAAATTGATAAATGACTAGCAATCTCCTTCTATTTATAGGAAAGCTAAAGTGAAGGTATTTTAGTACTTAAATCATTCCACCTCCTTAATACACCTCCTTACTATTCATTACCTACTTATTAAGTAAACTTGCTAATCACTCATATTACTTTGCCACCACAAAACATATCCTATGCTTGGCCATCACATAAAGTACTTGGTCACCAAGTTTAACCCACATTCACCTTGGTTTGCTCCATGGATCAAGCCTAACCCAATAGATCATTAATTGGACTTAGGTATTAAAGTACTTAACTTATCTTTGGGCTTGCATTAAATCAATTTGGGCTTCCACCTTCATTCTTCTTGGACTCTTCAATTGTTACACAATCTTATTAGTCCATTCCATTTAACTAAAAGTCTTATAACATATACTATACGTATAATTCTTGTATTCTAACTCGTATACTAAATCAAAATATACGAAATACCATCATTCCCATATACTTGTATAATACTTCGTATCATACTCGTATATACTACCTCGCACAATACATACATATTATACGATCATTATATTAGATTCTTAATACATGATTTTCCTAACGCTCACGAACTAAGTCCGCTTGCGAAATATTATGTTTTCCATACTTGATTATTATTACATAATCCATCTCACATTGACATTATAACGTTACGTATTTCTAAAAGTTCAAAAATAATTCCAGAGAAAATCGATGAATAGTGTTTTTTTAAAAAATTTCTCGAAAACTTTTATTTTTGTCTTGGAAATTCAAACACTTTAATTCTCTCACGTAGTTAAAATACTACTGACGTTCAAGCGTTTCTAGATTATAGAATCGACATTTATTTTACTAACACATAATAATAATAAATAATATTATTTTATTCATTATTAAATTATTTAAAATTATTTTACAAAGGATCCGAATTTCTCGGTCGTTATAGGTGCTGCTGCCGATGTCTTTACATTGTAATTTTTGAATTTTCTCTTCTTAAAGTTGTTCCCACTTAGTTCGCCTCTCCTATTATCTTGGCCATGATTACCACCGAAGTGGTTACCATTTCTGGCACGATAATTTCCTCCACGATGGTTATCATTGTTCCGATGGCCATTGCCACTGGTACGATTATTATCGTGTTGTTGGTCGTTATCTTTTGGTTGGGTGACTCATAATCACGCTTCTAATAATCGAGCCCTATTCACAATATCTGAATATAAAAATTTTTTGTGAGAAATGAGGTATTGATGAATTTTGGGTTTTAAACCTCTCAAAAATATTCGTGTCATACGCTCCTCAATATCTACCAAATGGAATGCAAACCAGGATAAATCCGCAAACTTAGCCTCGTATTGCGATACGGTCATATTATTTTGGTCAAGCTTGATAAATTCTACCTCCTTCATGTGACGAATACTCTTTGGAAAGTACTTGTCATTGAACAATTCTTGAAACTTCTCCCAAGACATCTTCAGTGCGAAAAGATGAGTACGTTTTATAGATTTCCACCAGTAATCTGCATCTCCTTGCAACATGAAGGTGGCAAAGGAACTTTTTGCTCCTCCGAGCATCCTAAGACATCAAATATCTTGGTGATCTTGCTTAATCCACGTGTCTGTCTTAAGTGGATCTGGCTTTCCCAAAAACATCGGTGGTCCCAGATACTTGAATTTCTTTGAAGTGACCAAATGTGAGTTGCCATTGAATCCACTCGCATTATGAACACGAGTCTCTCTCGTTTGGTGTTGCATGAATTCTAAAAGTTCCTAAATATACCATAGTTCGTTATTTAGTCGGTATTGTTGTTTATACGTGGATTATTACCTTCCTAATGCACATTATCCTAGTTATTGATCGACGATTGTCTCAACAAATTCCTCATGTGCTCCATTGCTTATCTCAAAATTTTTAGATGCCATTTTCAAACACTTTGCCACAACACAAGGGTTAATTGATATGCCACATATTATCCCTATATTCTCACCGACCAATTAAATAACAAATAAGTTTAGGTAGGACACACTAGCTAAAGGATTTACTCGCCTCTCTCTTCCTAGTTCTAGCCTCAGATATCCGCTGAGGATCATATCCCTAAGCTATAATACCAACTGTGTCGCCCCAAAATAGGTATACACAACCCATTCTCGAAGTCGCCAAATACATGGTACATATTTCAAATATGTAAAGCCCCAAATCCGTGTACTTGAAACCCGAACTCGATGCTTCACGATACCATTTCTATGAGCGAAATAATACTAATAATAATAACAATAAAATAAAGATCAACTTAATTTACATATCATCGTAGTCTAATCCCCTGTGCAGAGACCTTTAAACATTCCTTACAATACATAATAATAAATAGATATCATACTTTTCTTAATAAAGTTAGCTATTACATAAAATAGCATTGCACTCATTCAACAACCTTTCCTTTCCCTTTATTCTTAGCTTCTAGCCTTCGCTTGTTCACACGTGTAATGAAAACATTTAAATTAAGCAAGGATGAACATTTGAGTGCCTAACAAGTATTAACAATTATATATATATATATATATATATATAAGCTAAAATAATTTAAATGTTTTCTTTATATTACCCTTCTATAACAAATCAATAGTTGTGAAGTAATCTGAACAGATAATAATAACATAACAACCCTCTTTCAAATTTTTGAAACTACGTACTGACTACAAATAGGGTTAAGGTGACATACTATGAACATTGTTTTTATTTACGAAAAGGTTTAGCAGAACTTCATCCGCAAACTATCATAACTTACGGGCATGGAGGGTGATCAGCCCGTTGTAACCTATATTGATCAATACTACATTGTAAAAATGATGTTATCGTTCACTCTGTCCACCTTGGGTGCATAAAAAGTTTTCCCGTGTAAGGGATGTTCATACTTGTCAGGGTTCCAAACCAAAGGTTTTATCTTGTTCAACACTAATCTATAATTCAACATATATATATATATATATATATATATATATATATATATATATATATATATATATACGGGTAATTAACAAAGGTGTATCAACATGTGATTAAATACAATGATTATCCAAGTGGGGACACTTGTATAAACATTTATAGAAATTAACGAACAAAATATATATCTCAGTTACCATATACTAACATGTTGATAATCAATGGGCGATATAATATAGGGTTAATAATCAGATAGTAATAATATAATTACAAACATTCTTACTCATGTCCATTGCATAAAAAATGCAAAGGTAAGATACTTTCCTGATCTCATTACTTACAAAAATGCAACTTAGATTTATCTTTTATATCACGACTATCATTAATCGATCATTCGCTCGATTAGAATAATATACTATAACACATAAGACTTTGCATTTCGCGAACAAAGACATAACCTAATCACATTATCACATATGTTCAACAGTCATTGAATCACAAACAATCATTAACACAATCAAAATATCTAAGACTCTATTCTGTATCTCAATATCCGTAAGTATCAGTCATATTATTTTTAAATGACCTACAATAATTTTAAAACAATTATTATAATCTATCATGAATTTTCAAACACCGGAATCATTATTAAATGATTTAAATATTAAACAATTCTATTATCATTAATATTTAATTAACATTAAAGTATTAATGAAACCATTCCCAAAATATTAAAGTTATTTATAATAACTTAGAATATTTTAAAATATTCATATTACCCTTAAATAATTTTTAAAACATTTAAAATTATTTTAAATAATTACCATTAATATTAAAATATTAATGTACTATTTATCCAAATATTAAAAGTCATTAATTATAACTTAAAATATTTTTAATTCATTTATATCCCTTTTAAATGATTTATAAATCAATAAAATTATTTTTAAACTATTTATTTAATATTAAAGTTGTAAGACCCCAACTTATTATAAATAAAATTGAATTTTTCTTTATTCATTATTCTAAATTAATAAGGGTTAATTTGATATAATTCTTTGGTTATGGGTGAAATGTGCAAAGTTTACAAAATAAGCAAGTGGTTATAAAATATTCATTATTGTCGGGGAATATTCGTTTGGTCGTGGAATATTCTTTTTTGTCGGAATCTCCGTATGCGGCCTGGCCTTGAGTCATTGGTGGGCCCCATAACGGAAAACGGTTGGATGAAGGAAAACGACAAAGATTGAGTTTTATAAATAACGACGTAAATTATTACCGTTAACACTGTTGGGTTACCTGGTGGTTAAAATACAGTAATACGCGTGGTTACACAGTAGCACACGGTATTGCACAGTATTGTTGAATTATTGATCCTTACGTAAGAAGGCACTACTCAATAATTGTTACAAGAATTACTGCTTCATTATTTTATCTTATTGATTCAATAATTGTGCATTGATATTTATATTATTATTGTTTCAATAATTGTCATTACACAAGATTTTCCATTATCAAATCAATAATTCATATTTTTTTGAATAATATTATCGAGATAACATTATTGGTAATGTCTAGAAAGTTCTGCATCTAGGAGAGGTTTGGTCACCTAATTGCGCCAAAGAAGAGAAATCCTTATTGGAAAGCCCCCTCTTTCCTAGGAACGGCCTGGTTGTCAATACTTTGTGATTCTGTAATATTATTTTTGAATAATTAATTATTGATTATTATGATAAAGAAAATATTTATTTTATGTGGATATAGATGGAGAAAATTTTTAATGTGACAATTGTTGAAAATTAATATTTTATCTTTTTCTGATAAAATAATACATTTAAATATATTATTTTAATAATATATTACGGTGATATTTTTATAATAATTGTGGGATATATGAGTATATGAGGAGTTAGAGTATTTTGTGGCATTAAATGTTTAATATATGTTTTGTGTGTGTGCGGTGGACACAATTCTTGACCGAAAATTGATTATAGATCGTAAAATTGTCCGCTTTATGGATTTCGGTCAATTTCATTTGGAATTTGGAAAATTTTTCTTCTGCAGCAAAGTTGTAGAGAATGGAATTTCCCATGGAAAGTCTGGAGTTTCAATTTTTCTGATAAACGAGCTATTTTCTACGAATTATTGAAGTTTCTAAGATAAAATAATTTTTATTAAATAATGGGTGGGACCCACTCTTGTTTGACAACATGTGGGCTTCTTTGGAAAATTATTTTCAAGAGTGGCATGCTGGTCTTTGATGGCTAGCATGCGTGAGAAATTTGATTTTAATAATAATAATTTATTAATTTAGTCTCCTTTTTGCTTAACATTTTCCTATAAATAGAGGCTAAGTTAGAATTGAAAATCACACCGAAACTAAGTTTTCTCTCTTTCTCTCTAAATTATCGAGTATTCTTGTGAGTATACTTTGAGTGTTGCTATCTGGTCATGGGTTTCACAAAGACTATATCCGAAAATTCAATCGAAGACGATTATTTTGAGGTAAGGGGTATTATTTTCTTCTTAAATGATATTTTTTCTTCAATATCATTATGCCAAGTATCGGTGAACTTTTTATCAAATTTGGAACTTGTTGTGTTTGGTTACTATTCACGATACGACCTTTATTCACGTATACGACAATTATTCACGAATCGACCTTATTCATTCACCAAAAATAAAAATTTTCTTTTTGTCCAAAATATCTATTCGGATACTAGCTTTGATTGTATCCATGTTTTGATCATTCTTGAATTTTACACCAATATGATTATTTTCAAGTATTTTTGGACATGGGTAAAACAAAGTACTAATCCTTAATCCTTAATCCTTGTCATTTTGTTTCACCGGATTCGCTTTTTTAAAAATGTTTTTCATCATCCTCACCCTAAATGGTGATATAAATGAATATCTTTGGCCCAGTAGTGCAAAGATGAACGATTAAATGATGAATATCTTTGGCTGTAGTAGTGCAAAGATGAGCAGTGTTGAGATGAACATGACCAACTGGTGATATGAAATGAATATCTTTGGCACCGTAGTGCAAAGATGATTAAAGATGTATATTGATTGTTATTACGAGGATAAACTATTGATGATGGACTTTTAAACCTTAGAAGATGTAGAGAATTCTTTCTCTACGTGACTCTTCTAATGGATTCTTGCTTTCCATTGCATTTGTTGATCTAAAATTTGTTGTCTATTGTATTCTATTAGATTTTTCCTGTTGAAGACTAACGTTAATTTGTTGTATATTATCTTAGTCATAATATTCTTTCTTTGGGCTAGTTGAGCTCACCCTTTTCCTTTTTGTTCCATTTTTCTTCTCGTGAGGTGAGAACATAAGAGGATCGAGTCGGGTATGGAGTGATGGTTCTAGGAAGATGTTTTAGTCATCCTCACTACTTCGTAAAATAGTGTATGAATAATTAATGAGGACTTATTTGGGTGTGTATATTGTCTAAAAGACAATATTTGTATTCAAACTCATAAATTGTATTGTCGTATTCTACACGACATCTGTATTGTCAAAGTTGTAGTTTGCTTTCTATACCATGTATTTTGGCGACTCAGAATGGGTGTTGTATACCTATTTTGGGGGCGTCACAAAAATCATTAATGTCATTAATATTAAATTATTAATGAAATTATCCTTTAAATATTAAAAGTTATATTTTATAACTTAAAATATCTTTAAACACTTTATTTTTATTTAAAATGATTTTTATAATATTAAAATTATTTTTAAACTAAATTATTTAATATAATTATTAAATAACTTTAATATCATTAATAATAATTAATTAATAAAATTTACCTTTAAATATTGAAAGTTATATTTTATAACTTAAAATATTTTACACACTTTATTATTATTTAAAATAATTTTAATATAATAAAATCATTTTTAATCTATTTATTTAATTCATTTATTAAATATCTAAATTATCATTAATATTAATTTATTAATGAATTTCATCACAAAATATTAAAAGTCATTAAAAATAACTTAAAATATTTTCTTATACCATAATATAATTTTAAATGATTTTTCAAATATTAAAATTATTTTTAAATAATTTATTTAATATAATAATTAAATAAATTAAATACCTTTAATATTTCAAAATATTAAATATTTATGAAATATATATAAAACAATTAAAATCTATTTTTCGGACTTTAAAATAATTTTTAATAATTTATTATGTATTTTCATAATTAAAAACTAATTTTCTATAATTATTTAATAAAATATAATTTTTATAAATAAATCATCACTAAAGACTACCTATAGCTTACGTAAATCGTCAGCTATAGGTGTTCTTCATCATTTCTTGGCCATTCCGAAACTCAAGTGCGATGAATCGAGTTGGCTACTTTGACCAACGATTAAACACCGATCAATTAGTTTCTGGACTTGTTGTTGATCAGATCATGTAGTACAAATACACCACGAAAAGACCCAACAACAAACATAATCATAACATTAATAACAAAGGAGATCTAAGAGCCTAAAGTAGTTGTTGAAGTTGCATTCTTCATTTCGGGTTACCCGTAAATGAAGAAACGATTTAAATGTGCCACATTCCAAATCCTCCACTACATGCTAGGCTTGTAATGTTTTTGTGATTTATGAACTTGGGTTATAGACCACACATACAACAACGATCTATCACATAACATCGTCATAACATCAATAAATAAAGCGGATACAAGTTTGGTCAACCACCGCCGAAATAAGCTTGAACCAGTTTACGAAATTCCCGAAATGAAGCATGACCCCAGATGGTCTACTTTGACCATCCACTACCTTCGACTCGTTTAATCTAAAGGAGATTTTAAGGCATAATCTTGTAGTACTTATACCAAGCTACCATGCTATTACAACAACAACAAATCTTGCAAAACCTGTCAGATCTAAGCGGTTAAATATGTTGTCAGACATTATTTTATACTTTCTCGGTCATTTTAGAACAAATTTTATCATGGTCATCAATCAACGACCTTTGACTAACAATATCATGCAATCTATAATAGATATAAGCCTGATTCCAAGCCCAGATCCAAGAGCACATATCAGACTACAACTACCAACTTTCAAAACACAAAAACATTACAGATCACGAGAGATATAAGGCCTGACATTCGGTTTGTCGACATCAAAAACAAAATTTCTAGATTTTGTAGATCTTCAAATCTGAGCCTCTAGATGTTATGGATCTAACATCTAGCAACCCAGATCATCATTATACACTATTTATAACATATTTTAACACTTAAACACAACATTAAAAATAGAATCAAAGGTCAGATTTCAAGCTAGAATTTTATACCTTTCTTTGATCAATCTTGATCTTAGGGTTCTGTTTTGATATAGATGTTAGTGGGGTTGGTTTTGGGGACTGATCTAGCAAAAATTTTCGTGGGTTTGGGTTGAGAGAAAATGTTTGAGTGTTTTGTGCAAAATGAGCTAGCAAAATACAATTCTCTCTCTTCCAATCTATATATAGAAGTGTTAGATGCATGTATGGCTGAGCTTAGGGGCTGATTGCTGGCATTTTTGTGTCACATGGAGTGGTTGAAGTAGTTCACCAACTCCCATCTATTGTCAAAACCTATATATTAGCCTCTTTAATGCTCAAAAGGGCAGTATGGACATTTGATTTGTAATTTTAATGGCAACAAAGTAATCTTGACAAACCCTTAGGGTTTAACCCTTAGGATTTAATCCTAAGGTTTAACACATAACATTTATAGAATTTCTAATTAGGGTTTGAACAAAATGAAAATTTTAGTTTTTAAAATTTGTAATTAGGGTTTTCTTAATTTGATTAGGGTTCTAATTATACATGAACATTAGGATATTAATTACTAATTATAATTAACCTTGCTAAATTAGCAATTAGGGTTTATAATTTTGGTAATTAGAGTTATCAAATCACAATTAGGGCTTATAATTCAAATATTAGGGTTTCTAGAAATTAATATATCTAAATGTTAATTAGGGTTGACCTAATTAACCATAAAATCATATAACACAGTTATATAATAGTCTTAAACTCACAATTGAGTTTCAAATTAGGGTTTCCCACAATAAAACTAGGGTTTTCAAATACTGCACCATAATTGACCAATCATTATCAGTACGTACATACCGTACATATCTATAACACTAAAAAAAATCAAAACATAGTTAATATTATATTATTATTCTCATTCTTTGATCAAAATCCAAAATTAAGATTTGGATTCCATATCTGATTTATCTGCCATACTTAACATTATTCATTAAGTTAAAATAATTAACTTAATAATCTGTACTAAAATTCATATAATAAAATAGTTATTATATTTATTCTAAAAATCATTTCATATATTATTTTCATGGAAAATAATTAATAAAAATATTTCTACTATAAAATTAATTATTAAAAGAATATAATTTATAATGATCAATAATTCTAAAATAAAATTATTTAGAATTATTCATGTAATAAATATATTTTATATTCATCACATAAATACATACACATTATCTTGGCGCATATTCCCAATATTTATTTTAATAAATAATAATAATAAAAAATTATACGTAAAATTTTTGATTTATTTGTGTAGAAAATATCGGGTTGTTACATTCACCCTCCCTTATAAAGATTCCGTCCTCGGAATCACCGTTTTAAAACTCGTACATACCAGAGTACATAGCATACCAAATCATTGCAAGTAGATCTTGATCATAATTGATTAAACCGATCTTTAACTTATTCACGTAAAGTTTGTCTATCCGATTCAACGGAAATTTGATTTCTAAAAGAACTCAAATTCGTCCTTCAAAATTTCTTTATAAGATAATTTACTATATATATGAAATTCATGAATATAAAACAAATAAAAGTTATATGAATAATACCTGGAGTTCCATTGCCAGCTGCCGCCATATCCTGGACCATCATGTTGTAGACCCTTGCTGTTGATTTTGTTGGCTTGCTCGATGACATAGGTCTCGTGATTGCTAAAGTCCCACTGCCCTTCCCCGTATTCACACTCCCGGCCTTCATTTTCCTTTTTGGACAATCCTTCACCCTATGCTCCGTTGACTCGCAGATAAAACAACCAGAATTCATTCTTGGATTGGGGCAGTTGGGAGAGATATGGCCCTCCTGCCTGCACTTATAAGAAACAAACTTCCCCTTCAGACATTCCCCAGAGTGGTTCTTTCCACAATTTCCACACTGCACCGCTTGCTTCTTAACTCCTTCTTGTTTTACCTGCACACTTCCAAAACTGCTTCCCTTCCTCTTGCTATTACCACTTTTACTTCCACTATTAATTTCTACCTTCTCAGTTCCTACAACCTGGCCCTTGTTATTCTTCTCCTTGTTGTAGAGGCTCATGGCCTCACCCCCCTTCTCAACAATAATAGCCTTCTCCATGAGTGCTGCAAATGTAGGGATCTGCAACACCGCCACCTTGTTATAGAGCCAGGGTTTTAATCCCAACTCAAACCTTCTTGCTTTCGTAGTCTCCGTATCAACTTGATGCGGAGTAAACCTAGCCAACTCATTTAACTTTGCAGCATATTCCGAAACTAACATATCCCCTTGCTTCAACTCCACAAATTTCACCTCCATCCTAGCCTGCATACTAGGTGAAAAATAATTTTCAAAAAACAAAGTCGTAAACCTATCCCAAGTAACTACACCTTCTTCTGCCCTTCCCTGATTCGCTTCCCACCAAAAATTTTCCTCACCCTTCATCATGTAGGTGGCAAAAGCGGTCTTTTGCCCCTCAGCTACCCTTGCTATCATGAACGCCTTCTCAATCTCCTTAACCCAAGTTTGGGCTTGAACATGGTCAGTTGTACCTTTGAATTCTGGCGGTCCTACAGCTTTAAAATCTTTAAAATTTGCCAAGTGGTTACCCGGCTGGTTCCCTACGGCTGGCATTCCTTGCTGCATAGCTTGTGTTACCATATTTGGAAAATGTTGCATTGGGTCTGCTTGTTGCTGTCCCTCAACATTATTGACAGATTCTTCTGCCCTTTGATGTCGAGTTTGACGTCTTGGTGACATTATCTGGATAAATAAACATGAATTTAACTTACTTTCTAAACCTTATCATATAAGTTTAATATATTAAACTTGTTTCATTACTCAAACTTAGATTCATATTCATTCCACGATTTCAAAATACTTTATATATCATAGCACATATTGCTTTAAACATCAGCTATCCCTTTGTGACTACAAAAGTCGGGATTTACAACCTTGACCAACTCAAAAGTTTTAGAATATTACATTACACAGACATACTAATCACACATATTACATTAAACACGCCTACACAACAGAACCTATACTACCTATTTACTAAGCTTTTTTTCTTGGACAACTCTTCGCCTGATGATCTTCCATTCCACAAATAAAACATGCACCTGGTTTATAGTCGAGACAATACAGAGTGGTATGCCCCTCATAGCCGCAAAGATAACATATTCTTTTTCCTTTCTTCTTACCGGGTCTTTCTAAGTCATGGTCTTCCATCTTTCTTTTTCCCTTATTACATGGAGCTGCACACGATGTGTTGCTTGAGGCTCCTATCTGATCAATTTGGATTTTAAGCTTATCTTGTTCTTCCATTGTTTCTATTAACGCCTGTCACAGTTGACTATTAAGCAGCTTTTCTATTTCCCACAGCCTTTCCAGAGAAGAAACCTTGTTCCTTAGATTCTGTACTTCCATTAACGCTTGATCAGCTTCAACTTTAGTGTCCGAATCACAATCTGTCAGTTCTACCATTTCTGGATCTGGTACTACATTTTCCACAATAACTACCTCGTCCGAGTTGGTTTCATTGTGAGCCTCTATTTTAGCTATTGGCTTCGATATTAGCTCGGGTGAATGGATCTGATCCTTCTTCAAGTTATAAGCGTACAACAAGCCTTTTCCACCAGACATCTACACACATAAGTTATCCTGATTAGCATATAGTATACACACACATCAATTAATATTTTAATATAAGTTATCTTTTATTTTGTTTGGCGATGAATTTGTTCAATTCATCTCTTTTTAAACTCTATATGAGTTATTTATATTTTCAACGTTTCCCTCTGTTATAAGGTTATAGCCTAAGGTCTATCCCACCTAAGGTTTCTAACCCTATAGCTTTGATACCAACTTATAAAGCTCCCAAATCCAGGTACTTGAAACCCGAACTCGGTGCTTCACGATACCATTTCTATGAGCGAAATAATACTAATAATAAGAACAATAAAATAAAGATCAACTTAATTTACATATCATCAGAGTCTAATCCCCAGGTACGAGACCTTTAAACATTCCTTACAATACCTGATAATAAGTAGATATCATACTTCTCTTAATAAAGTTAACTATTACATAAAATAGCATTGCACTCATTCAGCAATCTTTCCTTTCCCTTTATTCTTAGCCGAGCCTTCTGCTTGTTCACACTTAGCTGAAAACATTTAAATTAAGCAAGGATGAACATTTGAGTGCCCAACAAGTATTAACAATTATATATATATATATATATATATATATATATATATATATAAGCTAAAAGAATTTAAATGTTTTCTTTATATTACCCTTCTATAACAAATCAATAGTTGTGAAGTAATATGAACCGATAATAATAACATAACAACCATCTTTCAAATTTTTGGAACTACGTACTGACTATAAATAGGGTTAAGGTGACATACTATGAACATTATTTTCATTTTCAAAAAGGTTTAGCAGAACTTCATCCGCAAACTGTCATAACTTACGGGCACGGAGGGTGATCAGCCCGTTGTACCCTGTATTGATCAATACTACATTGCAAAAATGATGTTATCGTTCACTCTGTCCACCTTGGGGGCATAAAAAGTTTTTCCGTGTAAGGGATGTTCATACTTGTCAGGGTTCCAAACCAAAGGTTTTATCTTGTTCAACAATAATCTATAATTCAATATATATATATATATATATATATATATATACGTGTAATTAACAAAGGTGTATCAACATGTGATTAAATACAATGATTATCCAAGTGGGGACACTTGTATAAACATTTATAGAAATTAACGAACAAAATATATATCTGCATTACCATATACTAACATGTTGATAATCAATGGGCGTATATAATATAGGGTTAATAATATGTATAGTAATAATATAATTCTGAAACATTCTTACTCATGTCCATTGCATAAAGAAAATGCAAAGGTAAGATACTTTCCTGGTCTGCTGCTTACAAAATGTAACTTAGATTTATCTTTTATATCACGACCTATCATTAATCAGATCATTCGTTCGATTAGAACAATATACTATAACACATAGCACTGCATTTCACAGTCAGTACATAACCTAATCACATTATCACATATGTTCAACAATCATTAAATCACAAACAATCATTAACACAATCAAAATATCTAAGTCCATATCAATTTCTGAAATATGTCGGTATACCGACAGCTTTATCAGGTAATGATCGAGTCTAAGACTCTATTCTGTATCTCAATATCCGTAAGTATCAGTCATATTATTTTTAAATGACCTACAATAATTTTAAAACAATTATTATAATCTATCATGAATTTTCAAACACCGGAATCATTATTAAATAATTTAAAAATTAAACAATTCTATTATCATTAATATTTAAAAAACATTAAAGTATTAATGAAACCATTGCCAAAATATTAAAGTTATTTATAATAACTTAGAATATTTTTAAAGTATTAATATTACCCTTAAATGATTTTTAAAATATTTAAAATCATTTTAAATAATTACCATTAATATTAAAATATTAATATACTATTTATCCAAATATTAAAAGTCATTAATTATAACTTAAAATATTTTTAATTCATTTATATCCTTTTTAAATGAATTATAAATCAATAAAATCGTTTTAAACTATTATTTATTTAATATTAAAATCATTAATGTCATTAATATTAAATTATTAATGAAATTATTCTTTAAATATTAAAAGTTATATTTTATAACTTAAAATATCTTTAAATGCTTTATTTTCATTTAAAATGATTTTTATAATATTAAAATCATTTTTAAACTAAATTATTTAATATAATTATTAAATAACTCTAATATCATTAATAATAATTAATTAATGAAATTTACCTTTAAATATTGAAAGTTATATTTTATAATTTAAAATATTTTTACACACCTTATTATTATTTAAAATGATTTTAATATAATAAAATCATTTTTAATCTATTTATTTAATTTATTTATTAAATATCTAAATTATCATTAATATTAATTTATTAATTAATTTCATCACAAAATATTAAAAGTCATTAAAAATAATTTTAAATATTTTCTTATACCATAATATAATTTTAAATAATTTTTCAAATATTAAAATTATTTTTAAATAATTTATTTAATACAATAATTAATTAAATTAAATACCTTTAATATTTCAAAATATTAAATATTTATGAAATATATTAAAAACAATTAAAAACTATTTTTCAGTCTTTAAAATAATTTTTAATAATTTATTATGTATTTTTCATAATTAAAAACTAATTTTCTATAATTATTTAATAAAAATATAATTTTTATAAATAAACTGTCACTAAAGACCACCTATAGCGACAGAACCATTGCTATAGGTGTTCTTCATGTTCTTGGCCATTCCTTGAAACTCAAGTGCAGTAATCGAGTTGGCTACTTTGACCAACGATTAAACACTGATCAATTAGTTTTCTGGACTTGTTGTTGATCAGATCATGTAGTACAAATACTGTGACGCCCCCAAAATAGGTAAACATCACCTATTCTGAGTCGCCAAATACATGGTACAGAATACAAATACAATCTTAAATATACAATATGTGCTGTGAGTTTTAATACAAATATTGTCTCTAGACAATATTCAAACTCAAAATAAGTCCTCAATACATTTATTATCACACTATTTTATAGAATAGTGAGGACTACTAATGCTATCATCTGGACCGTCACTCTTTTCCCCGACTAGTCCGTGCTACATTCTCATTTCCTGAAGAGAACAATGAAAGCAAAAGGGTGAGCTCAACTAGCCCAGTAAGAAATATTATGACTAAGATAATGCAGAATAAATTATCGTTAGCCTTCAACAGTGTTAAACTGATAAAATATAACAAACATCAAGTTTAACTGCAGCGGAACAAGCAATCCATTAAAAGAGTTAAGTAGAGAATAAATGTGATGCCCCCAAAATAGGTCCAATCCATCCAACCTATTCTGAGTCGCCAAATACATGGTACAAAAAATAACTACAACTTTATTACTACAATTGTCGTGCAAAATACAACAACACATATGTTGTGAGTTTTGATACAAATATATATATATCAACGTGACTCTTGACACCAACTTGGATAAAGACGTCACAATGGCACCTTACATAAAGGTACAACAATAATCTGTTTTAGAAATTAAAATCTTTGGGAAGTGCTTAAGGAAACCTTCGTACATGGGAGGCCATGTGTCTAGGTTATGATAGATATCATATGCCCACAGAATTATCCTTGGTTGACCCAATAGACCCCAAAGAAAAACTAGAAGATTACTATCATGTTCTTTCCAATGGTGAGTCTTCTGTTGACATATAATTATCTCAACTGTCTGCAATTGATAATTATATTTCAACCAAACTCCAAGATCATATAGGTAGTGCTCATAGATATACTCAGCAAGTGGATGTGCACAACCACAGTCAGATGATAACTCGTGGGTCATTAGACATCTTGTATGATAGTGGCAAAACACCCTTCCAAAGTTGGGTTCACCTCACCCTATTCGGTTCACCAAAATTAAATATCAAATGACGTATACAATACGACACACTTATCTAAAGTTCTTAATAAAATTATTTCCATACTATTTAGGGAGAACCTCAACAGCTATAGACCACCGCTTCTATTCCCTCATTACTCCCCAAACCCAAATACTACACTCTTGTTACCTAAAAGGAATTGTGAAGCAAAAGGGTGAGCACAACTAGCCCAGTAAAGAATATCATGACTAAAGATAATTAAATTATCAATAACCTTCGTCAGTAATAAATCAGAGATTTAGAAAATATGGTAGATGAAAAACCTTTCAACCATAGTTGCAGCGGAACGAGCAATCCATTAGAAGAGTCAAATAGACCATAAAGTCTATTATCTCCTCCATGTTAAAAGTCCACCAACGATGTTTTAACCCTGTAACATCAGTCAATAGTTTTTGTCCACAATCATTTGAATAACTCATAATCATTGTGATTCTGAATTCCTTTTCGCACCCAGGATGAAGATAATTTTCATCACATGTCTTTACCTGAAACATCAAAGATCATGGTTATACCAAATCACAGTTCCTGTTCATAATTATACTAATAAATTTATCTTTGCACTACGGGCCAAAGATATTCATCAACAATTCATCTTTGCACTACATGCCAAAGATATTAAAAAATATGACATCTTTGCACTACGAGCCAAAGATATTCAACAACAAGTCATCTTTGCACTACTGGCCAAAGATATTCAACAACAGGTCATCTTTGCACTACGGGCCAAAGATATTCATCAATAATTGATCTTTGCACTACTGGCCAAAGATATTCATATCTCAAAGAAACATACAATCGTTTCAAAATTTATATAAACCATAATTATAATCATGTTGATCAATTCACCTTTGCACTTAAGCTAAAAATATTCAATTGTAAATTCAATGGTCATGATCATATAAGTCAACGATTCAACTTTGCACTACTGGCCAAAGAGAACCCATAGTCACGATAATACCAATAATCTAACCATTTTTATACTTAAGTCAAAGAGAAATTTCATCACCGGGATTATAAAAATGTTATATATGATAATAAAAATAATATGATCAACAACTGCATTTAATTTCAAGAGTAAGATTCATAAATCAATGATTTCATAACACCTTAATCCAAATGTTATAAATCACTTAATAATATCATAATCTAATATTATTAATATTACCACAATATTTTAATCATTTCTTAAACTTATAAATAATTTATTTTAATTGTTTACACTTTACTAATTAATGCATTTAATCATCCTAAAATGCCAAACTCATAAAATTTCATCACCAATAACCAAAAACCCTCATAAAAAATCTTCATATACCTTATATAGGATTTTCAAGCCATAAAATCCTATTTTCCACTTTTCTTACTTCACATAACATATTTAATTCATTTATTCATAACTAGTCTATTTTCATGAAAAATACCAAATCAGTCCCAAAAATATTTCTTTTCTGGAATTTAGTAGAATATAGTCCCATATTGAACATATATTTGTCTCGGAATTTTTAAAATTCATTTACTATTTTTCACATGGCCAAAACCGCCGAATATTTAGACAATTATCATAAATTGTGCTTTTGTCCAAAAATTCTGAAATTTACAGAGTATACTTCTGTTATATACATGTACTCCCAATAAAAATTTCACCAATTTTGGAGTTAACCACAAGGAGTTATAAGGATTTACTTTTAAAATAGTATTTTCTCATAAAATTCATAACTTCTAATCTATACATCCAAAAATCGCCATTTTTGGACACCATGTAGAAAACTCATCAAATTATCATTTCTAATTTTTCCAGAATTTTTGAAGGTCAGAAAAATTATGAAATATGAAAAACATAATAACCCTTAAAATCCCGTACCATAATAATGACAATATCCCTTACCTCAAAAGAGCAGTACTTCTGACTGAAATATCAAATATAATGCTGAATAAAACTTGTACTGAATAGCAAATCTTAAAGTATCTAAATACTCACAAAATACGCTCGATAATGTAGAGAGAGAAAGAGAGAAAGCTTATGTTTCTGGTGTGATTTTCAATTCTAACTCAGCACCCCATTTATAGGAAAATGCTAGCACGCCGTAGTAGACTTGACCTGCTACCTGATGGCTTTACCTGCTACTATTGCCACCCACCACATTTGAAATAAAATTCAGCACATTTCTTCACCACCCACAAGTGGGGCCCACTCATTCTAGAATTTTCCCCCAAAAATCATTTATAAACCTAATTTCCGAATCAATCACCTCTTAAAATTCATAACAAATCATATGTTCATTTTTAATGGTTCAAAATTTGTGGATATATACTCAACTTATATATGTATAACATATCCAAAAATCACAACGATCCAACTGTCGGATTAAAAATTATAACTCACGCAATAGAGCTTAAGAACACTGATTTGATCTTTTAATACTTCCAATCCGATAAAATACTAATAAAATACCTCAACATTAATTCCTTCATTTATAATCACATAAATAAATCCATTATTTATATCTGCATCAAATAAATATTTCCTTATCATATACATCAATAATTAATTATTCACAAATAATATTACAGAATCACAATAATGACAACCAGACAGTTCCCAGGAAAGAGGGGGCTTTCCGATAAGGATTTCTCCTTACTGGCACGCAATTAAGTGACCAAACCTCTCCTTGACTTTCTAGACATTGCCAATAATACTATCTAATAATATTATTCAAATAATACGAATTATTGATCTGATAATGGTAAATATTGTGCCGTGATAATTATTAAAACAACAATAATATAAAATATCAACGCAACAATTATTGAATCAATAAAATAAAATATTGAATAAAGAATTATCGTAATAATTATGGAGTAGTGTCTTCTTCACGTAAGAATCAATAATTCAAAATAATTGTAATACCATGTGCTCTTCGCGGCAACCACGCGTATTCATCGTATTTTAACCACCAGTATTCCAACAATTAATAACAGTAACAACTACAATTGCTTTTTATAAAACTCAAACTTTTTCGTTTTTCTTCATCCGTGATGCTTATTCTCATTATGGGGCCCATAAATGGTCATACTGGCCGTAAATAATATTCTCCGACAACAAGAATATTCCATGACCAAACGAATATTCCCCAACAGAAATGAGTATTTTATAACCACTTACGTATTTTAAAAATTTTATATATATCACCCTTAACTTTACTCTTTATCAATTTAACCATTTACTGAATAATAATTATAAGAAAAATATAAGAAAAATTGAATACTTTTATTTCATAAAATTCGGGGTCTTACAATAAAATCTACTATCTTTTATAATTTAAAAAGGTTTTTCATCATTTTTATCGTTGAGACTCAACTTAATAAATAATTCACCTCATCTCTGCACTACGGCCAAGGATATTCATTAGTATCACGACCAAAAATTATCCATGCACTACGGGCCAAGGATATTCGTGTTTTCATCAATGGTCATGATCATGCCAACAACTGTCCATCAATGCACTACGAGCCAATGAGGACTTTTATCACATCATTTGTAATATTATGGTCATGATTATACCGAATAATCCCTGATCATAATCATACCAAGTCCATCTATGCACTACATGCCACAGATGACTTTCAACATAATATAAACATGAGGATGATGACAATGACATAATAATTCAATAAAACAAGTTCAAGAATTAATTACCCAGGAACCAATAACGTCCAAATTGTCAACATGATATTGCTTTGTGGAGTAAAATTCAAGAATGCTCAGAAGAATATTTCCATGAAAAGATACTGGATGAAGTGCAAATATCAATGATATTCCACTAATTTCATGGAGTATAAAAGCCAAAACTTTAACCAACTAAGTATAATAAAGAATGGAATAACAAAAGAAATCACCGGGCATGCGATAGACCACACGCATAAAAGTTATTCCAATGTAATAATAAATAATCGGAACCCGTGTCATGCGTAAATGCGCGAGACAAGATATTCCAATGTAATAATAAATAACGGAACCCGAAGTCAAAGGTGAAATTACACCCGATGTGGATGTTCCAACGAATAATAAATAACGGAACCAGTCATTCAGTAAACGCACGCATGCATGATGTTCCAACGTAATAATAAAGAATGGAATAACGTAAGAATTTCACCATGTATGCGGTGATTGGCATGACAAGTTATTCCAACATAATAATAAAGAATGGAATAACGAAGTTCTCTTCATGAATACGAAAGAAATAATACCCTTTACCTTATAAAGAAGAGTACTCACCAGGTATGGGGATATACTTGAAGAAAACTTGCACTACGCTCAAGCTTTTTAAACTCTAAAGAAATACGCTCAAGATTATAGAATAAGAATTCTCTAAATTTCTGGTGTGTTTTCAATTCTAACTAAGCATCCTATTTATAGGAGAATGGAAATGATACGATGCAATAATATATTATATATTATATATATATAAACTCACGGGTCATTACCCCTGTGAATCAACAGATAATTCTTGTGAATCCTATATATATATAATACATTATAGTACTCCCCCGTGCACCACCAAGAATCCCACCCCCACCCATTATTACATTATCATATATATATATATATATATATATATATATTATATACATATAACTACTCCTACCATATAGCCCATGACTAACATATTAGCCACCTCCCATTTACATTTTCAAACGTGGGCCCCCACAGTGGGCCCCACCTATTATATTAAAAAAACTTTCTACCGATTATTTTAAAAAATGGGTAAATGGGGGGTCCATAAAATAAGCAAAACTTTATAAAAATCACCTTAATAATTTTAACATTTATCACCTTTATTATAATTCACAATATTAATCGAATGTGTCGCTTCTCAAGAAAGAGGGGGGCTTACCAATAAGGATTTCTCCTATCATGCCGGCAATTAGGTGACAAAACCTCTCCTTGACAGAACTTCTAGACATCGTTAATATTGCAAATAATAATATTAATAACTTTGTCGTCTCAATTATTGATTTAAAAATATATAAAATATCGACAATAATTGAATCAAATAACGTGAGATACTATGCAATAATTACTGTAGCAATAATTGAACAAAACTGAGTGACTTCTCATGTAAGCATCAATAATAAATACCGTGTGCTACTATGCAACCACGCGTGTAAGACCCCAACTTATTATGAATAAAATTAAATTTTCTCTATTTATTATCTTGAAATAATAAGGAGTTAATTTGATATAATACTTTGGTTATGGGTAAAATGTGCAAATTTTACAAAATAAGCAAGTGGTTATAAAATATTCATTTTGCCGGGGAATATATGTTTGGTCGTAGAATATTCTTATTGTCAGGGAATATTCGTACGACGGCGTAGCCATTCGTGGTCCTCATAACAGAATAACTGTTGGATGAAGAAAACGACAAGTTTGAGTTTTTATAAATAACGACGTAGTTGTTACCATGAACACTGTTAGAATAACCGGTGGTTAAAATACAGTAATACGCGTGGTTGCGCAGTAGCACACGGTATTGCACATTATTTTTAAATTATTGATTCTTACGTAAGAAGGCACTACTCAATAATTGTTACAGTAATTACTTTTCAATATTTTATTTTATTGATTCAATAATTGCTGCGTTGATATTTTATATTATTGTTATTTCAATAATTGTCACTGCACAGTATTTCCCATTATCAGATCAATAATTCATATTATTTGAATAATATTATTAGATAACATTATTGGCAATGTCTAGAAAGTTCTGTCTAAAGAGAGGTTTGGTCACCTAATTACCCGCTAGTAAGGATAAATCCTTATTGGAAAGCCCCCTCTATCTTGGGAACGGCCTGGTTGTCATAATTGTGATCTGTAATATTATTTGTGAGTAATTAATTATTGGTTTTTATGATAAGGAAATATTTATTTGATGTGGATATAAATGATGGATTTATTTATTTTATGTGGTTATAATTGAAGGATTTAATGTTGAGGTATTTTATCGAGATTTTTGTCGAATGGAGGTATTAAAAAAAAAAATCGAGATTTTTACGATATATTGCGTGAGTTATAATTTTTAATCCGAATCGTTAGATCGTTGTGATTTTTGGATATGTTATACATATATAAGTTGAGTATATGTCCATAAATTTTGAACCATTAAAAATGAACGTATGATTTGTTATGAATTTTAAGAGGTGACTGATTCAGAAATTAGGTTTATAAATGATTTTGGTGGAAAATTCTAGAATTTAGTGGGCCCCACTTGTGGTTGGTGAAGAAATGTACTGAATGTTATTTCAAATGTGGTGGGTGATAATAGTAGCAGGTAAAGCCATTAGGTAGCTAGTCAAGTCTGCTTTGGCGTACTAACATTTTCTTATAAATAGAGGTCTAAGTTAGAATTGAAAATCACACCAGAAACATAAGCTTTCTCTCTTTCTCTCTCTATATTATCGAGCGTATTTTGTGAGTATTTAGATACTTTGAGAGTTGTTGCTCAAGATAAGTTTCATTCAAAGATCACTTGAGCCTTTCATTCAAGCATCGATTCTTTGAGGTAAGGGATGTTATTTTCTTCTTAAATAATATTATTTTCTTCAATATCATTATGCCGAAATATTGGTTTGAACTTTTTAATCAAATTTGGAACTTTTGTGTCGGGGTTACTATTCACATATACAGCACTATTCACGTATACGACAGTATTCACGAATACGGCACTATTCACCAAATAAAATAAAATTTTCTCTTTTTCGTCCCAGATGTCTTTTATGGTTACTATCTTTGATTGTATCCATGTTTTGATATTTATTTTTGAATTCTACTTCACACTTGGTTATTATGGAGTATTATTAAATTTGGATAAACCGAAATACGAATCCCTAATATTTGTCCTTCTATCTTACTGGATTCGTTCTCTAAAATGTTTTTCATCATCCTCAGTCCTTTATGGTGGTACTTGATGAATATCTTTCGCCTGTAGTGCAAAGATGAATGATTACCTGATGAATATCTTTGGCCTGTAGTGCAAAGATGAATGATTACCTGATGAATATCTTAGGCTCGTAGTGCAAAGATGAACAGGTGTTGAGATGAACATGACCAACTGGTGATACAAATGAATATCTTTGGCCTGTAGTGCAAAGATGTATATTTATTGATGTTACAGGGATAAAATATTGATGATGGACTTTTAAATTCATAGATGATAGTAGATTTCATTCTCTACTTAACTCTTTTAATGAATTATTGTTTCCGCTGCAGTTGTTGATCTAAAACTTGTTGTCAATTATATTCTATCAGATTTTTTCCTGTTGAAGACTAAGGATAATTTGTTGTATATTATCTTAGTCATAATATTCTTTAATGGGCTAGTTGAGCTCACCCTTTTCATTTTTGTTCTATTTTCTTCTCAAGAAGCGAGAACATAGCAGGAACCAGTCGGGGTATAGAGTGATGGTCTTAGACAGTTGTTTTAGCAGTCCTCACTATTTTTGTAAAATAGTACATCAATAATTGTATGAGGAATTTATTTGGGTGTTGATATTGTCTAGAAGATAATATTTGTATTTAAACTCACAGTATGTGTTGTCGTATTTTGCACGACAATTGTATTAATAAAGTTGTAGTTGTTTTTTTGTACCATGTATTTGGCGACTCAGAATGGGTGATGTATACCTATTTTGGGGGCATCACAGTTGGTATTAAAGCTTATGATATGGTCTCTGGCGGAGATCAAGGAATAGAACTAGGAGGGGAGAGATGAGTAAATCCTTCGCTAGTGTGTCCTACCTAAGCTTATTTGTTGGTCGGTCATAATATAGGGATATTATGTGATATGTTAATTTGTTTAATTAAACCCTATTTTATGGCATTTTTTAAGAATGGCAGCTGAGAACGTTAACAATGGAGTCTATGAGACTGTGGAACAACCTTTGATTACCAACCAAGAGAACGTGCAACAGGAAGGCAATATTCCTCCTGTAAACAACACTACCGAGCAAACGATGAATGATGCAATGTTTAGAAGCTTTTTGCAGTTCATGAAAAATCAGACAAGGGAGACTCGTGTACAAAATATGGGTGGAAATGATAGCAACGCGCGGTTTGTCACAGCCAAGTAGTTCAAGGAGTTGGGACCACCAGATTTCTGGGGAAAACCCGATCCGATTAAGGCAGAAACGTTGGTTAAGCAAATGACCAAGATATTCGATGTCTTGGGCTGTATGGAGGAACAGAAGGTTCCATTCGCTACCTTTTTGTTCCGTGGTGAGGCATTCTTCGTGGGAATCATGAAGCATACCCAACTATCTCAGACTCAACATGTCTTGGGAAAAATTTCAAAAACTGTTCAATGACAAGTACTTTCCTGAAAGTATTCGTCATATGAAGGAGGTAGAGTTTATTAGACTGGAACAGAACAACATGACGGTGTCCTAGTACGAGGCGAAGTTCGTGGAGTTATCCAGATTTGCACCTCATTTGGTAGAAAATGAGGAACGTATGACGCAGATGTTTCTGAGAGGTCTAAAACCTGAGATTCGACAATATCTTATCTCTCATAAATTATTTTTATATTCAGATGTTGTAATCAGGGCTCAATTATTAGAGCGTGATAATGAGTATGTTCAACTGAGGGACCAAACTGTGGTCATACAGGGGACAACAAATCGTCGAACGATGATAACCAATGAGGAGGGAAGAATACGGACAAAGCGGTAACCACTCTCGGTGGTCATCGTGGCCATGAAAATAGGAGAGGAGTGAGTCAGTGGAAATTTCAAAAAGAGGAGATTCAACAATGACGGAAAGACATCAACACCAGCACTAACACCAACAACAAATTCTAGGGGAGGAGAACGACCGCTAGTTAGATGCTACAGATGCGGAGAGGAGGGACACATAAGTCCAAACTGTTCACAGCCTTCCAAGGTGTGTTTCAATTGTGGAAAAGACGATCACATAGCCCGATTTTACCCGGTAGCAAAGTCAAGTCCAACTGGGACGGCGGCACCAAAGGCGACTACGAACAAAACAAAGTCGGTGGTTTAAGGAAGGGCGTTTGTTGTGACTGGCCAAAACGCGAGAAACCCGAACGAGGTGATCACGGGTAAGCTAATCTTGAATTCTTGCGAAGTTTATACCTTACTAGAAACCGGTTTTACCCATTCTTTTATCTCTCCTGCTTGTGCTCAACGTTTAAACTTGACTCCGGAGAAATTAGATTTTGATTTATCTGTTGAAACTCCGTTGGGTGAAACCTTCGTTACATCTACAGTTTATAAATCTTGCATGATCCAAGTTGGCACTATCACATTACCTGTTGATCTTATCTCTTATGACTTATTATAGATTTAAGTCCTTTACTCAACATTTTCACATCTTATCAAACATATACTAACTTCATAAGATAAACATATGACAAGTTCTTCATAAGTTTATAACTTATTTAGGTTCAAGTTACTTATTCATGACTTATTCGGCTTAAGTCCATTGCTTATTCAATTCTTACATGTTCTTAGCATACATGCTTATTAGACTACACTTCTTTTATCACCCTACAATGATAGAGATGGAAAATTATTAGACAAGAGTCTTACCCTTGATGAACTAGTCTTCTTCTTCTTTGAAAATCTAACAAATGATGTTTGTCTTAAAAGTGCTTATTCTCTCTAACCAATAAGTTGCTTTGTATTGGAAGTTGTTGGTGTTTTGAAAAATTGATAAATGACTAGCAATCTCCTTCTATTTATAGGAAAGCTAAAGTGAAGGTATTTTAGTACTTAAATCATTCCACCTCCTTAATACACCTCCTTACTATTCATTACCTACTTATTAAGTAAACTTGCTAATCACTCATATTACTTTGCCACCACAAAACATATCCTATGCTTGGCCATCACATAAAGTACTTGGTCACCAAGTTTAACCCACATTCACCTTGGTTTGCTCCATGGATCAAGCCTAACCCAATAGATCATTAATTGGACTTAGGTATTAAAGTACTTAACTTATCTTTGGGCTTGCATTAAATCAATTTGGGCTTCCACCTTCATTCTTCTTGGACTCTTCAATTGTTACACAATCTTATTAGTCCATTCCATTTAACTAAAAGTCTTATAACATATACTATACGTATAATTCTTGTATTCTAACTCGTATACTAAATCATAATATACGAAATACCATCATTCCCATATACTTGTATAATACTTCGTATCATACTCGTATATACTACCTCGCACAATACATACATATTATACGATCATTATATTAGATTCTTAATACATGATTTTCCTAACGTTCACGAACTAAGTCCGCTTGCGAAATATTATGTTTTCCATACTTCGATTATTATTACATAATCCATCTCGCCTTGACATTATAACGTTACGTATTTCTCGAAAGTTCAAAAATAATTCCCGAGAGAAAATCGATGAATAGTGTTTTTCAGAAAATTTCTCGAAAAACTTTTATTTTTGTCTTGGAAATTCAAACACTTTAATTCTCTCACGTAGTTAAAATACTACGACGTTCCGACGTTTCTAGATTATAGAACGACATTTATTTTACTAACACATAATAATAATAAATAATATTATTTTATTCATTATTAAATTATTTAAAATTATTTTACAAAGGATCCGAATTTCTCGGTCGTTACAGGTGCTGCTGCCGATGTCTTTACATTGTAATTTTTGAATTTTCTCTTCTTAAAGTTGTTCCCACTTAGTTCGCCTCTCCTATTATCTTGGCCATGATTACCACCGAAGTGGTTACCATTTCTGGCACGATAATTTCCTCCACGATGGTTATCATTGTTCCGATGGCCATTGCCACTGGTACGATTATTATCGTGTTGTTGGTCGTTATCTTTTGGTTGGACTGACTCATAATCACGTTCTAATAACTGAGCCCTATTCACAATATCTGAATATAAAAATTTTTGTGAGAAATGAGGTATTGATGAATTTTGGGTTTTAAACCTCTCAAAAATATTCGTGTCATACGCTCCTCAATATCTACCAAATGGAATGCAAACCAGGATAAATCCGCAAACTTAGCCTCGTATTGCGATACGGTCATATTATTTTGGTCAAGCTTGATAAATTCTACCTCCTTCATGTGACGAATACTCTTTGGAAAGTACTTGTCATTGAACAATTCTTGAAACTTCTCCCAAGACATCTTCAGTGCGAAAAGATGAGTACGTTTTATAGATTTCCACCAGTAATCTGCATCTCCTTGCAACATGAAGGTGGCAAAGGGAACTTTTTGCTCCTCTGAGCATCCTAAGACATCAAATATCTTGGTGATCTGCTTAATCCACGTGTCTGTCTTAAGTGGATCTGGCTTTCCCAAAAACATCGGTGGTCCCAGCTACTTGAATTTCTTTGAAGTGACCAGTCGTGAGTTGCCATTGAATCCACCTGCATTATGAACACGAGTCTCTCTCGTTTGGTGTTGCATGAATTCTAAAAAGTTCCTAAATATACCATAGTTCGTTATTTAGTCGGTATTGTTGTTTATACGTGGATTATTACCTTCCTAATGCACATTATCCTAGTTATTGATCGACGGTGTCTCAACAGTCTCATGTGCTCCATTGCTTATCTCAAAATTTTTAGATGCCATTTTCAAACACTGCCACAACACAAGGGTTAATTGATATGCCACATATTATCCCTATATTCTCACTGACCAATTAAATAACAAATAAGTTTAGGTAGGACACACTAGCGAAGGATTTACTCGTCTCTCTCTTCCTAGTTCTAGCCTCAGATATCCGCTAGGGATCATATCCCTAAGCTATAATACCAACTGTGCCGCCCCCAAAATAGGTATACACAACCCATTCTGAGTCGCCAAATACATGGTACATATTTCAAATATGTAAAGCCCCCAAATCCAGGTACTTGAAACCCGAACTCGATGCTTCACGATACCATTTCTATGAGCGAAATAATACTAATAATAATAACAATAAAATAAAGATCAACTTAATTTACATATCATCAGAGTCTAATCCCCAGGTACGAGACCTTTAAACATTCCTTACAATACATAATAATAAATAGATATCATACTTTTCTTAATAAAGTTAGCTATTACATAAAATAGCATTGCACTCATTCAACAACCTTTCCTTTCCCTTTATTCTTAGCCGAGCCTTCTGCTTGTTCACACGTAGCTGAAAACATTTAAATTAAGCAAGGATGAACATTTGAGTGCCCAACAAGTATTAACAATTATATATATATATATATATATATATATATATAAGCTAAAATAATTTAAATGTTTTCTTTATATTACCCTTCTATAACAAATCAATAGTTGTGAAGTAATCTGAACAGATAATAATAACATAACAACCCTCTTTCAAATTTTTGAAACTACGTACTGACTACAAATAGGGTTAAGGTGACATACTATGAACATTGTTTTTATTTACGAAAAGGTTTAGCAGAACTTCATCCGCAAACTATCATAACTTACGGGCACGGAGGGTGATCAGCCCGTTGTAACCTATATTGATCAATACTACATTGTAAAAATGATGTTATCGTTCACTCTGTCCACCTTGGGTGCATAAAAAGTTTTCCCGTGTAAGGGATGTTCATACTTGTCAGGGTTCCAAACCAAAGGTTTTATCTTGTTCAACACTAATCTATAATTCAACATATATATATATATATATATATATATATATATATATATATATATATACGGTAATTAACAAAGGTGTATCAACATGTGATTAAATACAATGATTATCCAAGTGGGGACACTTGTATAAACATTTATAGAAATTAACGAACAAAATATATATCTGCATTACCATATACTAACATGTTGATAATCAATGGGCGTATATAATATAGGGTTAATAATCTGTATAGTAATAATATAATTCTGAAACATTCTTACTCATGTCCATTGCATAAAAAAAATGCAAAGGTAAGATACTTTCCTGGTCTGCTGCTTACAAAATGCAACTTAGATTTATCTTTTATATCACGACCTATCATTAATCAGATCATTCGTTCGATTAGAATAATATACTATAACACATAGCACTGCATTTCGCAGTCAGCACATAACCTAATCACATTATCACATATGTTCAACAGTCATTGAATCACAAACAATCATTAACACAATCAAAATATCTAAGACTCTATTCTGTATCTCAATATCCGTAAGTATCAGTCATATTATTTTTAAATGACCTACAATAATTTTAAAACAATTATTATAATCTATCATGAATTTTCAAACACCGGAATCATTATTAAATGATTTAAATATTAAACAATTCTATTATCATTAATATTTAATTAACATTAAAGTATTAATGAAACCATTCCCAAAATATTAAAGTTATTTATAATAACTTAGAATATTTTAAAATATTCATATTACCCTTAAATAATTTTTAAAACATTTAAAATTATTTTTAAATAATTACCATTAATATTAAAATATTAATGTACTATTTATCCAAATATTAAAAGTCATTAATTATAACTTAAAATATTTTTAATTCATTTATATCCCTTTTAAATGATTTATAAATCAATAAAATTATTTTTAAACTATTTATTTAATATTAAAGTTGTAAGACCCCAACTTATTATAAATAAAATTGAATTTTTCTTTATTCATTATTCTAAATTAATAAGGGTTAATTTGATATAATTCTTTGGTTATGGGTGAAATGTGCAAAGTTTACAAAATAAGCAAGTGGTTATAAAATATTCATTATTGTTTGGGAATATTCGTTTGGTCGTGGAATATTCTTTTTTGTTTCAGAATCTCCGCATTTACGGCCAAGTAGATCATTGGTGGGCCCCATAACGGAAAAACGGTTGGATGAAGAAAAACGACAAAGATTGAGTTTTATAAATAACGACGTAAATTATTACCGTTAACAACATTGTTGGGTTACACGGTGGTTAAAATACGAAGAATACTGGCGTGGTTACACAAAGAGCAGAATACGGTATTGCATGAAGATTGTTGAATTATTGATCCTTACGTAAGAAGGCACTACTCAATAATTGTTACTGATAATTATCGCTCATTATTTTATCTTATTGATTCAATAATTGCGCATTGATATTTATATTATTATTGTTTCAATAATTGTCATTACACAAAGATTTTCCATTATCAAATCAATAATTCATATTTTTGAATAATATTATCGATAACATTATTGGTAATATCTAGAAAGTTCTGCTCTAAGGAGAGGTTTGGTCACCTAATCAATTGCTACCAAGTAAGGAGAAATCCTTATTGAAAGCCCCTCTTTCCTCGGAACTACCGGTTGTCAATCTTCGTGATTCTCAGTAATATTATTTTTGAATAATTAATTATTGATTATTATGATAAAGAAAATATTTATTTTATGTGGATATAGATGGAGAAAATTTTAATGTGACAATTGTTGAAAATTAATATTTTATCTTTTTCCTCGATAAAATAATACATTTAAATATATTATTTTAATAATATATTAACGGTGATATTTTTATAATAATTGTGGGATATATGAGTATATGAGGAGTTAGAGTATTTTGTGGCATTAAATGTTTAACATATGTTTTGTGTGTCTGTGGACACAATTCTTGACCAAAATTGATTATAGATCGTAAAATTGTCCGCTTATGGATTTCTTGGCCAATTTCATTTTGGAATTTGGAAAAAGTTTCTTCCGCAGTTGTAGAGAATGGAATTTCCCATGGAAAGCCAGGAGTTTCAATTTTTCCGATAAACGAGCTATTTTCTACTTAATTATTGAAGTTTTGGAAGATAAAATAATTTTTACTAAATAATGGGTGGGACCCACTCTTGTTTGACAACATGTGGGTCACTTGGAAAATTATTTTCAAGAGTGGCATGCTGGTCTTTGATGGCTAGCATGCGTAGAAATTGATTTTAATAATAATAATTTATTAATTTAGTCTCCTTTCATGCGTTCTAACATTTTCCTATAAATAGAGGGCTAAGTTAGAATTGAAAATCACACCGTAAACTAAGTTTTCTCTTTCTCTCTCTAAATTATCGAATGTATTCTTGTGAGTATACTTTGAGTGTTGCTATCTATCTGGGTTTCACAAGACTATATCGAAAATTCAAATGGAAGTACGATTATTTTGAGGTAAGGGGTATTATTTTCTTCTTAAATGATATTTTTTCTTCAATATCATTATGCCGAAGTATTGGTGAACTTTTTTATCAAATTTGGAACTTGTTGTGTCGGGGTTACTATTCACGTATACGACCTTTATTCACGATATCTGACACTTATTCACGAATCATTTAAGACTATTCAATTTAAAAATAAAAATTTTTCTTTTTGTCCAAAATATCTATTCTGGATACTAGCTTTGATTGTATCCATGTTTTGATCATTCTTGAATTTTACACCAATATGATTATTTTCGAAGTATTTTTGGACATGGGTAAAACAAAGTACGAATCCTTAATCCTTAATCCTTGTCATTTTGTTTCACCGGATTCGCTTTCTTTAAAATGTTTTTCATCATCCTCGGTCCTAAATGGTGATATAAATGAATATCTTTGGCACAGAAAAAAAAGATGAACGATTAATCGATGAATATCTTTGGCCTCAGAAGTGCAAAGATGAACAGTGTTGAGATGAACATGACCAACCGGTGATATAAATGAATATCTTTGGCCCAGAGTGCAAAGATGATTAAAGATGTATATTGATTGTTATTACGGGGATAAACTATTGATGATGGACTTTTAAACCTTAGAAGACAAAGTAGAATTCTTTCTCTACGTGACTCTTTCTAATGGATTCTTTATTTCCGTGCATTTGTTGATCTAAAATTTGTTGTCTATTGTATTCTATCAGATTTTTCCCTGTTGAAGCTAACGTTAATTTGTTGTATATTATCTTAGTCATAATATTCTTTATTGGGCTAGTTGAGCTCACCCTTTTCCTTTTTGTTCCATTTTTCTTCTCGTGAGGTGAGAACATAGCAGATCGAGCCGGGGTATGGAGTGATGGTTCTAGGAAGATGTTTTAGTTGTCCTCACTACTTCGTAAAATAGTGTATGAATAATTAATGAGGACTTATTTGGGTGTGTATATTGTCTAAAAGACAATATTTGTATTCAAACTCACAACAGTATTGTCGTATTCTACACGACATCTGTATTGTCAAAGTTGTAGTTTGCTTTCTATACCATGTATTTTGGCGACTCGTAATGGGTGTTGTATACCTATTTTGGGGCGCCACAACTTGGTATCGAGCTTAGGGATATGATCTCCGCGGAGATCGGGAATAGAACTAGGAGGGAGAGACGAGTAAATCCTTCGCTAGTGTGTCCTACCTAAGCTTATTTGTTGGTCTACTCATAATATAGGATATTATGTGATATGTTAATTTGTTTAATTAACCCTTGTTTTATGGCGATTTAAGAATGGTCACGAGAAGCGTTAACAATGGAGTTTATGAGACCGTGGAGACGCCTTTACTCACCAACGAGGAGAACGTGCAACAGTCGGCAATGTTCCTCCCGTGAACAACGCCATCGAGCAAATGATGAACGACGGATGTTTAGAAGCTTTTTGCGCTTCATGCAAAATCGCATAAGGAGACTCGTGTACAAAATACGGGTGGAAATGATGGCAACGCACGGTCTGTCACAGCCAAGCAGTTTAAGGAGTTGGGACCACCAGATTTCCATGGAAAGCCGGATCCGATCAAGGTAGAAACGTGGGTCAAGCAAATTACCAAGATATTCGATGTCTTGGGGTGCACGAAGGAACAAAAGGTTCCATTCGCCACCTTTATGTTTCGTGGTGAAGCGATTCTCGGGTGGGAATCATGAAGCGTACATCAACCAGATGCACTTAACATGTCTTGGGAAAGATTTCAGAATCGCTTCAATGACAAGTACTTTCCGTAAAGTATTCGCTATATGAAGGAGGTAGAGTTTATTAGACTTCGAATGTAACAACATGACGGTGTCTCAATGACGAGGCAAAGTTCGCAGAGTTATCCAGTGTTTGCACCTCATTTGGTGGAGAATGAGGAACGAATGACGCGATATGTTTCGAGAGGTCTAAAACCGTAGATTCGTCAATACCTTATCTCTCATAAATTTTCTCTCAGATTCGAGATGTTGTCAATGTGGCTCGCTTATTAGAACGAGATAGTGAGTATACTCAACCGAGGGACCACAATCGGGGTAGTCATCGAACGATGATAACCACGAGGAGGAGGAAAGAATACGGACAAAGGCGGTAACCACTCGGTGGTAATCGTGGACATGATAATAGGAGAGGTGACTCGGTGGAAATTTCGTAAGAGAAGATTCAACAATGACGGGAAGATATCACTACAGCAGACCAAAGACCAACAACAAATGCTAGGGGGAGAACGATTTCCCATTAGATGTTACAAATGCGGGAAGGAGGGACATATCATTAAACCGTCCACAACAATCCAAGGTATGTTACAACTGTGGAAAGGAAGGCCACATCGCTCGAGATTGTACTATCGCGAAACCAAGTTCAAGCAGAGTGGTGATTCCAAGGGTCATCTGGATAAGTCGAAATCGGCCGTTCTCGGAAGAAGCGTTTGTCGTGATCGGACAAAACGTGAGGAACCCAAACGAGGTGATCACGGGTAAGCTAATCTTGAATTCTTGCGAAGTTTATACCTTACTAGATACTGGGTTTCTACCCATTCTTTTATCTCTCCCGCTTGTGCTCAACGTTTAAACTTGACTCGGAGAAATTAGATTTTGATTTATCTGTTGAAACTCAGTTGGGTGAAACCTTCGTTACATCTACAGCTTTATAAATCTTGCATGATCCAAGTTGGCACTATCACATTACCCGTTGAACTTATCTCTTTAAAGATACTTGCTTTTTGATGTGATTTTAGGAATTGATTGGTTAACCACTCATCATGCCAAAATTAATTGTTTTCGTAAAAATCATTAGTTTTCATATTCCTAACCAACCTCGTCATACAATTCAAACCACTAAACCACTAAAATCGATCCATCGTCATATCAAGCCACAAAGCTATTCGTTTATTGAAAACGGATGTCAAGCTTTCTTAGCCCATGTTATGGATTTGAATAAAGACAAGTCGATTTGAATAATATTTACGTGGTTAAAGAATTCCTGATGTATTTCTGAAGAGCTTCCCTTCTACCCCGTAACGTGATGTTGAATTCTTTATTGACCTTGAACCGCATACAAAGCCCATTTCTAAAACCCCATATCGAATGGCTCCTATTGAACTTCGTGGAGTTAAAAGTCCAACTACAGGGAGTTATTAGACATCGGTTTCATTCGCCCTAAGTCGTCTCCTTGGGGTGCTCTGCTTTTATTCGTAAAGAAGAAAAGCGGGGAGTATGCGACTTTGTATTGACTATTGAGAATTGAACCATGTCACCATCAAGAATAGGTATCCGCTACCTCGCATTGATGACCTGTTTCGACCAGCCATTACAAGGAGCGCAATTCTTTTCAAAGATCGATCTTCGCTTACGGATATCATCAAATTTGAAGATTAAAACCGAGGATATTCCAAAGACGGCATTCGTGACTCGATCTGGGCATTATGAATTCTTGGTCATGTCTTTTGGATTGACTAATGCTCCTTTGCTTTCATGGATATGATGAACCGTGTATTTAAGGAATATTTGGATCAGATTCGTTGTTGTCTTTATTGATGACATCCTCATCTATTCCAAAAGCCGTGAAGATCATGAGCACCATTTGAAGTTTGGTACTACAAAGACTTCGTGAACACAAGCTTTATGCCAAGTCAAGAAATGCGAGTTCGCTTGAGGAAGTAGCATTCCTTGGGCACGTGGTGTCAAAACAAGTAGTATCTGCTGACCCGGCCAAGATTGAAGCAATACAAAGTTAGGAGCAACCGAAGTCGGTGGATCAAAAACGCAGTGACTTTACGAGGCTTAAATTGGTTATTATCGGAGATTTGTGGAAGGATTTTCTCGAATCGCTATCTCGTTAACTCAAATTGACTCGGAAGGTCGCAAAATTCTTATGGAGCGAGGAATGCGAGAAGAGCTTCCAAGAGCTCAAGAGGAGACTCATTTCGGACTGTTTCGACAATACCATCCGGTTCGGATGGATTTGTTATCTCTGCGATGCTTCGGAAAGGGGTTAGGATGTGTTCTCATGCAACATGGGAAAGTCATAGCCTATGCCTCACGACAACTCAAAGAATATGAGAGGAATTATCCTACTCATGATCTAGAATTGGCGGCAATCGTATTCAAGCGTTGAAGATATGGAGACACTACTTGTATGGAGAGAAAGTGGAGATTTATACGGACCATAAAAGCCTCAAATATTTCTTCACCCAAAAGAACTCAACATGCTTGGCTGACGTTGGTCGGAGTCATTAAAAGATTATGATCACACTATTCAATATCATCCCGAAAAGCGAACGTGGTAGTAGACGCATTGAGTAGAAGATCATATGCAAGTCTGAAAGTGCAATATTGTCAACGCAAAGGCCCATTTTATACGACTTACAAAGGATGAAGATAGAATTAAAGACTCTGGGTCCCACATGATGATGGCGAATATACGAAAGTAGAACCGACTTTAATCGATAAAGTTAAAGTCGCTTTCAAGCTACTTGACCAATGGGCGATGCGTATGAAGAAGAAAGTGCAAGAAGGAGCTATTCCTAAGCAAGAATTGATGAGGAAGGAATACTTGAGTCAATTCTAGACTTTGCGTTCCTAATGATTCTCGACTGAAGCATAAAATCATGATGGAGGCACACAACACCCCGCTTGCAATCCATCTCGAAGTACCAAAATGTATCATGATATTCGACATACATTTTGGTGGAACAATATGAAGAGAGAGATTGCGGAGTTTATCTCAAGATGTTTAACTTTGTCAACGTGTAAAGGCGGAGCATCAAGTGCCAAAAGGTCCATTGCAACCACTTGAGATTCCTAATGGAAATGGGAACACATTACTATGGATTTTGTTACGTGTCTTCCCAAAGTTTCTCAAGGCGTAGATGCAATTTGGGTTATTGTTGATAGATTAACCAAGTCTCGCCCATTTCTTCACCGATCGCCGAGACTTATTCCTTGAACGCCTTTGCTTTCGTATGTACGTTAATGAGATTATGCGATTGCATGGCATGCCAAGATCCATAGTTTCGGATCGTGACCCGAGATTCACTTCAAGATTTTGGGTTAGCTTGCGAGAAAGCTATGGGCACGGATTTCGATTGATTGACAAAGATACCATCCTCAAACCAGACGGACAATCGAGAGGACTATTCAAACCCTTGAAGATCTATTAAGACTCTGTGTCCTAGATTTCAAAGGAAGTTGGGATAAGTACCTACCACCGGTGGAATTCTCCTACAACAACAAGCTTTATCAAGCAAGTATAGGCATGGCTCCATTTGAGGCGTTGTATGGGCCGAAAATGTCGCTTCTCGATATCTTTGGGGCGAGGTGGGAGAAGCAATATTGTTGGGACCGTAATTAGTACGCATGACTACGAAAAAGATCCAAATGATTCGACAACGTATTCAAACTTCACAAGATCGACAAAAGAGTTATCTTTGATCTTCATAGAAAGGACGTGTAGTTTAATATCGGAGATCATGTATTGTTACGTATTGCTCCATGGAAGGGAGTTACAAGATTTGGGAAAAGAGGAAAGCTCAATCCAAGGTTTGTTGGTCCATTTGAGATTCTAGACCTAATAGGGAGCGTAGCCTATAGACTCGCGTTACCTCCAAGTATGTCTCGTGTTCACAATGTATTCCACATATCTATGCTTCGTAAATATGTGAAAGACCCGAACCACATTATTGCATTAGAACCGCATTTGAGATAGCGAGAAGATTTAACCTACGAGGAGATACTGTTGAGATTTTGGATGAGAAAGAGCATGTCTTACGCATTTAAGGTTATACCACAAGTTAAGGTTTTGTGGAGAAACCATGCAATTGAGGAAATGACATGGGAGTTGGAATCGGAGATGAAAGCAAGGTACCCTCACCTTTTCGATATACCAGTAACGTATGTCAATTTCGAGGACGAAATTTCATAAGGAGGGAGGTTGTAAGACCCCAACTTATTATAAATAAAATTGAATTTTTCTTTATTCATTATTCTAAATTAATAAGGGTTAATTTGATATAATTCTTTGGTTATGGGTGAAATGTGCAAAGTTTACAAAATAAGCAAGTGGTTATAAAATATTCATTATTGTTTGGGAATATTCGCTTTGGTCGTGGAATATTCTTTTTTTCCGGAATCTCCGCGACGGCCAGTGATCATTGGTGGGCCCCATAACGGAAAAAAACTGGTTGGATGAGGAAAACAGACAAAGATTGAGTTTTATAAATAACGACGTAAATTATTACCGTTAACAACATTGGGTTACTCGGTGGTTAAAATATAAGAATGTCTGGCGTGGTTACACAAAGAAGACACCGGTATTACACAAAGATTGTTGAATTATTGATCCTTACGTGAAGAAGGCACTACTCAATAATTGTTACGATAATTATTGCTCATTATTTTATCTTATTGATTCAATAATTCTTTGCATTGATATTTATATTATTATTGTTTCAATAATTGTCATTACACGATATTTTCCATTATCAAATCAATAATTCATATTATTTGAATAATATTATCGATAACATTATTGGTAATGTCTAGAAAGTTCATCCTAAGGAGAAGTTTGGTCACCTAATTGCTTGATAGGAGAAATCCTTATTGGAAAGCCCCTCTTTCTCTGAAGCTACACGTTTATCGATCTTTGTGATTCTCAATATTATTATTTTGAATAATTAATTATTAATTATTATGATAAAGAAAATATTTATTTTATGTGGATATAGATGGAGAAAATTTTAATGTGACAATTGTTGAAAATTAATATTTTATCTTTTTACGATAAAATAATACATTTAAATATATTATTTTAATAATATATTAACGGTGATATTTTTATAATAATTGTGGGATATATGAGTATATGAGGAGTTAGAGTATTTTGTGGCATTAAATGTTTAACATATGTTTTGTGTGTTTGCGGACACAATTCTTGACCGAAAATTGATTATAGATCGTAAAATTGTCCGCTTATGGATTTCGGTCAATTTACATTTGGAATTTGGAAAAATTTTCTTCTCGCAAAGTTGTAGAGAATGGAATTTCCCATGGAAAGTCGGGAGTTTCAATTTTCTGATAAACGAGCTATTTTCTACTTAATTATTGAAGTTTCTAAGATAAAATAATTTTTATTAAATAATGGGTGGGACCCACTCTTGTTTGACAACATGTGGGTCACTTGAAAAATTATTTTCAAGAGTGGCATGGGTCTTTGATGGCTAGCATGCGTAGAAATTTGATTTTAATAATAATAATTTATTAATTTAGTCTCCTTTGGCGTTCTAACATTTTCCTATAAATAGAGGGCTAAGTTAGAATTGAAAATCACACCAGAAACTAAGTTTTCTCTCTTTCTCTCTCTAAATTATCGAGCGTATTCTTGTGAGTATACTTTGAGTGTTGCTATACGGTGCGGGTTTCTGTCAGCACTATACCGAAATTCAGTCAGAAGTACGATTATTTTGAGGTAAGGGGTATTATTTTCTTCTTAAATGATATTTTTTCTTCAATATCATTATGCCGAAGTATTGGTGAACTTTTTTATCAAATTTGGAACTTGTTGTGTCGGGGTTACTATTCACGTATACGACACTATTCACGTATACGACACTATTCACGAATACGACACTATTCACCGAAAAATAAAAATTTTTCTTTTTTGTCAAAATATCTATTCTGGATACTAGCTTTGATTGTATCCATGTTTTGATCATTCTTGAATTTTACACCAATATGATTATTTTCGAAGTATTTTTGGACATGGGTAAAACAAAGTACGAATCCTTAATCCTTAATCCTTGTCATTTTGTTTCACTGGATTCGTTTCTTTAAAAATGTTTTTCATCATCCTCAGTCCTAAATGGTGATATAAATGAATATCTTTGGCCTGTAGTGCAAAGATGAACGATTAACTGATGAATATCTTTGGCCCAGAGTGCAAAGATGAGCAGTGTTGAGATGAACATGACCAACTGGTGATACAAATGAATATCTTTGGCCTGTAGTGCAAAGATGATTAAAGATGTATATTGATTGTTATTACAAGGATAAACTATTGATGATGGACTTTTAAACCTTAGAAGACAGTAGAATTCTTTCTCTACGTGACTCTTCTAATGGATTCTTTGCTTCATTGCATTTGTTGATCTAAAATTTGTTGTCTATTGTATTCTGTTAGATTTTTCCTGTTGAAGACTAACGATAATTTGTTGTATATTATCTTAGTCATAATATTCTTTACTGGGCTAGTTGAGCTCACCCTTTTCCTTTTTGTTCCATTTTTCTTCTCAGGAGGTGAGAACATAGCAGGATCGAGTCGGGGTATGGAGTGATGGTTCTAGGAAGATGTTTTAGTCATCCTCACTACTTACGTAAAATAGTGTATGAATAATTAATGAGGACTTATTTGGGTGTGTATATTGTCTAAAAGACAATATTTGTATTCAAACTCACAGTTGTATTGTCGTATTCTACACGACATCTGTATTGTCAAAGTTGTAGTTTGCTTTCTATACCATGTATTTTGGCGACTCAGAATGGGTGTTGTATACCTATTTTGGGGGCGTCACAAATGCTCCTGCTGCTTTCATGGATATGATGAACCGTGTATTCAAGGAATATTTGGACCAGTTCGTTGTTGTCTTTATTGATGACATCCTCATCTATTCCAAAATCTATGAAGATCATGAGCACCATTTGAAGCTGGTACTTCAAAGACTTCGTGACAACAAGTTATACGCCAAGCTAAAGAAATGCGAGTTCTGACTTAAGGAAGTAGCATTCCTTGGGCACGTGGTGTCAAAACATAGAGTATCTGTTGACCCAGCAAAGATTGAAGCAATCCAAAGTTGGGAGCAACCAAAGTCGTGCATGATCAAAGTGCGTAGCTTTTGGGCTTAATGGTTATTATCGGAGATTCGTGGAAGGATTTTCTCGAATCGCTACTCGATAACTCACCGACTCGAGAAGATACAAAATTCATATGGAGCGAGGATGCGAGAAGAGTATCCAAGAGCTCAAGAGGAGACTCATTTAAGCTGTTACGACAATACCATCCGGTTCGGATGGATTTGTTATCTATAGCGATGCTTCAGGCAAAGGGTTAGGATGTGTTCTCATGCAACATGGGAAAGTCATAGCCTATGCCTCGCGACAACTCAAAGAATATGAGAGGAATTATCCTACTCATGATCTGGAGTTGGCAGCAGTCGTTTTTGCATTGAAAATCTGGAGACACTACTTGTATGGGGGAGAAAGTGGAGATTTATACGGATCGTAAAAGCCTCAGATATTTCTTCACCCAAAAGGAACTCAACATACGGCAACGACGTTGGCTCGAGCTGTTGAAGGATTACGACCATAACATTCAATATCATCTTGGAAAAGCAAACGTTGTAGCTGACGCATTGAGTAGAAGATCGTATGCGGGTACGAGTGCAATGTTGTTAACACAAAGGCCCATTTTGTACGACTTACAAAGGATGGAGATAGAGTTAAAGGCTCCAAGTACCCACGTGATGATGGCAAATATACGAGTAGAACCGACTTTAATCGATAAAGTTAAAGTTGATCAAGCTACAGACTTGGAGCTGATGCGTATGAAAAAGAAAGTGCAAGAAGGTGCTATTCCAGAGGTAAGAATTGATGAAGAAGGAATACTTAGAGTCAACTCCAAACTTTGCATTCCTAACGATTTTGACTTGAAGCACAAAATCATGATGGAGGCATACAACACACCATTTGCAATCCATCCTGGGAGTACCAAAATGTATCACGATCTTCGACATACATTTTGGTGGAGCAATATGAAGAAAGAGATCGCGGAGTTTATCTCGAGGTATTTAACTTGTCAACGTGTAAAGGCAGAGCATCAAGTGCCAAAAGGTCCATTGCAAGCACTTGAGATTCCGAAATGGAAGTGGGAACACATTACTATGGATTTTGTTACGGGTCTTCCCAAGGTTTCTCAAGGTATAGATGCGATTTGGGTTATTGTTGATAGATTAACCAAGTCAGCTCATTTCTTGCCCATACGTGAGACTTATTCCCTTGAACGTCTTGCTAGTATTTACGTAAATGAGATTGTGAGATTGCATGGCATGCTAGTATCCATAGTTTCGGATCGTGACTCAAGATTCACTTCACGATTTTGGGTTAGCTTGCAGAAAGCTATGGGCGCGGATTTACGATTCTGGATTCGAGATACCATCCTCAAACCAGACGGACAATCGAGAGAGGACTATTCAAACTCTTGAAGATCTATTAAGACTCTGTGTCCTAGAATTCAAAGGGAGTTGGGATAAGTATTTACCATTGGTGGAATTCTCCTACAACAACAGTTATCAGGCAAGTATAGGTATGGCTCCATTTGAAGCCTTGTATGGACGAAAGTGTCACTTTCCAGTATGTTGGGATGAGGTGGGTGAAGCAACGTTGTTGGGACCAGAATTAGTACGCATGACTACGAAAAAGATTCAAATGATCCCAAGAACGATAAAAGACCTCACAAGATCGACAAAAAGAGTTATCTTGATCTTCATCAAAAGGACGTGGAGTTTAATATTGGAGATCATGTATTGTTACATATTTCTCCATGGAAGGGAGTTACAAGATTCGGGAAGAGAGGAAAGCTCAATCCACGATTTATTGGTCCATTTCAGATTCTTGACCGAGTAGGAAATGTGGCCTATAGACTCGCGTTACCTCCAAGCATGTCTCGTGTTCATAATGTTTTTCACATATCTATGCTTCGTAAATATGTGAAAGACCCAAACCACATTATTGCGTTAGAACCAGACGAGATAGCCAAAGATTTAACGTACGAGGAGGTACCTATCAAGATATTGGATAAGAAAGAGCATATCCTACGAACAAAGGTTATACCACAAGTCAAGGTTTTGTGGAGGAACCATACTATTGAGAAAATGACTTGGGAGTTGGAATCAAAAATGAAAACGAGGTACCCTCACCTTTTCGAAACACCAGGTACGTATGTCAATTTCGAGGACGAAATTTCATAAGGAGGGGAGGTTGTAAGACCCCAACTTATTATGAATAAAATTAAATTTTCTCTATTTATTATCTTGAAATAATAAAGAGTTAATTTGATATAATACTTTGGTTATGGGTGAAATGTGAAAATTTTACAAAATAAGCAAGTGGTTATAAAATATTCATTTTGTCGGGGAATATTCGTTTGGTCGTGGAATATTCTTATTATCGTGGAATATTCGATGCGGACCAGTAGTAGCCATTCGTGGGCCTCATAACGTAATAACCGCGGATGAAGAAAAGCGACAAGTTTGAGTTTTTATAAATAACGGCGTAGTTGTTACCGTGAACACTGTTGGAATAACCGGTGGTTAAAATACGATAATATGCGTGGTTGCTTGCAGATGGCACCAATATTGCATAGTATTTTTTGAATTATTGATTCTTACGTGAAAGGCACTACTTAATAATTGTTATAGTAATTACTTTTCAATATTTTATTTTATTGATTCAATAATTGTTGCGTTGATATTTTATATTATTGTTATTTCAATAATTGTCACTTTTACATTATTTCCCATTATTAGATCAATAATTCATATTATTTGAATACTATTATTAGATAACATTATTGGAAATGTCTAGAAAGTTACGTCTAATGAGAGATTTGGTCACCTAATTGCGTGCGTGCCGATGAGGAGAAATCCTTATTTGAAAGCCCCCTCTTTCTTGAGAACGACCTGGTTGTCATAATTGTGATTGTGTAATATTATTTGTGAATAATTAATTATTGGTTTTTATGATAAGAAAATATTTATTTGATGTGGATATAAATGATGGATTTATTTATTTTATATGGTTATAATTGAAGGATTTAATGTTGAGGTATTTTATCAGTATTTTTGTCGGAATGGAGGTATTAAAAATCAAATCGATATTTTTACGATATATTATGTGAGTTATAATTTTAATTCAAATAGTTGGATCGTTATGATTTTTGGATATGTTATACATATATAAGTTGAGTATATGTCCACAAATTTTGAACCGTTAAAAATGAACATATGATTTGTTATAAATTTTAAGAGGTGACTGATTCAGAAATTAGGTTTATAAATGATTTTGGTAGAAAATTCTAGAATTTAGTGGGCCCCACTTGTGGATGGTGAAGAAATGTACTGAATTTTATTTCAAATGTGGTGGGTGAGAATAGTAGCAGGTCAAGTCTACTTCGGCGTGCTAACATTTTTCTATAAATAGAGGGCTAAGTTAGAATTGAAAATCACACCAGAAACATAAGCTTTCTCTCTTTCTCTCTCTATATTATCGAGCGTATTTTGTGAGTATTTAGATACTTTTAGAGTTGTTGTTCAGTACAAGTTTCATTCAGCATCACTTTCGACCTTTCATTCCGAAGTACTGATTCTTTGAGGTAAGGGATGTTATTTTCTTCTTAAATGATATTATTTTCTTCAATATCATTATGCCAAAATATTGGTTTGAACTTTTTAATCAAATTTGGAACTTTTGTGTTGGGGTTACTATTCACGATAATCACACTTATTCACGAATACGGCACTATTCACCGAAAAATGAAATTTTCTCTTTTTCGTCCCAGATGTCTTTTATGGTTACTATCTTTGATTGTATCTATGTTTTGATCTTTATTTTTGAATTCTACTTCACACTTGGTTATTATGGAGTATTATTTAATTTGGATAAACCGAAATACGAATCCCTAATATTTGTCCTTCTGTCTTACTGGATTCGTTCTCTAAAATGTTTTTCATCATCCTCAGTCCTTTATGGTGGTACTTAATGAATATCTTTGGCCTGTAGTGTAAAGATGAATGATTACCTGATGAATATCTTTGGCCTATAGTGCAAAGATGAATGATTACCTGATGAATATCTTTGGCCCGTAGTGCAAAGATGAACATGACCAACTGGTGATACAAATGAATATCTTTGGCCCGTAGTGCAAAGATGTATATTTATTGATGTTACAGGGATAAAATATTGATGATGGACTTTTAAATTCATAGATGATAGTAGATTTCATTATCTACTTAACTCTTTTAATGAATTGTTGTTTCCGATGCAGTTGTTGATTTAAAACTTGTTGTCGATTATATTCTATCAGATTTTTCCCTGTTGAAGACTAAGGATAATTTGTTGTATATTATCTTAGTCATAATATTCTTTACTGGGCTAGTTGAGCTCACCCTTTTCCTTTTTGTTCTATTTTCTTCTTAGGAAGCGAGAACATAGCAGGAACCAGTCGGGGTATAGAGTGATGGTCCTAGACAGTTGTTTTAGCAGTCCTCATTATTTTTGTAAAATAGTACATCAATAATTGTATGAGGACTTTATTTAGGTGTTGATATTGTCTAGAAGACAATATTTGTATTTAAACTCATAGTATGTGTTGTCGTATTTTGCACGACAATTGTATTAATAAAGTTGTAGTTGTTTTTCTGTACCATGTATTTGGCGACTCAGAATGGGTGATGTATACCTATTTTGGGGGCGTCACAACGCGTATTACTGTACTTTTAACACCGGGTGTTTCAACAGTTAACGGTAAAACTTCCGCCGTTATTTTCATAAAATATTTTTGTCGTTTTCTCAATCCGACAATAATTCCGTTCTGGGTCCACCAATGATTGTGCCATCATACGAATATTTCCTGTTAAAACGAATATTCCTCGACCAATCGAATAAGATATAACAACTTGCGTACTTTGCAAAGTTTATAAATATTACCCACAACTATAACATTATATCAAATTCATTCCATAATATTTAAAAATGATATTTATATAAAAATCATCTTTATTAAAAAATTGGGGTCTTACAACCTCCCCTTCTTATGAAATTTCGCCCTCGAAATTAGGGTACGTACCTGGTATGTCGAAGAGGTAAGGATACCTTGATTTTATTTCAGATTCTAACTCCCAGGTCATTTCCTCAACATCGTGGTTTCTCCACAAAACTTTGACTTGAGGTATAATCTTGGAGCGTAGAATATGTTCCTTCTTATCCAAGATTTGAACAAGAATCTCTTCATACGTTAAATCTTACGCTATTTTGTCCGGTTCTAACTCAATAATGTGGTTTGGGTCTTCTACATATTTACATAACATGGATATGTGAAAAACATTATGAACACGAGACATACTTGGCGGTAAAGCGAGTCTATACGCCACAGTTCCTACTCGATCAAGGATTAAAAATGGGCCAATGAATCGAGGATTGAGCTTTCCTCTCTTTCCAAATATTGTAACTCCTTTCCATGGAGCAACACGTAACAACACATGATCTCCAATATTAAATTCCATGTCCTTTCGATGAAGATCAACATAACTCTTTTGTCGATCTTGTGAGGTTTTTATACGTTGTCGGATTGTTTAAATCTTTTTTGTAGTCATACGTACTAACTCCGGTCCCAACAACGTTGCTTCACCCACCTCATCCCAGCATACTGGAGAATGACACTTTCTTCCATACAATGCCTCGAATGGAGCCATGCCAATACTTGCTTGATAACTGATGTTGTAGGAAAACTCTACCAACGGTAAGAACTTATCCCAACTTTCCTTGAAGTCAAGGACACAGAGTCTTAATAAATCTTCAAGAGTTTGAATAGTTCTCTCTGATTGTCCGTCCGTCTGAGGATGATATGCCGAACTAAATCGTAAATCCGTTCCCATAGCTTTTTGCAACCTAACCCAAAATCGTGAAGTGAATCTTGGGTCTCGATCAGAAACTATGGATACCGGCATACCATGCCATCTTACAATCTCGTTTATGTACATACGAGCAGGACGTTCAAGTGTATAAGTTTCTCGTATAGGTAAGAAATGAGCAGACTTGGTCAATCTATCAACAATGACCCAAATTACATCTATGCCTTGAGAAACCTTGGGAAGACCAGTAACGAAATTCATGGTAATGTGCTCCCACTTCCATTCTAGAATTTCAAGCGGTTGCAACGGACCTTTTGGTACTTGAAGCTCCGCCTTGACTCGTTGACAAGTTAGTCACCTTGAGATAAACAGCGCTATCTCTCTCTTCATATTGCTCCACCAAAATGTATGTTGAAGATCACGATACATTTTGGTACTCCCAAGATGGATTGCAAACGGTGTGTTGTGCACCTCCATCATGATTTTATACTTTAAATCAGGGTTGTTAAGAACACAAAGTCTGGAGTTGACTCGAAGTATTCCTTCTTCATCGATTCTTGCTTCCAGCATAGCACCTTCTTGTACTTTCTTCCTCATACGCATCAGCTCCAGGTCTATAGCTTGAGCAGCTTTAACTTTATCGATTAAAGTCGGTTTTACTCGTATATTCACCATCATCACATGGGTCCCTAAAGTTTTTAACTCAATCTCCATCCTTTGCAAGTCATACAAAATGGGCCTTTGCATTGACAATATCGCACTTGTACCTGCATATGATCTTCTACTCAATGCGTTAGCTACTACGTTCACTTTTCCAGGATGGTATTGGATGGTATGATCATAATATTTCAATAGTTCAAGCCAACGTCGCTGTCGCATGTTGAGTTCCTTTTGAGTGAAGAAATATTTGAGGCTTTTATGATCCGTAAAGATCTCAACTTTCTCCCCATACAAGTAATGCCTCCAAATCTTTAGTGCGAAGACAACAACTGCCAACTCTAGATCATGAGTAGGATAATTCCTCTCATATTCTTTGAGTTGCCGAGAGGCATAGGCTATGACTTTCCCATGTTGCATGAGAACACATCCTAACCCTTTGCCCGAAGCATCACTGTAGATGACAAATCCCTCCGAGCCAGATGGTATTGTCAGAATAGGTGCTGAAATGAGTCTCCTTTTGAGTTCTTAAAAACTCTTCTCGTATTCCTCATTCCAACTGAATTTTGTATCTTTCCGAGTCAACTGAGTTAATGGAGTAGCGATTCGAGAAAACCCTTCTACGAATATCCGATAATAACCAAATAAAAAATTTAGAAAAGCTACGTGCTTTGGTCATCGATTTAGGTTACTCCCACTTTGAATAGCTTCAATCTTTTGGAATTGGTCAATGATATTCCATGACTTGATACCACGTGCCCAAGGAATGCTACTTCCTCAAGCTAGAACTCGTATTTCTTCAACTTGGCATAAAGCTTGTTTTTACGAAGCTTTTGGAGTATCAGCCTCAAGTGTTGCTCATGATATTCACGACTTTTGGAATATATGAGGATGTCATCAATAAAGATAACCACAAAGTGATCCAAATATTCCTTGAATACTCGGTTCATCATATCCATGAAGGCAGTAGGAGCATTAGTCAATCCAAAAGACATGACTAGGAATTCATAATGCTTTCTGAAAGCTATTTTTGGAATGTCATCGGTTCTAATCTTCAATTGGTGATATCCGGAACGAAGATCAATCTTTGAAAAGAATTTGACGCCTTGCAACTGGTCAAACAGGTCATCAATACGTGGCAATGGGTACCTATTTTTGATGATGACATGATTCAGCTCCCGATAATCAATACAAAGTCGCATACTCCCATCTTTCTTTTTCACAAATAGAACAGGAGCACCCCAAGGAGACGTACTAGGATGAATGAAACCGATGTCTAACAATTCCTGCAGTTGGGTCTTTAATTCCTGAAGTTCAATAGGAGCCATTCGATATGGGGCTTTGGAAATAGGTTTTGTACCAGGTTCAAGGTCGATACAAAATTCAATTTCACGCTTTGGGGTTAGGCCAGGAAGTTCTTCAGGGAATACGTCAGGAAATTTATTAACAATAGAAATATCATTCAAATCTGATGTATTTTTATTTAAATCCGTGACATGGGCTAAGAAAGCTTGACATCCATTTTTCAATAAACGAATAGCTTTATGGCTTGAGATGACAGTGATTGATTTTAATGGTTTGGTTGCTTGAATTCGCATAATAGGTTGGTTAGGAATATGAAAGCTAACAACCTTACGAAAACAATCAATTTTTTCATGATGAGTAGTTAACCAATCAATCCCTAGAATTACGTCAAATGCAAGTATTTTCAATGAAATAAGATCGACGACAGTAATGTGAGGGTAAACCGATTTGAACCAAACAAGACTTATAAATAGTGGATGTAATGAAGGTTTCTCCCAACGGAGTTTCAATAGATAAGTCAAAGTCTAATTTCTCCGGAGTCAAATTTAAACGTTGAGCGCAAATAGGAGAAATAAAAGAATGGGTAGAACCGGTATCAAATAAGGTATATACTTTGCTAGAGTTTATGATAAGCTTACCCCTGATGACCTCGTTCGGGTTCCTTGCTTTCTGGGAGGTCACAACAAACGCTCTCCCTTGAACTACAAGTTTTGTCTTGTCTGGGACGGCCTTTGATGCCTCCATCCCAACTGGACTTGACTTTGGTGCATGACAAAATTGGGCTAGGTGACCCTCTCTTCCACAATTGTAACATGCTTTGGATGGCATCACGCAGTTTGGACTGATGTGTCCCTCCCCTCCACATTTGAAGCATATGATAGGTGGTCGTTCTCCTTCCTTAATGATGGGTGTTGATGCTGACGTCTTTCCATCATTGTTTAATCTCTTCTTCTTGAAATGTCCACTCTTATTATTTTGGCCATGATTACCACCGAAGTGGTTACCATTTCTGGCCTGTTGCTTTCCTCCACGCTTGTTGACACCGCTTCGATTACTGCTATCACTGGTATTATCATTTTGCCGGCTGCTCTCTTTTGGTTGGGTTGATTCATTATCGCGCTCCAATAACTGAGCTCTATTCATAACATCTGAATACAAACACAGTTTATGAGAGATAAGGTATTGACGTATCTCGGATTTCAAACCTCTTAGAAACATTCGCGTTATTCTCTCCTCATTATCAACTAAATGGGACGCAAACCGGGATAACTCTGCAAACTTGGCTTCGTACTGCGACACGATTATGTTATTTTGTTCCAGTTTAATGAACTCTACCTCTTTCATGTGATGAAAGATACTTTCGGGAAAGTACTTGTCGTTGAACAGTTCTTGGAACTTCTCCCAAGACATCTTCAGTGCGGTAGGTTGAGTACGCTTTACAGATTCCCACCAGTAATCTGCCTCTGCCCGCAACATGAAGGTGGCAAAGGGAACCTTTTGCTCCTCGAAGCATCCCAAGGCATCAAATATCTTTTTGATCTGCTTTATCCATAATATTTAAAAATGATATTTATAGAAAAATCATCTTTATTAAAAAAATTGGGGTCTTACAAATACACCACGACAAGACCCAACAACAAACATAATCATAACATTCATAACAAAGGAGATCTAAGAGCCTAAAGTAGTTTTCAGAGGCTGTTCTTCATTTCTGGGTTACCCAGAAATGAAGAACAGTCTAAGGTGCCACATTCCAGCCTCCACTACATGCTAGGCTTGTAATGTTTTTGTGATCTATGAACTTTAGGTTGTAGACCACACATACAACAACAAATCTATCACATAAAATCGTCATAACATCAATAAATAAAGCAGATACAAGTCGGTCAACCACTATCAGAAATAAGCTTCAACCAGTTTCGAAATTCCTGCTAAATGCGAAGCATAATAGGATGGTCTACTTTGACCATCCACTACCTTCGACTCGTTTAATCTTAAGGAGATTTTAAGGCACAATCTTGTAGTACTTATACCAAGCTACCATGCTATTACAACAACAACAACAACAAATCTTGCAAAACCTGTCAGATCTAAGCGGTTAAATATGTTGTCAGACATTATTTTATACTTTCTGGGCTGCCCAGAAACAGCCCGGTCATGGTCGGTCAACGACCTTTGACCAACAATATCATGAAATCTATAACAGATATAAGCCTGATTCCAAGCCCAGATCCAAGAGCACATATCAGACTACAACTACCAACTTTCAAAACACAAAAAACATTACAGATCACAGAGATATAAGGCCTGACATTTGGTTGTCAGACATCAAAAACAAAATTTCTAGATTTTGTAGATCTTCAAATCTGAGCCTCTAGATGTTATGGATCTAACATCTAGCAACCCAGATCATCATTATACACTATTTATAACATATTTTAACACTTAAACACAACATTAAAAATAAAATCAAAGGTCAGATTTCAAGCTAGAATTTTATACCTTTCATTGATCAATCTTGATCTTAGGGTTCTGTTTTGATATAGATGTTAGTGGGGTTGGTTTTGGGGACTGATCTAGCAAAAAATTTCGTGGGTTTGGGTTGAGAGAAAATATTTGAGTGTTTTGTGCAAAATGAGCTAGTAAAATACAATTCTCTCTCTTCCAATCTATATATAGAAGTGTTAGATGTATGTATGGCTGAGCTTAGGGGCTGATTGCTGGCATTTTGTGTCACATGGAGTGGTTGAAATAGTTCACCAACTCCCATCTATTGTCAAAACCTATATATTAGCCTCTTTAATGCTCAAAAGGGCAATATGGACATTTGATTTGTAATTTTAATGGCAACAAAGTAATCTTGACAAACCCTTAGGGTTTAACCCTTAGGATTTAATCCTAAGGTTTAACACATAACATTTATAGAATTTCTAATTAGGGTTTGAACAAAATGAAAATTTTAGTTTCTAAAATTTATAATTAGGGTTTTCTTAATTTGATTAGGGTTCTAATTATATATGAACATTAGGATATTAATTACTAATTATAATTAACCTTGCTAATTTAGCAATTAGGGTTTATAATTTTGGTAATTAGAGTTACCAAATCACAATTAGGGCTTATAATTCAAATATTAGGGTTTCTAGAAATTAATATATCTAAATGTTAATTAGGGTTGACCTAATTAACCATAAAATCATATAACACAGTTATATAATAGTCTTACACTCACAATTGAGTTTCAAATTAGGGTTTCCCACAATAAAACTAGGGTTTTTAAATATTTTCTATAATCGACTTAATCATTATCAATGCGTATATACCGTATATATCTATAACACTAAAAAAATCAAAGCATAGTTAATATTATATTATTATTCTCATTCTTTGATCAAAATCCAAAATTAAGATTTGGATTCCATATCCGATTTATCTCGCCATACTTAACATTATTCATTAAGTTAAAATAATTAACTTAATAATCAGTACTAAAATTCATATAATAAAATAGTTATTATATTTATTCTAAAAATCATTTCATATATTATTTTCATGAAAATAATTAATAAAAACATTTCTACTATAAAATTAATTATTAAAAGAATATAATTTATAATGATCAATAATTCTAAAATAAAATTATTTAGAATTATTCATATAATAAATATATTTTATATTCATCACATAAATACATACACATTATCTTGGCGCATATTCCCCATATTTATTTTAATAAATAATAATAAAAAAAAATTATACGTAAAATTTCTGATTTATTTGTGTAGAAAATATCGGGTTGTTACATTCACCCTCCCTTATAAAGATTCCGTCCTCGGAATCACCGTTTTAAAACCCGTACATACCAGAGTACATAGCATACCAAATCATTGTAAGTAGATCTTGATCATAATTGATCAAACCGATCTTTAACTTATTCACGTAAAGTTTGTCTATCCGATTCAACGGAAATTTGATTTCTAAAAGAACTCAAATTCGTCCTTCAAAATTTCTTTATAAGATAATTTACTATATATATGAAATTCATGAATATAAAACAAATAAAAGTTATATGAATAATACCTGGAGTTCCATTGCCAGCTGCCGCCGTATCCTGGACCATCATGTTGTAGACCCTTGCTGTTGATTTTGTTGGCTTGCTCGATGACATAGGTCCCGTGATTGCTAAAGTCCCACTGCCCTTGCCCGTATTCACACTCCCTGCCTCCATTCTCCTTTTTGGGCAATCCTTCACCCTATGCTCCGTTGACTCGCAGATAAAACAACCAGAATTCATTCTTGGATTGGGGCAGTTGGGAGAGATATGACCCTCCTGCCCGCACTTATAACAAACAAACTTCCCCTTCAAACATTCCCCAGAGTGGTTCTTTCCACAATTTCCACACTGCACTGCTTGCTTCTTAACTCCTTCCTGTTTTACCTGCACACTTCCAAAACTGCTTCCCTTCCTCTTGCTACTACCACTTTTACTTCCACTATTAATTTCTACCTTCTCGGTTCCTACAACCTGGCCCTTGTTATTCTTCTCCTTGCTGTAGAGGCTCATGGCCTCACTCCCCTCCTCAACAATAATAGCCTTCTCCATGAGTGCTGCAAATGTAGGGATCTGCAACACCGCCACCTTGTTATAGAGCCAGGGTTTTAATCCCAACTCAAACCTTCTTGCTTTCGTAGTCTCCATATCAACTTGATGCGGAGTAAACCTAGCCAACTCATTGAACTTTGCAGCATATTCCGAAACTAATATATCCCCTTGCTTCAACTCCACAAATTTCACCTACATCCTAGCCTGCATACTAGGAGAAAAATAATTTTCAAAAAACAAAGTCTTAAACCTATCCCAAGTAACTACATCTTCTCTTGCCCTTGCCTGATTCGCTTCCCACCAAAAATTTGCCTCACCCTTCATCATGTAGGTGGAAAAAGCGGTCTTTTCCCCCTCAGCTACCCTTGCTATCATGAACGCCTTCTCAATCTCCTTAACCCAAGTTTGGGCTAGAACTTTATACCTTTCTTTGATCAATCTTGATCTTAGGGTTCTGTTTTGATATAGATGTTAGTGGGGCTGGTTTTGGGGGCTGATCTAGCAAAAATTTTCGTGGGTTTGGGTTGAGAGAAAAGGTTAGAGTGTTTTGTGCAAAATGAGCTAGCAAATAATTCTCTCTCTTCCAATTATATATAGAAGTGTTAGATGCATGTATGGCTACGCCATATGTCAAAACCTATATATTAGCCTCTTTAATGCTCAAAAGGGCAATATAGACATTTGATTTGTAATTTTAATGGCAACAAAGTAATCTTGACAAACCCTTAGGGTTTGACCCTTAGGGTTTAACCCTACGGTTTAACACATAACATTTGTAGGATTTCTAATTAGGGTTTGAACAAAATGAAAATTTTAGTTTCTAAAATTTGTAATTAGGGTTTTCTTAATTTGATTAGGATTCTAATTATACATGAACATTAGGATATTAATTACTAATTATAATTAACCTTGCTAATTTAGCAATTAGGGTTTATAATTTTGGTAATTAGAGTTACCAAATCACAATTAGGGCTTATAATTCAAACATTAGGGTTTCTAGAAATTAAAATATCTAAATGTTAATTAGGGTTGACCTAATTAACCATAAAATCATATAACACAGTTATATAATAGTCTTAAACTCACAATTGAGTTTCAAATTAGGGTTTCCCACAATAAAACTAGGGTTTTCAAATACTGCACCATAATTGACCAATCATTATCAGTACGTACATACCGTACATATCAATAGCACTAAAAAAATCAAAATATAGTTAATATTATATTATTATTCTCATTCTTTGATCAAAATCCAAAATTAGGATTTGGATTCCATATCTGATTTATCTGCCATACTTAACATTATTCATTAAGTTAAAATAATTAACTTAATAATCTGTACTAAAATTCATATAATAAAATAGTTATTATATTTATTCTAAAAATCATTTCATATATTATTTTCATGGAAAATAATTATTAAAAATATTTCTACTATAAAATTAATTATTAATAGAATATAATTTATAATGATCAATAATTCTAAAATAAAATTATTTAGAATTATTCATGTAATAAATATATTTTATATTCATCACATAAATACATACACATTATCTTGGCGCATATTCCCCATATTTATTTTAATAAATAATAATAAAAAAATTTATACGTAAATTTTTTGATTTATTTGTGTAGAAAATATCGGGTTGTTACAAAATACAATCTTAATTTATACAATACGACAAACGCAAGCTGATAGTTTTAACAAGAATATTGTCTCATAGACAATATCCAAACTCAAGCGACGTCCTCATTATATTTATTATCACACTATTTGTAAGACCCAAACTTTTATGAATAAAGATTTAATTTTCTCTAAATATTATTTTTGAATAATAAGGTGTGGATTTGATATAATATTATAGTTGTGGGTAATATTTATAAATTTTGCAAAGTAAGCAAGTTGTCATAAAATATTCGTTTGGTCGGGGAATATTCGTTTTATCAAGGAATATTCGTACGACAACACAATCATTGGTGGATATATATAAATATAAATGGTGGAAAAGGGAGTACTATATATATATATATATATTTAATAAATAGAATATATTATATTTTATTGCATATTATCCTTTCTATTTTTCCTATAAATAGGATGCTTAGTTAGAATTGAAATCACACTAGAAATTCAGAGAATTCTCTTCTATAATCTTGAGCGTATTTCTTTAGAATTTTAAGAAGCTTTGAGCGTAATGCAAGTTTTCTTAAAGAATATTCTCGCCCTACCAGTCGGAATACTCTTCTTTTATGGTAAGGGGTATTATTTCATTTATATTAAGAGAACTTCTGTTATTCAATTATTTATTATTCTGTTGGAATAACCTGTATACACGAGCTACCCTATACTTGGTGAAATTCTTATGTTATTCCATTCTTTATTATTACATTGGAATATCCTCGTACATGCGTTATGCACGGACACAGTTCCGCTCTTTATTATTCTCGCTGGAATATCCTCGTTTACTATCGTTTCTGTGGGACTTGGTTCCGTCTTTATTATTTTGTTGAATATCACATGCATGCGTTTTACGCCGGACTGGTTTCGTTATTTATTATTACGTTGGAATAACTTTTGCTGCGCTATCTCTATCGCATGCTGGTGATTTCTTTTGTTATTCCATTCTTTATTATACTCAGTTGGTTAAAGTTTTGACTTCTATACTCCATGAAATTAGTGGAATATCCTTGATATTTGCGCTTCATCCAGTATCTTTTTATGGAAATATTCTTTTGAGCATTCTTGAATTTTACTCTACAAAGAAGTATCATGTTGACAATTTGGACGTTATTGGTTCCAGGATTAATAAATTCTTGAACTTGATTTATTGAATTCTTATATCATTGTCATCATCCTCATGTTTATATTTTGTTGAAAGTCATCTGTGGCCTGTAGTGCATAGATGGACTTGGTATGATTATGACCAGGGATTATTCGGTGTAATCATGACCAAAATATTACAAATGATGTGGTAAAAGTCATCATTGGCCCGTAGTGCATTGACGGACAGTTGTTGGCATGATCATGACCATTGATGAATACACGAATATCCTTGGCCCGTAGTGCATGGATAATTTGTGGTTGTGATACTAATGAATATACTTGGCCGTAGTGCAGGGAAGATGTGGATTATTTATTAAGCTGAATCCCAGTGATAAAAGTGATGAAAACCTTTTAAATCATAAAAGATAGTAGATTTTATTCTCTACTTGACTCTTTTAATGGATTGCTTGTTCTGCTGTAATTAAACTTGATGTTTGTTATATTGTATCAGTTTAACACTGTTGAAGGCTAACGATAATTTATTCTGCATTATCTTAGTCATAATATTTCTTCTTGGGCTAGTTGAGCTCACCCTTTTACTTTCATTGTTCTCTTGAGAAATGAGAACGTAGCGAGGACTAGTCGGGAAGCGGGTGTGACGGTCCGATAATAGAATTAGTAGTCCTCACTATTCTGTTAAATAGTATGATAATAAATTTAATGAGGACTCAATTGAGTGTGGATATTGTCTAGATGACAATATTTGTATTAAAAACTCACAGCATATGTTTTGTCATATTTTACACGACTGTTGTATAATTAAGTTATTTTTGAATTTTGTACCATGTATTTGGCGACTCAGAATAGGTGATGTATACCTATTTTTGGGGGCGTCACAGTTGTTATCAAAGCTTAGGGATATGATCCCTGGCTAAGATATGAGACAAGAACTAGGAGGGGAGAGATGGGGAATTCCTTCGCTAGTATGACCTACCTAAGTTTATTTGGTATTTAATTGGTCGGTCAGAGTATAGGGATAATATGTGATATGTTAATTAACTCTTATTTTTTGGCAGTATTTGAAAATGGCATCCGAGAATGTTGAGAACATCAATGGAGCACAGGAGACCATTGAGTCTCTACAAATCAATAACCAGGACAATGTGCATCAAGAAGGTGAAAATCCTCATGCAAACAACAACACTGACCAAATTATGAAAGATGGAATGTTCCGAGGCTTCATGCAATTCATGCAACATCAGGCGAGAGTGGCTCCTGTCCAAAATGTAGGTGGAAACACTGGCAACTCTCGGACGGTCACCGCCAAACAGTTCAAGGAGCTGGGACCACTAGAGTTTTTTGGAGAGCCAAAACCACTTAAGGCAGAGACGTGGATAAAGCAGATCAACAAGATATTTGATGTCTTGGGATGCTCCGAGGAGCAAAAGGTTCCCTTTTCCACCTTCATGTTGCGGGCAGAGGCATATTACTGGTGGGAATCTGTAAAGCGTACTCAACCTGCCGCATTGAAGATGTCTTGGGAGAAGTTCCAAGAACTGTTCAACGACAAGTACTTTCCCGAAAGTATTCGTCACATGAAAGAGGTAGAGTTCATTAAACTGGAGCAAAACAACATGACCGTGTCGCAATGACGGGTTGCCAAGTTTGTTTGAAATTTGTATGATTTTAATCCCCATTTGGTTGATAATGAGGAGAGAATGGTGTGAATATTTTTAAGAGGTTTGAAACCCGAGATACGTCAATATCTTATCTCTCATAAACTGTGTTTATATTCAGATGTTGTTAACAGGGCTCAGTTATTGGAGTGCGATAATGAGTCAACCCAACCAAAGGAAAGCAACCGACAAAATGATAATACCAGTGATAACAGTCATTGAAGCGGTGACAATAAGCGTGGAGAGAATCAACATACCAGAAATGGTAACCACTTCGGTGGTAATCATGGCTAAAATAATAAGAATGGACATTTCAAGAAAAGAAGATTCAACAATGATGGAAAGACGTCAGCATCAACACCTGTCGTTAAGGAAGCAGAACGACCACCTATCATATGCTTCAAATGTGGAGGGGAGGGACACATCAGTCCAAACTGCGCGATGCCCTCCAAAGTATGTTACAATTGTTGAAAAGAAGGACATCTGGCCTGATTTTGTCGCGCACCGAGTCCAGCTGGGATGGAGGCATCAAAGGCCGTCCCAGACAAGACAAAACTGGTAGTTCAAGGGAGAGCGTTTGTCGTGACCTCCCGAAAGCAAGGAACCCGAACGAGGTCATCACGGGTAAGCTTATCATAAACTCTAGCGAAGTATATACCTTATTTGATACCGGTTCTACCCATTCTTTTATTTCTCCTACTTGCACTCAACGTTTAAATTTGACTCCGGAGAAATTAGACTTTGACTTATCTGTTGAAACTTTGTTGGGAGAAACCTTCATTACATCCACTATTTATAAGTCTTGTTTGGTTCAAATCGGTACCCTCACATTACCTGTCGATCTTATTTCATTAAAAATACTTGTATTTGACGTAATTCTAGGGATTGATTGGTTAACTACTCATCATGCAAAAATTGATTATTTTTATAAGGTTGTTAGCTTTCATATTCCTAATCAACCTAATATGCGAATTCAAGCAACCAAACCATTAAAATCAATCAATGTCATCTCAAGCCATAAAGCTATTCGTTTATTGAAAAACGGATGTTAAGCTTTCTTAGCTCATGTCACGGATTTAAACAAAAATACTTTAGTTTTGAATGATATTTCTATTGTTAATAAATTTCCTGACGTATTCCCTAAAGAACTTCCTGGCCTACCCCCAGAACGTGAAATTGAATTTTGTATCGACCTTGAACCCGATACAAAACCCATTTCCAAAGCCCATATCGAATGGCTCCTATTGAACTTCAGGAGTTAAAGACCCAACTGTAGGAATTGTTAGACATTGGCTTTATTCGTCCTAGTACTTCTCCTTAGGGTGCTCCTGTTCTATTCGTGAAGAAGAAAGATGGGAGTATGCGACTTTGTATTGATTATCGGGAGTTGAATCATGTCACCATAAAAAATAGGTACCCATTGCCACGTATTGATGACCTGTTTGACCAGTTGCAAGGTGCCAAATTCTTTTCAAAGATTGATCTTTGTTCCGGATATCACCAATTGAAGATTAGAACCGATGATATTCCAAAGACGGCTTTCAAAACTCGGTACGGGCATTATGAATTCCTAGTCATGTCTTTTGGATTAACTAATGCTCCTGCTGCCTTTATGGATATGATGAACCGAGTATTCAAGGAATATTTGGATCACTTTGTGGTCGTCCTTATTGATGACATCCTTATTTATTCCAAAAGCCGTGAAGATCATGAGCAACACTTGAGGCTGATACTCCAAAAGCTTCGTGAATATAAGCTTTATGCCAAGTTGAAGAAATGAGAGTTCTGGCTTGAGAAAGTAGCATTCCTTGGGCACGTAGTATCAAGTCATGGAATATCTATTGACCCAGCAAAGATTGAAGCTATTCAAAGTTTGGAGCAACCTAAATCAGTTACTGAAGTACGTAGCTTTCTCGGCGTAGCTGGTTATTATCGGAGATTCATAGAAGGGTTTTCTCGAATCGCTACTCCATTAACTCAGCTGACTCGAAAAGATACAAAATTCGGTTGGAACGAGGAATGTGAGAAGAGTGCTCAAGAACTCAAGAAAAGACTCATTTCAGCACCTATTTTGACAATACCATCTGGCTCGGAGGGATTTGTCATCTACAGTGATGCTTCATGCAAAGGGTTAGGTTGTGTTCTCATGCAAATGGGAAAGTCATAGCTTATGCCTCTCGACAACTCAAAGAATATGAGAGGAATTATCCTACTCACGATCTAGAGTTGGCAGTTGTTGTCTTCGCACTTAAAATTTGGAGGCATTACTTGTATAGAGAGAAAGTGGAGATCTTTATGGATCATAAAAGCCTAAAATATTTATTCACTCAAAAGGAACTCAACATGCGATAGCGACGTTGACTTGAACTGTTGAAAGATTATGATCATAGCATCCAATACCATCCTGGAAAAGCAAACGTGGAAGCTGACGTATTGAGTAGAAGATCATATGCGGGTACGAGTGGGATATTGTCAACGCAAAGGCCCATTTTGTATGACTTGCAAAGGATGGAGATAGAGATAAAGACTCCAGGGACCCACGTGATGATGGCGAATATACGAGTAAAACCGACTTTAATCGATAAAGTTAAAGTTGCTCAAGCTACAGACCTGGAGCTGATGCATATGAGGAAGAAAGTACAAGAAGGTGCTATGCCGGAAGCAAGAATCGATGAAGAAGGAATACTGCGAGTCAACTCTAGACTTTGTGTTCCTAACAACCCTGAGTTAAAGTATAAAATCATGATGGAGGCGCACAACACACCGTTTGCAATCCATCTTGGGAGTACCAAAATGTATCGTGATCTTCAACATACATTTTGGTGGAGCAATATGAAGAGAGAGATAGCGCTGTTTATCTCAAGGTGACTAACTTGTCAACGAGTCAAGGCGGAGCTTCAAGTACCAAAAGGTCCGTTGCAACCACTTGAAATTCTAGAATGGAAGTGGGAGCACATTACCATGAATTTCGTTACTGGTCTTCCCAAGGTTTCTCAAGTCATAGATGCAATTCGGGTCATTGTTGACGGATTGACCAAGTCTGCTCATTTCTTACCTATACGAGAAATTTATACACTTGAACGTCCTGCTCGTATGTACATAAACGAGATTGTAAGACTGCATGGTATGCCAGTATCCATAGTTTCTGATCGAGACCCAAGATTCACTTCACGATTTTGGGTTAGTTTGCAAAAAGCTATGGGAACGGATTTACGATTTAGTTCGGCATATCATCCTCGACAGACGACAATCGAGAGAACTATTCAAACTCTTGAAGATTTATTAAGACTCTGTGTCCTTGACTTCAAGGAAAGTTGGGATAAGTTCTTACCGTTGGTAGAGTTTTCCTACAACAACAGTTATCAAGCAAGTATTGGTATGGCTCCATTCGAGGCATTGTATGGAAGAAAATGTCGTTCTCCAGTATGCTGGGATGAGGTGGGTGAAGCAACGTTGTTGGGACCGGAGTTAGTACGTATGACTATGAAAAAGATTTAAACAATCCAACAACGTATAAAAACCTCAAAAGATCGACAAAAGAGTTATGCTGATCTTCATCGAAAGGACGTGGAATTCGATATTGGAGATCATGTGTTATTACGTGTTGTTCCATGGAAAGGAGTTACGAGATTTGGAAAGAGTGGAAAGCTCAATCCTCGATTCATTGGCCCATTTTTAATCCTTGATCGAGTAGGAACAGTGGCGTATAGACTCACTTTTCCGCCAAGTATGTCTCGTGTTCATAATGTTTTTCACATATCCATGTTATGTAAATATGTAGAAGACCCGAACCACATTATTGAGTTAGAACCGAACAAAATAGCGTAAGATTTAACGTATGAAGAGATTCCTGTTCAAATCTTGGATAAGAAGGAACATATTCTACGCTCCAAGATTATACCTCAAGTCAAAGTTTTGTAGAGAAACCACGATGTTGAGGAAATGACCTGGGAGTTAGAATCTGAAATAAAATCAAGGTATCCTTACCTCTTCGACATACCAGGTACGTACCTTAATTTCGAGGGCGAAATTTCATAAGAAGGGGAGGTTGTAAGACCCCAATTTTTTAATAAAGATGATTTTTATATAAATATCATTTTTAAATATTATGGAATGAATTTGATATAATGTTATAGTTGTGGGTAATATTTATAAATTTTGCAAAGTACGCAAGTTGTTATATCATATTCGATTGGTCGGGGAATATTCATTTTAACAGTAAATATTCGTATGATGGCACAATCATTGGTGGACCCAGAACGGAATTATTGTCGGATTGAGAAAACGACAAAAATATTTTATAAAAATAACGGCGGAAGTTTTACCGTTAACTGTTGAAACACCCGGTGTTAAAAGTACAGTAATACGCGTTGTGACGCCCCCAAAATAGGTATACATCACCCATTCTGAGTCGCCAAATATATGGTACAGAAAAACAACTACAACTTTATTAATACAATTGTCGTGCAAAATACGACAACACATACTGTGAGTTTAAATACAAATATTGTCTTCTAGACAATATCAACACCCAAATAAAGTCCTCATACAATTATTGATGTACTATTTTACAAAAATAGTGAGGACTGCTAAAACAACTGTCTAGGACCATCACTCTATACCCCGACTGGTTCCTGCTATGTTCTCGCTTCCTAAGAAGAAAAATAGAACAAAAAGGAAAAGGGTGAGCTCAACTAGCCCAGTAAATAATATTATGACTAAGATAATATACAACAAATTATCCTTAGTCTTCAACAGGGAAAAATCTGATAGAATATAATTGACAACAAGTTTTAGATCAACAACTACAGCGGAAACAACAATTCATTAAAAGATTTAAGTAGATAATGAAATCTACTATCATCTATGAATTTAAAAGTCCATCATCAATATTTTATCCCTGTAACATCAATAAATATACATCTTTGCACTACGGGCCAAAGATATTCATTTGTATCACCAGTTGGTCATGTTCATATTTGCACTACGGGCCAAAGATATTCATCAGGTAATCATTCATCTTTGCACTACAGGCCAAAGATATTCATCAGGTAATCATTCATCTTTGCACTACAGGCCAAAGATATTCATCAAGTACCACCATAAAGGACTGAGGATGATGAAAAACATTTTAGAGAACGAATCCAGTAAGATAGAAGGACAAATATTAGGGATTCGTATTTCGGTTTCTCCAAATTCAATAATACTCCATAATAACTAAGTATGAAGTAGAATTCAAAAATAAAGATCAAAACATGGATACAATCAAAGATAGTAACCATAAAAGACATCTGGGACGAAAAAGAGAAAATTTTATTTTTCGGTGAATAGTGCCGTATTCGTGAATAGTGTCGTATACGTGAATAGTAACCCCAACACAAAAGTTCCAAATTTGATTAAAAAGTTCAAACCAATATTTCGGCATAATGATATTGAAGAAAATAATATCATTTAAGAAGAAAATAACATCCCTTACATCAAAGAATCAGTACTTCGGAATGAAAGGTCGGAAGTGATACTGAATGAAACTTGTACTGAACAACAACTCTAAAAGTATCTAAATACTCACAAAATACGCTCGATAATATAGAGAGAGAAAGAGAGAAAGCTTATGTTTCTGGTGTGATTTTCAATTCTAACTTAGCCCTCTATTTATAGGAAAATGTTAGCACGCCGAAGCAGACTTGACCTGCTACCTGATGGCTTTACCTGCTACTATTGTTACCCACCACATTTGAAATAAAATTCAGCATATTTCTTCACCAACCACAAGTGGGGCCCACTAAATTCTAGAATTTTCTACCAAAATCATTTATAAACCTAATTTCTGAATCAGTCACCTCTTAAAATTTATAACAAATCATACGTTCAATTTTAACGGTTCAAAATTTGTGGACATATACTCAACTTATATATGTATAACATATCCAAAAATCATAACGATCCAACGGTCGAATTAAAAATTATAACTCACGCAATATATCGTAAAAATACTTGATTTGATTTTAATACCTCCATTCCGGCAAAAAATAATTGATAAAATACCTCAACATTAAATCCTTCAATTATAACCATATAAAATAAATAAATCCATCATTTATATCCACATCAAATAAATATTTTCTTATCATAAAAACCAATAATTAATTATTCACAAATAATATTACACAATCACAATTATGACAACCAGGTCGTTCTCAAGAAAGAGGGGGCTTTCAAATAAGGATTTCTCCTTACTGGCACGCAATTAGGTGACCAAATCTCTCATTAGACAGAACTTTCTAGACATTTCCAATAATGTTATCTAATAATAGTATTCAAATAATATGAATTATTGATCTAATAATGGGAAATAATGTGCAGTGACAATTATTGAAATAACAATAATATAAAATATCAACGCAACAATTATTGAATCAATAAAATAAAATATTGAAAAGTAATTACTATAACAATTATTAAGTAGTGCCTTCTTACGTAAGAATCAATAATTCAAAAATACTATGCAATACTGTGTGCTATCTACAACCCCACGCATATTATCGTATTTTAACCAATTTGTTATTCCAACAGTGTTCACGGTAACAACTACGCCGTTATTTATAAAAACTCAAACTTGTCGTTTTCTTCATCTGACAGTTATTCTGTTATGAGGCCCACGAATGGCTGCGCCGTCGTACGAATATTCCCTGATAATAAGAATATTCCGCGACCAAACGAATATTCCCCGACAAAATGAATATTTTATAACCACTTGCTTAATTTGTAAAATTTTCACATTTCACCCATAACCAAAGTATTATATCAAATTAACTCTTTATTATTTCAAGATAATAAATAGAGAAAATTTAATTTTATTCATAATAAGTTGGGGTCCTACAAGCTCCCCTCCTTATGAAATTTCGTCCTCGAAATTGACGTACGTACCTGGTGTTTCGAAAAGGTGAGGGTACCTCGCTTTCATTTCTGATTCCAACTCCCAAGTCATTTTCTCAATAGTATGGTTCTTCCACAAAACCTTGACTTGTGGTATAACCTTTGTTCGTAGGATATGCTCTTTCCTATCCAATATCTTGATAGGTACCTCCTCGTACGTTAAATCTTCGGCTATCTCATCTAGTTCTAACGCAATAATGTGGTTTGGGTCTTTCACATATTTACGAAGCATAGATATGTGAAAAACATTATGAACACGAGACATGCTTGGAGGTAACGCGAGTCTATAGGCCACATTTCCTACTCGGTCAAGAATCTGAAATGGACTAATAAATCGTGGATTGAGCTTTTCTCTCTTCCCGAATCTTGTAACTCCCTTCCATGGAGCAATATGTAACAATACATGATCTCCAATATTAAACTCCACGTCCTTTTGATGAAGATCAGCATAACTCTTTTGTCGATCTTGTGAGGTCTTTATACGTTGCCGAATCATTTGAATCTTTTCTGTAGTCATGCGTACTAATTCTGGTCCCAACAACGTTGCTTCACCCACCTCATCCCAACATACTGGAAAGCGACACTTTCGTCCATACAAGGCTTCAAATGGAGCCATACCTATACTTGCTTGATAACTGTTGTTTTAGGAGAATTCCACCAATGGTAAATACTTATCCCAACTCCCTTTGAAGTCTAGGACACAGAGTCTTAATAGATCTTCAAGAGTTTGAATAGTCCTCTCTGATTGTCCGTCCGTTTGAGGATGGTATGCCGAACTGAATCGTAAATCCGCGCCCATAGATTTCTGCAAGCTAACCCAAAATCGTGAAGTGAATCTTGGGTCACGATCCAAAATTGAATCATGGTATGCCAGTATCCATAGTTTTTGATCGAGACCCAAGATTCACTTCACGATTTTGGGTTAGTTTGCAAAAAGCTATGGGTACAGATTTATAATTTAGTTAGGCATATCATCCTCAGATGGACGGACAATCAGAGAGGACTATTCAAACTCTTGAAGATTTATTAGGACTCTGTGTCCTTGACTTCAAGGGAAGTTGGGACAAGTTCTTACCATTGGTGGAGTTTTCCTACAACAACAACTATCAAGCAAGTATTGGCATGGCTCTATTCGAAGCGTTGTATGGAATAAAGTGTCGTTCTCCAGTATGTTGGGATGAGGTGGGTGAAGCAACGTTGTTGGGACCGGAGTTGGTACGTATGACTATGGAAAAGATTCAAACGATCCGACAACGTACAAAAACCTCACAAGACTGACAAAAGAGTTATGCTGATTTTCATTGAAAGGACGTGGAATTCGATATTGGAGATCATGTGTTGTTACGTGTTGCTCCATGGAAAGGAGTTACGAGATTTGGAAAGAGAAGAAAGCTCAATCCTCGATTCATTGGTCCATTTTTAATCCTCGATCGAGTAGGGACTGTAGCCTATAGACTCGCTTTACTGCCAAGTATGTCTTGTGTTCATAACATTTTTAACATATCCATGTTACATAGATATGTGGAAGACCCGAACCACATTATTGAGTTAGAACCGGACGAAATAGCGGAAGATTTGACATATGAAGAGGTTCCTATTCAAATCTTGGATAAGAAGGAACATATTCTACGCTCCAAGGTTATACCTCACGTCAAAGGTTTGTGGAGAAACTATGATGTTGAGGAAATGACCTGGGAGTTAGAATCTGAAATGAAATCAAGGTATCCTTACCTCTTCGACATACTAGGTACGTACCCTAATTTCGAGGGCAAAATTTCATAAGAAGGGGAGATTGTAAGACCCCAATTTTTATGAATAAAGATGATTTTTCTATAATTATCATTTTTGAATATTATGGAATGATGTAAGACCCCAACTTTTATGAATAAAGATGAATTTTCTATAATTATCATTTTTGAATATTATGGAATGAATTTGATATAATGTTATAGTTGTGGGTAATATTTATAAATTTTGCAAAAATACGCAAGTTGTTATTTAATATTCGATTGGTGGGGAATATTCGCTTTAACAGGAATATTAAATGCGACGACACACATCATTGGTGGACCCCTACAACGGAATTATTGTCGATTGAAAAATGACAAAAATATTTTATGAAAATAACGGCAAGTTTTATCGTTAACTGTTGAAACACCCGGTGCTAAAAGTATAGGAATACGCGTGGTTGCATAGTAGCACACGGTATTGATTATTGATGCTTACGTGAAAAGTCACTCAATTTTGTTCAATTATTGTTACAGTAATTGTTGCATAATATCTCACATTATTTGATTCAATTATTGTCGATATTTTATATATTATTAAATTAATAATTGAAATGACAGAGTTATTAATATTATTATTTACAATATTAACGATATCTAGAAGTTCTACCAAGGAGAGGTTTGGTCACCTAATTGCGCGCCATTAGGGAGAAATCCTTATTGAAAAGCCCCCTCTTTCCTGGGAACGACCTGATCGATTAATATTGTGAATTATAATAATGATGATAAATGTTGTTAAAAATATTGAGTTAATTTTTATGAAGTTTTGCTTATTTTATGGACCCCCCATTTACCCATTTTTCAAAGTAATCGGTGAAAGTTATTCGGTATATATATATATATATATATATATATATATATATATATATATATAGGGCCCCTAGTGGGATGAATGATTTTGGTGGAGGAATTTTCAACTGTGAATGTGGTGGAGTGGTGGAGTGGTGGAGTGATGGGTGTATATTATATATATATATATATATATATATATATATATATATATATATATATATAATGGTGGAAAAGGGAGTACTATATATATATATATATATGTATGATGAGTGCAAGTGGGGAGGAGGAAGAATTTTGAGGCAGTCACGGAGGGAGTTACATATTATTATTATTATTATTATTATATATATATATTTAATAAATAGAATATATTATATTTTATTGCATAGTATCCTTTCTATTTTTCCTATAAATATGATGCTTAGTTAGAATTGAAATCACACCAGAAATTCAGAGAATCCTCTTCTATAATCTTGAGCGTATTTCTTTAGAATTTTAAGAAGCTTTGAGCGTAGTGCAAGTTTTCTTAAAGAATATCCTCGCACTACCAGTCGGAGTACTCATCTTTTACGGTAAGGGGTATTATTTCATTTGTATTCATGAAGAGAACTTCTGTTATTCCATTATTTATTATTACATTGGAATAACTTTTGTATCTGCGCTGGTACCCTATACTTGGTGAAATTCTTATGTTATTCTATTCTTTATTATTTTGTTGGAATATCACATCACATGCGTTGTCGCGGAGACACGGTTTCGTCTTTATTATTCTATTGGAATATCCTCGTCTATACGTTTCTGTAACCACAGTTCCGTCTTTTTTATTTTGTTGGAATATCACGTCGTATGCGTGCGTTTCTGTGGGACACAATTTAGTTATTTATTATTACATTTGGAATAACTCACTTGCTGTGCGGTCTATCGCATGCCTGGTGATTTCTTTTTTTATTCCATTCTTTATTATACTCAGTTGGTTAAAGTTTTGACTTCTATACTCTATGAAATTAGTGGAATATCCTTGATATTTGCGCTTCATCCAGTATCTCTTTATGGAAATATTCTTCTGAGCATTCTTGAATTTTACTCTACAAAGAAGTATCATGTTGACAATTTGGACGTTATTGGTTCCTAGATTAATTAATTCTTAAACTTGTTTTATTGAATTCTTATATCATTGTCATCATCCTCATGTTTATATTTTGTTGAAAGTCATCTGTGGCCTGTTGTGCATAGATGGACTCGGTATGATTATGACCAGGGATTATTCGGTGTAATCATGACCAAAATATTACAAATGATGTGGTAAAAGTCTTCATTGGCCCGTAGTGCATTGATGGACAGTTGTTGGCATGATCATGACCATTGATGAATACACGAATATCCTTGGCCCGTAGTGCATGGATAATTTGTGGTTGTGATACTAATGAATATACTTGGCGTAGTAGTCTTGAAGATGATGGATTATTTATTAAGCTGAATCCCAGTGATAAAAGTGATGAAAACCTTTTAAATCATAAAAGATAGTATTTTTTATTCTCTACTTGACTCTTTTAATGGATTGCTTGTTCTGCTGTAATTAAACTTGATGTTTGTTATATTGTATTAGTTTAACACTGTTGAAGGCTAACGATAATTTATTCTGCATTATCTTAGTCATAATATTTCTTACTGGGCTAGTTGAGCTCACCCTTTTACTTTCATTGTTCTCTTCAGGAAATGAGAACGTAGCAGGGACTAGTCGGGGAACGGAGTGACGGTCCAGATAATAGAATTAGTAGTCCTCACTATTCTGTTAAATAGTGTGATAGTAAATTTAATGAGGACTCAATTGAGTGTGGATATTGTCTAGATGACAATATTTGTATTAAAACTCACATCATATGTTTTGTCATATTTTACATGACTGTTGTATAATTAAGTTATTTTTGAAATTTGTACCATGTGTCAAGGACGGTCACACCCTCTTTCCTAGGAATGATCTGGTTGTTAATATTACGAGTTATAATATTATTGATGAATAAATGTTATTAAAAATGTGTTTTGAGAAGCCAAGTGAATTGAGATAAATAGAAGGGTTTCTTATGAAGTATTTGTTTTAAATTTGGCTTATTACATGGACCCCACTTACTAATTTTTCAAAATCGTCGGTAGAAAGTTATCTCAGTTTTGTTTTATTACATATATATATATATATATATAAGTATTATATATATGTGTGTGTGTGTGTTACGTGTGTGTATGTGTGTGTGCATGTGATTATATATATATATATATATATTATAAGTTATGATTTTTATATAAAATAGAATATATTATATTTTTTTATTCTGCATAGTGTTGCAGAGTACTGCATAGTGTTGCATAGTACTGCATAGTGCTGCATAGTACAACATAGTAAAATCAAATTTTTTTTCAACGAATTCAGCCGAATCGTCCATGAACTTCGCCCGTGAACCTTTCCTAATGTGCATCAAAATAGTGTCCTGCAATTCTCCTATAAATAGGATACTTAGTTTAGAAATGAAAATCACATCGGAATCAGAGAATTCTTCTTCTATAATATTGAGCGTATTTCTTTTGAGTTTAAACAAGATTTGAGTGTAGAAAACAGTATAAGTTTTCTTCAAGAATATCTCCGCTATACCAGTCGGAATACTCTCCTTTTAAGGTAAGGGGTATTATTTATTTCATATTCAGAAGATATATTATTTTTCGTATTAGTAAGGAATATTATTTTTGTAAGACCCTAACTTTTTTGAATAAAGAATAATTTTTCTCGAAATATATTTTTGAATACTATGGTGTGGATATGATATAATGTTATAGTTGTGGGTAATATTTGAAAATTTTGCAAAGTAAGCAAGTTGATATAAAATATTCGTTGTGTCGGGGAATATTCGTTTTAACAGGGAATATTAAATGCGACGACACAATCATTAATGGAACCCATGATGGAAGTATTATGTCGTAGTTAGAAAATGATGTAATTATCTTTTATAAAAATAACGGCGAAAGTTTTACCGTTAAACTGCTTTTACTACCCGGTGGTAAAAATACGATGTCTGGCGTGGTTTGCATAGTAGCACACGGTATTGATTATTGATGCTTACGTGAGAAGTCACTCAGTTATACTCAATTATTGCTACAATAATTGCTGCATAGTATCTCACGTGATTTGATTCAATTATTGTTACAGTATCATGTTAAAATTGATTGTTTTCGTAAGGTTATTAGCTTTCATATTCCTAACCAACCTATTATGTGAATTTAAGCAACCAAACCATTAAAGTCAATCACTGTCATCTCAAGCCATAAAGCTATTCGTTTATTGAAAAATGGATGTCAAGCTTTCTTAGCTCATGTCACAGATTTAAATAAAAATACGTCAGTCTTGAATGATATTTCTATTGTTAATAAATTTCTTAACGTATTCCCTGAAGAACTTCCTGGCCTACCCCCAGAGCGTGAAATTGAATTTTATATCGACCTTGAATCCGGTACAAAACCCATTTCCAAAGCCCCATATTAAATGGCTCGTATTGAACTTCAGGAGTTAAAAACCTAACTATAGGAATTGTTAGACATCGATTTCATTCCTCCTTGTACGTCTACTTGGGGTGCTCCTGTTCTATTCGTGAAGAAGAGAGATGGAAGTATGCAACTTTGTATTGATTATCGGGAGTTAAATCATGTCACCATCAAAAATAGGTACCCAGTACCTCGTATTGATGACCTGTTTCACCAGTTGCAAGGCGCCAAATTCTTTTCAAAGATCGATCTTCATTCCAGATATCATCAGTTAAAGATTAAAACTAATGACATCCCAAAGACTGCTTTCAGAACTCGGTACGGGCATTACGAATTCCTAGTCATGTCTTTTGGATTGACTAATGCTCCTGCCGCCTTCATGGATATGATGAACCGAGTATTCAAAGAATATTTGGATCACTTTGTGGTTGTCTTTATTGATGACATCCTTATTTACTCCAAAAGCCGTGAAGATCATGAGTAACACTTGAGGCTGATACTCCAAAAGCTTCGTGAGAACAAGTTATATACCAAGTTAAAGAAATGCGAGTTTTGGCTTGAGGAAGTAACATTACTTGGGCACGTAATATCAAATCATGGAATATCTGTTGACTCGACAAAGATTGAAGTAATTCAAAGTTGGGAGCAACCTAAGTCAGTGACCGAAGTACGTAGCTTTCTCGGCTTAGCTGGTTATTATCGGAGATTCGTAGAAGGGTTTTCTCGAATCGCTACTCCATTAACTCAGCTGACTCAAAAAGATACAAAATTCGGTTGGAGCGAGGATTGTGAGAAGTATTTTTAAGAACTCAAGAGGAGACTCATTTCAGTACCTGTTCTGACAATACCATCTGGTTCGGAGGGATTTGTCATCTATAGTGATGTTTCAGACAAAGGTTTAGGATGTGTTCTCATGCAACATGGGAAAGTCATAGCCTATGCCTCACGATAACTCAAAGAATATGAGTGGAATTATCCTATTCATGATCTAGAGTTGGCAGCTGTCGTTTTTGCACTTAAGAATTGGAGGCATTACCTATATGGAGAGAAGGTGGAGATCTATACGGATCATAAAAGCCTCAAATATTTCTTCACTCAAAAGGAACTCAACATGCGGGAACGAAATGGCTTGAACTGTTGAAAGATTATGATCATACCATTTAATACCATCCTGGAAAGCAAACGTAGCAGCTGACGCATTGAGTAGAAGATCATATGTGGGTATGAGTGCGATATGGTCAATGCAATGGCCCATTTTGTATGACTTACAAAGGATGGATATAGAGTTAAAGAATCTAGGGACCCATGTGATGATGGAGAATATACGAGTAGAACCGACTTTAATCGATAAAGTTAAAGATGCTCAAGCTACAGACCTGGAGCTGATGGGTATGAAGAAGAAAGTGCAAGAAGGTGCTATTCCGAAAACAGGAATCGATGAAAAAGGAATACTTCGAGTCAACTCCAGACTTTGTGTTCCTAACGATTCTGACTTAAAGTATAAAATCATGATGGAGGCGCACAACACACCGTTTTCAATCCATCCAATGAGTACCAAAATGTATCGTGATCTTCGACATACATTTTGATGGAGCAATATGAAGAGAGAGATAGCGGGGTTTATCTAAAGGTGTCTAACTTGTCAACGAGTCAAGGCGGAACATAAAGTGCCAAAAGGTCCATTGCAACCACTTAAAATTCAAGAATGAAAGTGGGAGCACATTATCATGGATTTCGTTACTGGTCTTCCCAAGGTTTTTTAAGGCATAAATACAATTTGGGTCATTGTTGATAGATTGACCAAGTTTGCTCATTTTTTATCGATACGAGAAACTTATACACTTGAACGTCTTGCTCGTATGTACATAAATGAGATTGTAAGATGGCATGGTATGCCAGTATCTATAGTTTCTGATCGAGACCCAAGATTCACTTCAAGGTTTTGGGTTAGTGTGCAAAAAGCTATGGGCACAGATTTACGATTAAGTTCGGCATATCATCCTCAAATGGACAGACAGTCGAAGAGGACTATTCAAACTCTTGAGGATCTATTAAGACTCTATGTCTTTGACTTCAAAGGAAGTTGGGACAAGTTCTTACCATTGGTGGAGTTTTCCTACAACAACATTTATCAAACAAGTATTGGAATGGCTCCATTTTAGGCATTATATGAAAGAAAGTGTCGTTCTCCAGTATGCTGGGATGAGGTGGGTGAAGGAATGTTGTTAGGACCAGAGTTGGTACATATGACTACGGAAGAGATTTAAACGATCCGACAACGTATAAAAACCTCACAAGATCGACAAAAGAGTTATGCTGATCTTCATCGAAAGGGCGTGGAATTCAATATTGGAGATCATGTGTTGTTACGTGTTGCTCCATGGAAAGGAGTTATGAGATTTGGAAAGCAAGGAAAGCTCAATCCTCGATTCATTGGCCAATTTGTAATCCTCGATTGAGTAGGAACTGTGGCCTATAGACTCACCTTACCGCCAAGTATGTCTCGTGTTCTTAACGTTTTTCACATATCTATGTTACGTAAATATGTGAAAGACCCGAACCACATTATTGAATTAGAACCGGGCGAGATAGCGGAAGATTTAACGTATGAGGAGGTTCCTGTTAAAATCATGGATAAGAAGGATCATATTCTACGCTCCTAGGTTATACCTCAAGTTAAAGTTTTGTGGAGAAACCACGATGTGGAGGAAATGACTTGGGAGTTAGAATCTAAAATGAAATTAAGGTATCCTCACCTCTTCGACATATTAGGTACGTACCCTAATTTCGAGGACAAAATTTCATAAGAAGGGGATGCTGTAAGACCCCAACATTTTTGAATAAAGAATAATTTTTCTCGAAATATATTTTTGAATATTATGGTGTGGATATGATATAATGTAATAGTTGTGGGTAATATTTGAAAATTTTGCAAATTAAGCAAGTTGATATAAAATATTCGTTGTGTCGGGGAATATTCGATTGGTCGGGGAATATTCATTTTAACAGGGAATATTCGTACGACGACATAATCATTGGTGGAACCCATAACGGAAGTATTGTCGTAGTTAGAAAATGACAGAATTATCTTTTTATAAAAATAACGGCGAAAGCTTTATCGTTAAACTGTTGAACTACCCGGTGGTAAAAGTACAGTAATATGCGTGGTTGCATAGTATTGACACCCCCAAAATAGGTATACATCACCCATCTTGACTCGCCAAATATATGGTACAGAATACAAATACAAACACAAACTTAATTATACAACCGTCGTGTAATATAAGACAAAACATAGATGAGAGTTTAAACAGGAATATTGCATTCTAGACAATATCCACTCTCAAATAGAGTCCTCATTACATTTATTATCACACTATTTTCTAGAATAGTGAGGACTACTAATACACCATCTCGGACCATCACTCCATTCCCCGACTAGTCCCGACTACGTTCTCATTTCCTGAAGAGAACAATGAAAGCAAAAGGGTGAGCTCAACTAGCCCAGTAAGAAATATTATGACTAAGATAATGCAGAATAAATTATCATTAGTCTTCAAAAATGTTAAACTGATAAAATACAATAGACATCAAGTTTAATCTGCAAAAAAAAAGCAATCCATTAGAAGAGTCAAGTAGAGCATGATATCTACTATCTTCTATGATTTAAAATGTTTTCATCATTTTTTATCACGAGACTCGACAATAATAAATAAACCACATCATCTAATCATCCTTTTCTACGGCCGAGGATATTCATTAAATCATCAATGGTCATAACTATACCGAATAATCCTCGGTCATAATCATACCAAAATTGTCCATCAATGCATTATAGGCCACTGAAGACTTTTACCACATCATTTATAACATTACAGGTCATGATTATACCGAATGATCCCTGGTCATAATCATACCAAGTCCATCTATGCACGTAAGCCAAAGATGACTTTCATCACAATATAAGCATGAGGATGATGACAATGACATAATAATTCAATAAAACAAGTTCAAGAATAAATTTTAAAGATTTATAAGCTAATTTATCCTGAAATGAATTACGTCCAAATTGTCAACATGATACTGCTTTGTAGAGTAAAATTCAAGAATGCTCAGAAGAATATTTCCATAAAAAGATACTGGATGAAGCGCAAATATCCAGGATATTCTACTAATTTCATGGAGTATAGAAATCAAAACTTTAACCAACTGAGTATAATAGAATTTATGAAACTGCAAATAGATTTTCGCCCGCTATGCGGTAATCCACGAAGACAGATCATTTTCACAATTTAATAAAGAATGAATACGAAGGATCATTCACCATGCATGTGGTAATCCACATAGACATGTTATTCCAACAGAACAATAAAGAATGGAATAACAGAAGAATTCACTAGGCATGCGATAGGCCGCATGCATGATGTTATTCTCAATGAGAATAATAAAGAATGGAACCAGTCATGCGTAATCTACACGAACGAGGATATTCCAACAAAATAATAAAGAATGGAATAACAACGAAATTCACCGTGCATACGATAGACCCGCATGCATACGGTTATTCCAACAAAATAATAAAGAATGGAACCCGGTCATTCATGCGTAATCCACAGTGATGTGATATTCTAACAGAATAATAAAGAATGGAATAACAACAGAATTCACTAGGCATGCGATAGATCGCATAGACAGGTTATTCCAACAGAATAATAAAGAATGGAATAATAGAAGAATTTCACCATGTATGCGGTACTTCGCATAGACAGGTTATTCCAACATAATAATAAAGAATAGAATAACAACCCTTACGAGTATTGAAAGAAATAACTCTTTTCATGAATATGAAAGATATAATACCCCTTACTATAATAATAATATCCCTTACCTTAAAAGAAAATTGGATAATGGAATATTGAGGTAGCAGACTTCCCTTATTCTTTCTCTCTATAATAATTGCTCTATAGCTTTAATGAATTGGTGAGAAATGAAGGAAGAATGAGCTTCTAGTTATAGAAAAATATAGTTTCGATAATTGCACGTTTTGGGGCTTAAAATATTATAGTATAATACCTCCAACTTTTCTTTCATTTTTAATTTAGTCCTGCAAGTATTATCAAACTTGTACCACCTCCCCTAATAGTAAATAATGTGAATCAATAGTTCAATCATGTGAACCAATAGTTATAATCATGTGAAAATACGAATTACAGTATAGTACCTCCATCTATACCTCTATTTTTAACTTAGTCATGCAAGTATTATCAATCTTGCACCAACTCCCCTAATAGTACAAGAATGTGAATCAATAGTACACACATGTGAACAAATAGTTATAATCATGTGAATTAATAACAATTAATTGCTCATTTTTTCGATTAATTACCCGACTGGTCTGTATAACTTCCAGACATCAATTAATATCGAAATAAATGTCGATTTGCACTAACACTAATAATTCCAACACAATGGAACTATCAATTTCATCTTTAATCAACACGAACTTATTCATCATTAATATTATAACTCACAATATTTAAAAACCAGTCGCTCCTCGGAAAGAGGGCTTTCAGGATAAGGATTTCTCTCTTATTGGCGCATGCATTAATTAGATGAAAACCTCTCATTGACGTAACTTCTAGACATTATAAATATTGCAATTTAATAATATGAATAACTTTGTCGTCTCAATTATTGATTTAATAATATATCATATTATGCAGATGATACTATGACAATAATTGAATCAATAATATGAGAGATATGATGTTGCAATTATTTGTAGAAATAATTGAGTATAACCGAGTGACTTCTCACGTAAGCATCAATAATCAATACCGTAAGTGCTACTATGCAAAAAGACGCCAGACATTTACTTTTACTATCGGGTAGTTCAACAGTTTTAACAAAAAAACTTCCGCCGTTATTTTTATAAAAAGATAATTCTGTCATTTTCTAACTACGACAATACTTCCGTTGTGGGGTCCACCAATGATTGTGCTGTCGTACGAATATTCCCTGTTAAAACGAATATTTCCCGACCAATCGAATATTATATAACCACTTGCTTACTTTGAAAAATTTATAAATATTACCCACAACTATAATATTATATTATATTATATTACGTCCTCGAAATTAGGGTACGTACCTGGTATATCAAAGAGGTGAGGATATCTTTACTTCATCTCAGATTCTAACTCCCAGGTCATTTCTTCCACATCATGGTTTCTCCACAAAACTTTGACTTGAGGTATAACCTTGGAGCGTAGAATATGATCCTTCTTATCCAAGATTTTAACAGGTAACTCTTCATACGTTAAATCTTCCTCTATCTCGTCTGGTTCTAATTCAATAATGTGGTTTGGGTCTTTCACATATTTACGTAACATAGATATGTGAAAAACGTTATGAACATGAGACATACTTGGCGGTAAGGCGAGTCTATAGGCCACAATTCGTACTCAATCGAGGATTACAAATTGGCCAATGAATTGAGGATTGAGCTTTCCTCGCTTTCCAAATCTCGTAACTCCTTTCCATGGAGCAACACGTAACAACACATGATCTCCAATATTAAATTCCACGCCCTTTCGATGAAGATCATCATAACTCTTTTGTCGATCTTGTGAGGTTTTTATACGTTGTCGGATCATTTGAATCTCTTCCGTAGTCATACATACCAACTCTGGTCCTAACAACATTCCTTCACCCACTTTATCCCAGCATACTGGAGAACGATACTTTCTTCCATATAATGCCTAAAATGGAGCCATTCCAATACTTGCTTGATAAATGTTGTTGTAGGAAAACTCCACCAATGGTAAGAACTTGTCCCAACTTCCTTTGAAGTCAAGGACATAGAGTCTTAATAGATCCTCAAGAGTTTGAATAGTCCTCTTTGACTGCCTGTCCATTTGAGGATGATATACCGAACTGAATCGTAAATCTGTGCCCATAGCTTTTTGCACACTAACCCAAAACCTTGAAGTGAATCTTGGGTCTCCATCAGAAACTATGGATACTGGCATACCATGCAATCTTACAATCTCGTTTATATACATACTAGCAAGACGTTCAAGTGTACAAGTTTCTCGTATCGGTAAGAAATGAGCAGACTTGGTCAATCTATCAACAATGACCCAAATCACATCTATGCCTTGAGAAACCTTGGGAAGACCAGTAACGAAATTCATGGTAATGTGCTCCCACTTCCATTCTGGAATTTCAAGTGGTTGCAATGGACCTTTTGGCACTTGATGTTCCGCCTTGACTCGTTGACAAGTTAGACACCTTTAGATAAACCCCGCTATCTCTCTCTTCATATTGCTCCATCAAAATGTATGTCGAAGATCACGATACATTTTGGTACTCATTGGATGGATTGAAAACGGTGTGTTGTGCGCCTCCATCATGATTTTATACTTTAAGTCAGAATCGTTAGGAACACAAAGTCTGGAGTTGACTCGAAGTATTCCTTTTTCATCGATTCCTGCTTTCGGAATAGCACCTTCTTGCACTTTCTTCTTCATACGCATCAGCTCCAGGTCTGTAGCTTGAGCATCTTTAACTTTATCGATTAAAGTCGGTTTTACTCGTATATTCGCCATCATCACATGGGTCCCTGGAGTCTTTAACTCTATTTCCATCCTTTCCAAGTCATACAAAATTGGCCTTTGTGTTGACAATATTTCACTCGTGCCCACATATGATCTTCTACTCAATGCGTCAGCTACTACGTTCGCTTTTCCAGGATGGTATTAGATGGTATGATCATAATCTTTCAACAGCTCAAGCCATCGTCGTTTTTGCATGTTGAGTTCCTTTTGAGTGAAGAAATATTTGAGGCTTTTATGATCCGTATAGATCTCCACCTTCTCTCCATACAGGTAATGCCTCCAAATCTTAAGCGCAAAAACGACATCAGCCAACTCTAGATCATGATTAGGATAATTCCTCTCATATTCTTTGAGTTGTCGTGAGGCATAGGCTATGACTTTCCCATGTTGCATTAGAACACATCCTAACCCTTTTCCTGAAGCATCAATGTAGATGACAAATCCCTCCGAGCCAGATGGTATTGTCAGAATAGGTGCTGAAATGAGTCTTCTCTTGAGTTCTTGAAAACTCTTCTCACATTCCTTGCTCTAACCGAATTTTGTATCTTTTTGAGTCAGCTGCGTTAATGGAGTAGCGATTCGAAAAAACCCTTCTACGAATCTCTAATAATAACCAGCTAAGCCAAGAAAGTTACGTACTTTGGTCACTGACTTAGGTTGCTCCCAGCTTTGAATTGCTTCAATCTTTGTCGGGTCAACAAATATTCCATGATTTGATATTACGTGCCAAAGGAATGCAACTTCTTCAAACCAGAACTCACATTTCTTCAACTTGGCATATAGCTTGTTTTCACGAAGCTTTTAAAGTATCAGCCTTAAGTGTTGCTCATAGTCTTCATGGGTTTTGGAGTATATGAGGATGTCATCAATAAAGACGACCACAAAGTGATCCAAATATTCCTTGAATACTCGATTCATCATGTCTATGAAGGTAGCAGGAGCATTAATCAATCCAAAAGACATGACTAAGAATTCATAATGCTCGTACCGAGTTCTGAAAGCAGTCTTTGGAATGTCATCAGTTTTAATCTTCAACTGATGATATCCGGAACGAAGATCAATCTTTGAAAAGAATTTGGTTCCTTGCAACTGGTCAAACAGGTCATCAATGCGAGGCAATGGGTACCTATTTTTGATGGTGACATGATTCAACTCCCATCTTTCATCTTTCTTTTTCACGAATACAACAGGTGCACCCCAAGGAGACGTACTAGGATGAATGAAACCAATGTCTAACAATTCCTATAGTTGGGTTTTTAACTCCTGAAGGTCAATAGGAGCCATTCGATATGGGGCTTTGGAAATGGGTTTTGTACCGGATTCAAGGTCAATACAAAATTCAATTTCACGCTCTGGGGGTAGGCCAGGAAGTTCTTCAGGGAATACGTCAGGAAATTTATTAAGAATAGAAATATCATTCAAATCTGATGTATTTTTATTTAAATCCGTGACATGGGCTAAGAAAGCTTGACATCCATTTTTCAATAAACGAATAGCTTTATGGCTTGATATGACAGTTATTGATTTTAGTGGTTTGGTTGCTTGAATTCGTATAATAGTTTGGTTAGGAATATGAAAGCTAACAACCTTACGAAAATAATCGATTTTAGCATGATGAGTAGTTAACCAATCAATCCCTAAAATCACATCAAATGCAAGTATTTTCAAAGAAATAAGATCGACAGGTAACGTGCAATTACCGATTTGAATCAAACAAGACTTATAAACCGTGGATGTAATGAAGGTTTCTCCCAACGGAGTTTTAACATATAAGTTAAAGTCTAATTTCTTCGGAGTCAAATTTAAACGTTGAGCGCAAGTAGGAGAAATAAAAGAATGGGTAGAACCGGTATCAAATAAGGTATATACTTCGCTAGAGTTTATGATTAGCTTACCCGTGATCACCTCATTTGGATTTCTCGCTTTTTGGGAGGTTACGACAAACGCTCTCCCTTGAACTACCGATTTTGTCTTGTCTGGGACACCCTTTGATGCCTCCATCCCAGCTGGACTTGACTTTGGTGCATGACAAAATCAGGCTAGGTGACCTTCTTTTCAACAATTGTAACATGCTTTGACGCATCGCGTTTGGACTTATGTGTCCTTCCTCCACATTTGTAACATACGACCGGCGGTGTTCGTTCTCCTTCTTTAACAACAGTCTTTGATCTTTGGCGTCTTTCCATCATTGTTGAATCTCCTTTTCTTGAAATGTTCACTCTTATTGTCATGGCCATGATTACCACCGAAGTGATTACCATTTCTGGCATGTTGATTCCCTCTACGTTTGTTGTCACTGCTTCGATGACTGCTACCACTGGTATTATTGACTTGCCGACTGCTCTCTCTTGGTTGGGTTGACTCATTATCGCACTCCATAACTGAGCCCTATTCACAACATGTGAATACAAACATAGTTTATGAGAGATAAGGTATTGACGTATCTTGGGTTTCAAACCTCTTAGAAACATCCGCGTCATTCTCTCCTCATTATCAACCAAGTGGGACGCAAACCGAGATAACTCGACAAACTTAGCTTCGTACTGCGCCACAGTCATATTATTTTGCTCAAGCTTGATGAACTTTACCTCCTTCATGTGACGAATACTTTCAGGAAAGTACTTGTCATTGAACAGTTCTTGGAACTTCTCCCAAGACATCTTCATCGACAGTTTGATACGCTTTGCACGATTCCCACCAAGAATCGCCTCCTCTGCATAACATGAAGGTGGCAAAGGGAACCTTTTGCTTCTCTGAGCATCCCAAGACATCAAATATCTTGTTGATCTACTTTATCCACGTCTCTACCTTAAGTGGTTTTGGCTCTCCAAAAAAATCTGGTGGTCCCAGCTTCTTGAGCTGCTTAGCGGTGACCATCTGAGAGTTGTCAGTGTTTCCACCAGCATTTTGGACAGGAGCCCCTCTCGCCTGATGTTGTATGAATTGCATAAAGCCTCTGACCATCCCATCATTCACCACTTCATCGGTGTTATTGTTTACATGAGGATTATTGTCTTCCTGTTGCACATTACCTTGGGTATTGATCGTTGGTGACTCAACGATCTCATGTGCTTCATTGCTTATCTCAACATTTTTGGATGCCATTTTCAAATATTGCCACAAAACAAGGGTTAATTAACATATCACATATTATCCCTATACTCTGACCGACCAATTAAATACCAAATAAACTTAGGTAGGTCATACTAGTGAAAGAATTCCCCGTCTCTCCCCTCCTAGTTCTTGTCTCACATCTCAACCAAGGATCATATCCCTAAGCTTTGATACCAACTGTGACGCCCCCAAAATAGGTATACATCACATATCTTGAGTCGCCAAATACATGGTACAGAATACAAATACAAACTTAATTATACAACCGTTGTGTAATATACGACAAAACATAGCTGAGAGTTTAAACAGGAATATTGCATTCTAGACAATATCCACTCTCAAATAGAGTCCTCATTACATTTATTGTCACACTATTTTATAGAATAGTGAGGACTACTAATACACCATCTCGGACCATCACTCCGTTCCCCGACTAGTCCTGGCTACGTTCTCATTTCCTGAAGAGAACAATGAAAGCAAAAGGGTGAGCACAACTAGCCCAATAAGAAATATTATGTCTAAGATAATGCAGAATAAATTATCATTAGTCTTCAAAAATGTTAAACTGATAAAATACAATAGACATCAAGTTTAACTGCAGCGAAATAAGCAATCCATTAGAAGAGTCAAGTAGAGCATGATATCTACTATCTTCTATGATTTAAATTGTTTTCATCAATTTTTATCCCTGAGACTCAACTTAATAAATAAACCACATCATCTAATCATCCCTGCACTATGGACCAAGGATATTCATTAAATCATCAATGGTCATGACTATACCGAATAATCCCTGGTCATAATCATACCAAAAACTGTCCATCAATGCATTACAGGCCACTGAGGACTTTTACCACATCATTTATAACATTACAGGTCATGATTATAACGAATGATCCCTGGTCATAATCATACCAAGTCCATCAATGAACGTAAGCCAAAGATGACTTTCATCAAAATATAAGCATGAGGATGATGACAATGACATAATAATTCAATAAAACAAGTTTAAGAATAAATTTTAAAGATTTATAAGTTAATTTATCCTGAAATCAATTACGTCCAAATTGTCAACATGATACTGCTTTGTAGAGTAAAATTCAAGAATGCTCAGAAGAATATTTCCATGAAAAGATACTGGATAAAGCGCAAATATCCACGATATTCTACAAATTTCATGGAATATAGAAATTAAAACTTTAACCAACTGTGTATAATAGAATATATGAAACTACAAATGGATTTTCGCCCGCCATGCGGTAATCCACGTAGACAGATCATTTCCATAATTTAATAAGGAATGAATACGAAGGATCATTCACCATGCATGTGGTAATCCACATAGACAGGTTATTCCAACAGAATAATAAAGAATGGAATAATAGAAGAATTCACCAAGCATGCGATAATCGCATGCATGTGTTATTCTCAACAAAATAATAAAGAATGGAACCAGTCATGCGTAATCCTTGCATGCATGGATATTCCAATAAAATAATAAAGAATGGAATAACAAAAGAATTCACCAGGCATGCGATAGACCGCACAGACAGGTTATTCCAACAGAATAATAAAGAATGGAACCAGGTCATGCGTAATCCACATAGACAGGATATTCTAACAGAATAATAAAGAATGGAATAACAACAGAATTCACTAGGCATGCGATAGATCGCACAGACAGGTTATTCCAATAGAATAATAAATAATGGAATAACAGAAGAATTTCACCATGTATGCGGTTGCTTGATGACAAAAGTTATTCAACATAATAATAAAGAATGGAATAACAACCCTTACGAGTATTGAAAGAAATAACTCTTTTCATGAATACGAAAGAAATAATACCCCTTACTATAATAATAATATCCCTTACCTTAAAAGAAAACTGGATACTAGAATAGTGAGGTAACAGACCTCCCTTCTTCTTTCTCTCTATAATTTCTCTCTATAATAATTGCTCTATAGCTTTAGTGAATTGGTGAGAAATGAAGGAAGAATGAGCTTCTAGTTATAGGAAAATATAGTTTTGATAATTGCACATTTTGGGGCTCAAAATATTACAGTACAATACCTCCAACTTTTCTTTCATTTTTAATTTAGTCCTGCAAGTATTATCAAACTTGCACCACCTCCCCTAATAGTAAATAATGTGAATCAATAGTTCAATCATGTGAACCAATAGTTATAATCATGTGAAAATATGAATTACAGTATAGTACCTCCATCTATACCTCCATTGTTAACTTAGTCATGCAAGTATTATCAATCTTGCACCAACTCCCCTAATAGTACAAGAATGTGAATCAATAGTACACACATGTGAACAAATAGTTATAATCATGTGAATTAATAGCAATTAGTTGTTTATTTTTCCTATTAATTACCTGATTGGTCAGTATAACTTCCAGACATCAATTAATATCGAAATAAATGTCGATTTCCACTAACACTAATAATTCCAACACAATGGAACTATCAATTTCATCTTTAATCAACACGAACTTATTCATCATTAATATTATAACTCATAATATTTAACAACAAGGTCATTCCCAGGAAAGAGGGGGCTTTCCAATAAGGATTTCTCCTTATTGGCGCGCAATTAGATGACCAAACCTCTCCTTGACAGAACTTCTAGACATTGTAAATATTGTAATTTAATAATATGAATAACTTTGTCGTCTTAATTATTGATTTAATAATATATCATATTATGCAGATGATACTGTAACAATAATTGAATCAATAATATGAGAGATATGATGCATCAATTACTGTAGCACACGGTATTGATTATTGATGCTTACGTGAGAAGTCACTCAGTTATACTCAATTATTGCTACAGTAATTACTGTATAGTATCTCACGTTATTTGATTCAATTATTGTTACAATATTAATATTTTATATAATTGAGACGATAAAGTTATTCATATTATTATTTACAATATTAACGATGTCTAGAAAGTTCTGTCGAGGAGAGGTTTGGTCACCTAATCAAGCGCCAATAGGAGAAATCTTTATCGTAAAGTCGCCTCTTTCCCGGAATGATCTCGATTGTTAAATATTATGAGTTATAATATTAATGATGAATAATTGTTGAAGTATTAAGAATGTGTTTATTGAAGATAAGTGAATTACAAAAGTTAGAGGGGAATAATGTAAACTTGGAAAACTTTAGGGGTACTAAAGTGTAATATGTTAAATCAATCTGTACCATTGATGGTGGTTTTAATAGTTAATTAATCTGGACCATTGATGGTGATTTTAATAGTAAATCAATCTGGACCATTGATGGTGGTTTTAATAGTAAATCAATCTGGACCGTCAGTGGTGGTTTTAAAAGTATATCAATCTGGACCGTCAGTGGTGGTTTTAAAAGTAAATCAATTTGGACCGTCGGTGGTGGTTTTAAAAGTAAATCAATCTGGACCATCGATTGTGGTTTTAATAGTAATCAATATGATCCCTCCGTTGTAATAGTAAATCAATCTGGACCGTTCGTGAATTAGTTACTATTTAGTCCATTCTCCTATAAATAGAAGCTTAATTCTTCTTTCATTCTCACCAATTCACTGAGATTCATAAGAGACACTATAGAGAGAGAAACTATAAAAAGCAAGAAGAAGAGTATTCTGCTACTTCACTATTATAGTATCCAGCCTTCTACTAAGGTAAGGGGTATTATTTTTTTTCGTATTTATAAGGAATACTATTTTTTGTATTCATCCTTTAATATGTCGGAATAACATGTCTACGCGGATTACGTACCGTATGACAGGTGAAAATCTATTTGCAGTTTCGTATGTTATTTCTTTTCATATTCTTAAATATAAACTTACTATGGTAAGTATTGCTTCTATAATCCTTGAAATTAGTAGAATATCCTTGAGTTTTGTGCTTCAACCAGTATCATTTTATTGGAATATTGATATGAACATTCTTATTAAATATCAATATTTTCACCCGGGATACTATTCACGGGTTACTATTTACCTAGTTACTATTCACTATAATATTATTCACTCAGGTATTCGGGACACTTTTCATAACAGAGTACTATTCACGAGTTACTATTCACCCGGTTACTATTCACTCAAATATTGTTCACTCGGGTATTCGGGGCACTTTTCATGTCAGGGTACTATTCCCGAAGTACTATTCACGGGGTACTATTTACCGAAAAATTTATTTCTTTTCTGTCCAAATTATTTTTGATACATTGATATTATTCTTGAATTTTACTCCACAAAGCAGTATCATGTTGACAATTTGGACATTATTGAATTTTGGATAAATTAAGTTATAAATCTTTAAAAATTTATCATTTGCTTTCTTTTAATTGAATTCTTATATCATTGTCATCATCCTCATGCTTATATTTTGACGAAAGTCATCTTTGGCTTACGTGCATAGATGGACTGTTGATTGGTATGATCATGACCATTGATGATTACACGAATATTCTTGGCCCGTAATGCAAGAATAATTTGTGGACGTGATACTAATGAATATCTTTGGCCCGTAATTCATGGATGATTCGATGATGTGATTTATTTATTAAGCTGAGTCCCAGCGATAAAGTTAATGATAAACTTTTTAAATTATAGAAGATAGTAGATATCATGATCTACTTGACTCTTCTAATGGATTGCTTGTTTTGCTGCAGTTAAACTTGTTGTCTATTATATTCTATCAGTTTAACATTGTTGAAGGCTAATGATAACTTATTTTGCATTATCTTAGTCATAATATTTCTTACTGGGCTAGTTGATCTCACCCTTTTACTTCAATTGTTCTCTTCAGGAAATGAGAACGTAGCCGAAACTAGTCGGGGAACGGAGTGATGGTTCGAGATGGTGTTATAGTAGTCCTCACTATTCTATAAAATAGTGTGACAATAAATGTAATGAGGACTCCATTTGAGTTTGGATATTGTCTAGAAGATAATATTCGTGTAAAAACTCTTAGCTCATGTTGTATAATTAAGTTTGTATTTGTATTCAGTACCATGTATTTGTCGACCCAAGATGGGTAATGTATACCTATTTTTGGGGCGTCACAGTTGGTATCAAAGCTTAGGGATATGATTCCTGGCTGAGATGTGAGACAAGAACTAGGAGGGGAGAGACAGGGAATTCCTTCGGTATGACCTACCTAAGTTTATTTGGTATTTAATTGGTCGGTCAGAGTATAGGGATAATATGTGACATGTCAATTAACCCTTGTTTTGTGGCAGTGTTTGAAAATGACATCTGAAAATGTCGAGATAAACAATGAAGCACATGAGACCGTTGAGTCACCAACGATCAATATCTAGGATAATGTGCAACATGAAGACAATAATCCTCAGGTAAACAACAACACCGATCAAATGATGAATGATGGGATGTTCAGAGGCTTTATGCAATTCATGCAACATCAGGCGAGAGCGGCTCCTGTTCAAAATGCAGGTGGAAACACTGGCAACTCTCGGATGGTTAGTGCTAAGCAGTTCAAGGAGCTGGAACCACCAGAGTTTTTGGGAGAGCCAAAACAACTTAAGGCGGAGACGTGGATAAAGCAGATCACCAAGATATTTGATATCTTGGGATGCTCCGAGGAGCAAAAGATTCCCTTTGCCACCTTCATGTTGAGAGGAGAGGTAGATTACTGATGGGAATCAGTAAAACGTACTCAGCCTACCGTACTCAAAATGTCTTGGGAAAAGTTCCAAGAACTGTTCAACGACAAGTACTTTCCCGAAAGTATTCGTCACATGAAGAAGGTGGAGTTTATCAAGTTGGAGAAAAATAATACGACCATGTCGCAGTACGAGGCTAAGTTTGCCAAGTTGTCCCTGTTCGCATCCCATTTTGTTGATAATGAGGAGAGAATGACGCGAATATTTCTACGAGGTTTGAGACCTGAAATACGTCAATACCTCATTTCTCACAAACTGTGTTTGTATTCAGATGTTGTAAATAGGGCTCAGTTCCTGGAGTGCAATAATGAGTCAACCCAAGAAAGAGATAGCAGTCGGTAAGTCGATAAAACCAGTGGTAGCAGTCATCGAAGCGGTGACAACAAACGTGGAGGGAATCAACATGCCAGAAATGGTAACCACTTCGGTGGTAATCGTGGCCAAGATAATAGAAGTGGAAATTTCAAGAAGAGGAGATTCAATAATGATGGAAAGACGACAAGACCAAAGACCGTTGTTACAAATGCGAGGGAGGGACACATCGATCAAACCAGACGCTGCACGCAAATCAAAGCATGTTATAATTGTGGAAGAGAAGGTCACCTAGCCCGATTTTGTCGTGCACCAAAGTAAAGTCCAGCGGGGATGGAGGCATCAAAGGCCGTCCCAAAAAAGATAAAACTGGTAGTTCAAGGGAGAGCGTTTGTCATAACCTCCCAAAGAGAGAGGAATACGAACGAGGTGATCACGGGTAAGCTAATCATAAACTCTAGCGAAGTCTATACCTTATTTGATACCGGTTCTACCCATTCTTTTATTTCTCCTACTTGCGCTCAACGTTTAAATTTAACTCCAGAAAAATTAGACTTTGATTTATCTGTTGAAACTCCGTTGGGAGAAACCTTCATTACATCCACTATTTATAAGTCTTGTTTGATTTAAATCGGTAGCCGCACGTTACCTGTCGATCTTATCTCTTTAAAAATACTTGCATTCAATGTGATTTTAGGAATTGATTGGTTGACTACTCATCATGCTAAAATTGATTATTTTTGTAAGGTTGTTAGCTTTCATATTCCTAACCATCCTATTATGCGAATTCAAGCAACCAAACCATTAAAGTCAATCACTGTCATCTCAAGCCATAAATCTATTCGTTTATTGAAAAACGGATGTCAAGCTTTCTTATCTCATGTCACAGATTTAAACAAAAATACGTCAATCTTGAATGATATTTCTATTGTTAATAAATTTCATGACGTATTCCCTGAAGAACTTCCTGGCCTACCCCCAGAGCATGAAATTGAGTTTTATATCGACCTTAAATCCGGTACAAAACCTATTTCCAAAGCCCCATATCGAATGGCTCCTATTGAACTTCAGGAGTTAAAAACCCAACTATAGGAATTGTGACATCGATTTCATTCATCCTAGTACGTCTCCTTGGGGTGCTCCTGTTCTATTTGTGAAGAAGAGAGATGGAAGTATGCAACTTTGTATTGATTATCGGGAGTTAAATCATGTCACCATCAAAAATAGGTACCCGTTACCTAGTATTGATGACCTGTTTGACCAGTTGCAAGGCGCCAAATTCTTTTCAAAGATCGATCTTAGCTTACGATATCATCGATTAAAGATTTAAACTGGCGACATCCCAAAGACTTCTTTCGAACTTCCTATGCGGGCACGAATTCCTAGTCATGTCTTTTGGATTGACTAATGCTTCAGCCGCCTTCATGGATATGATGAACCGAGTATTCAAGGAATATTTGGATCACTTTGTGGTCATCTTTATTGATGACATCCTTATTTACTCCAAAAGCCATGAAGATCCTGAGCAACACTTGAGGCTGATGCTCCAAAAGCTTCGTGAGAACAAGTTATATGCCAAGTTGAAGATATGCGAGTTTTGGCTTGAGGAAGTAGCATTCCTTGGGCACGTAATGTGACAACCCGAGAATTTAGACAAATTATTAAAATCTTAAATGATTGATTTAAGGTCAAATATTAGACCTAGACAGAAAATAAGTGTATGCGTTTGATGTTATCAGGAAGGAATTTTGAGGGTTTCAAAATTCTGTGAAGGATTGTAGTGAATTATTCAGGATTAAGGACTTATGTGATTATGTTCTATGTTTATGGTTATGTATGTGTTCAGAATGTGGTTAATGGTCAAGGGTTGACCAAATAAATTTTATCAATGTCAAACCCTAAGTATATATTAAGAACATCAACGTTCAGTTAGAAAACCCTAGCATATGATAAGAAACCCTGAAAATCGGTTCTGAAACCCTAAGTTCAGTTCCGGGAATTTAAAACCCTAATTCAGTATATTGAAACCCTAAATTGGGGATTTAAGTACAGTGTATACGATTTTTGTGTACTAATGATAACCTAATCGGGGATGACCCCAATTGATTAATTAGAAAATTCTGATAATTAAAAACCCTAATTATCAGGAACCCTAATTTGTAACCCTAATTTATAATTAGGGAAAACCTATTTGTTAATTTAATAATCTTATGTTAATTAGGAAATATAAATCCTAATTTTAAAGTTATTAGAAACTCTAATCTAATTAGAAAACCTAATTCCAAATTTGAAAGATTATTTTCTATTTTAAAACCATAGTTTATGGTTTATGAACCTTAATGTACCATTTTGACCCAAATTGCTAAATTAGCAAATTTTAATTAGGAAATACTAAACCCTAATTAGTAATCTTGAAATTATGATTAGGAAAATTTTATTATAATTATAAAATTATAATTATAATTTTGAAATATTAAATTTCTATTTTTGAAAGCTAAATTAGAAATTTTAGAAATCAAGTTGCTACACCCTAAAGGTCCAAACCCTAAACCCTAAGGGTTTGACAAGTTACCATTTTGCCATTAAAATTAATTGCTAAATGACCAAACTAACCTTCTAGCATTATTTATAAGGTTACTTGCAAATTTGGCCAAGAAATTGAGTTGGTGAACAACCCTAGTACCAAACCTAGCTCTAACCTAGCCTAGCATGTGACTAAAAACCAGCAATCTCAGCCATATATCTTCAGCATACATTGTATCCAATCATTCATATGGATTAAAAAGAGAGAAAAGTCTCACTTTACTTTTCAAAGTTGCCAAAACCATTCTCTCTCTAGATTTTCGTGTATGAGAGTGAGAGTGGGTGAGAAACAAAGAAATTATTAGCTTTTAACATGTGCAAGATCAGATCAAAGAACCAGATTCAAGAATCAAAGCTCAAAAGGTATAAAATCCCAAAATTTAGAAATCCTATGATCTGAAGTTATTTGTTGTAATTGGTTGTTTAAAGTTGTGTATTAGGGTGTCAATAAGTGATCTGGGTTGTTAGATAAAGAATCTATAACATCTAGATGCACGAATTTAAAGATTTCTCAAATCTGGAAATCTGGAAAAATGTTGACTGACAAGCAAATGTCAGGTCTCATAGATCCGTCTCTGTTACTTGTTTATGGTGTTTTAAGTTATGGTTCTATTCTATGTTATGTAGGTTTTGTTTGGAAACTGAAAATAGTGTCCAATCATGTGTAGATCGAAAGTTATTTAAGGTCAAAACCCGGTTGAATTGGCGTTGATAAAAAAATGGGCAGTGTTCGTAACTTATGAAATGACTTCCGACAACTTTTTATATGGTCCGGATCTGTCAGTCGTTTTGGTGTTTGATGTTGTTATTTGGTAAATGTTGTAGCTTGTAGGATATACTATAGATCTGGGTCCTTAGAGCTCTTATAACTTCATCAGATAGATCGTGAAAGGTGGTCAAACTAGCCAACCCGGACTGATTTCTACTTTTCTGGAAAACCTAGAAAAAAATAAGAACATCCCTTTCTGACCATCTTTGACTGAGTGGTCCATATTGGTCCTGTTGATGATAAATTGATTTGTTGCTTTAATATTGTTCCTTGACATATGGACAATAGGTTTGAACCTTTAGATCACATAAAACATGTTTGGAACGTGGAATTAATCGACTTTGAAAGTGGCTGGTCGAACTTTCTGGGTTTCTGGAAACCCAAAAATGTTCTGATAGCGAGTTCAATAGTCCAGATCTCGTGGATATGTTGTTGTTTGATCAAACGTCTTGTTGGATGTTGTAGTTCTACACAAGTACTACATGATTAAACTTTAAGATAGTTAGAAAAGATTTTAAAACCAAGATTAAAAACCCATTGAAACCATGCCCCTTGAAGTCGCCATTTTGTTGTTCTTGAGGCTCAAGAATACCAACAGCGACGGATTTGTCGTAAATAGTCCCTTTAGCGACACTTAATTTCGGAAAATAGGAATTTATTATTAATAAATAGAAAAAAAATGGTATTTAATTATTAAAAATACATATTAAATTTTGAAAAATTATTTTAAAGCCTGAAAAATAGTTTTTAATTATTTGGAGTATATTTAAAATATTTAATATTTTTGGAATAAAATGGTATTTATTTATTTAATTATAATATTAGATAAATTATTTAAAAATAGTTTTAATTCATGAAAAAAATCGTGAAAAATTATATTATGGTGTTAAAAAATATTTTAAGTTATTCGGATGACTTTTGATATTTTGTGATGAATTTCATTAATATTTATTATTAATGATAATTAGTTTATTTAATAAATATATTAGATAAATTATTGAAAAATAGAATTTATGGTTTAAAAATCATATAAAAATGATTTATGCGTTATAAAAATATTTTGAGTTATAAAATATTACTTTTGATATTTTGTTATGAAAATATTAATATTTTAATATTTATATCGCTTATCTGGATAATGGATTTAAGTGCTTAAAATCTTATAAATATGATTTTAAGGTATTAAAAATACTTTGTGATGTTATAAATATATTATAATATTATGTTATGATTTTTATTGATATTTGGTACTAAATTAATATTAATGATTAAAGAATTATGTGCTATTTAATTCATTTAAATACGAGATTAAGGATTTAAAAATCATGATAAATGATAATAATTACTTAAAAATTATTGCAAGTCTTTGAAAATTATTTTTGACTGATAAGAAGTTATCTGTGATAATTGTTAAGTACTTAGGCAGAGTTTAATTGAACTTAAACTCGTAAATTATCCGACTAGACCATCGAGATGATAAAATTGTGTCGATTTCAATTCAGACTTAAATAGTTTGACTTGATGATAAGTCTTATGTGTATTATAGATTGATAGGATTATGTGCTATGTGTTTAGGTTATTCTGTGTAAATATATATAATAGTATTAAATTTTGTAGATATTATTCTAATATTGGAGATCTATATTACTAATATTAGGTCTTCGGATAAAGAGATATAAATTGCGTAGCGGTAATCAACGGAACATGCAAGTTTGTTTTTCTTAACTCTATTAAGAGTGTTTCATTCAGATATGCTTATGGTTAATCATTACTGATTGCCATGAAGAATTGTACTCTGTACTTCTTGTATGTATAAGTCAGGTATGAAAGGCTGATCACCTTCATTACCAGTTGGTCTATATATATATTATTCATATGTAATACTTGTTCAGTCAAAAGTTTGTTCATGCTAATTCACAACTACATTGTGAATTATAGTCAGCTTATTATTCTAAATCTTTCAATCATGATATATCCTTAAATTGTATTTAAACTTGTTGGGCAACTTTCATGCTCACCCTTGCTATATCATGATAAAACATTGCAGATAAAGACGAATGCTTCGGATACAAGGAAAGTTAAAGACAGTTCCAACTTAAAGTTAATATGCGCGATTAGATTTGTAATAGTCTTGTATGATGATAATATCATGTGTCAAATAAGTTATGAAATGTGTATAAGTTATGGTTACTCGATCTTGGGGATAATGTATAATGTTTAATGTATAAACGATTTATATTTATATCTTCCGCAATAGTTATATTATAGAAATAGCGAACAGGATCCGCGGTGATTCGGGACCCGGATTCGGGGCGCTACACGTAATATCAAATCATGGAATATCTGTTGACCCGGCAAAGATTGAAGCAATTAAAAGTTGGGAGCAACCTAAGTAAGTGACCGAAGTACGTAGCTTTCTTGGCTTAGCTGGTTATTATCGGAGATTCGTAGAAGGATTTTCTCGATTTGCTACTCCATTAACTCAGCTGACTTGAAAAGATACAAAATTCAGTTGGAGCGAGGATTGTGAGAAGAGTTTTCAAGAACTCAAGAGGAGACTCATTTCAACACCTGTTCTGACAATACCATCTGGTTCGGAGGGATTTGTCATCTACAGTGATGCTTCAGGCAAAGGTTTAGGATGTGTTGTCATGCAACATGGGAAAGTCATAGCCTATGCCTCACGATAACTTAAAGAATATGAGAGGAATTATCCTACTCATGATCTAGAGTTGCTAGCTGTCATTTTTGCGCTTAAGATTTGGAGGCATTACCTGTATGGAGAAAAGGTGTTGATCTATACGGATCATAAAAGCCTCAAATATTTCTTCACTCAAAAGAAACTCAATATGTGGCAACGACGATGGCTTGAGCTCTTGAAAGATTACGATCATACCATTCAATACCATCCTGGAAACACAAAAGCCCATTTTGTATGACTTACAAAGGATGGAGATAAAATCGTGATGGAGGCGCACAACACACCGTTTGCAATCCATCCTAGGAGTACCAAAATGTATCGTGATCTTCGATATACATTTTGGTGGAGCAATATTAAGATAGAGATAGCGGGGTTTATCTCAAGGTGTTTAACTTGACAACAAGTCAAGGCGAAGCATTAATTGCTAAAAGGTCCATTGCAACCACTTGAAATTCCAGAATGGAAGTGGGATCACATTACCATGGATTTCGTTACTTGTCTTCCTAAGGTTTTTCAAGGCTTAGATGCAATTTGGGTCATTATTAATAGATTGACCAAGTCTGCTCATTTCTTACCGATACGAGAAACTTATACACTTGAACGTCTTGCTCGTATGTACATAAACGAGATTATAAGATTGTATGGTATTCCAATATCCATAGTTTCTGATCGAGACCCAAGATTCACTTCAAGATTTTGGGTTAGTTTGCTAAAAGCTATGGGCACAGATTATGATTCAGTTCGGGATATCATCCTTAAACGAACATGCAGTCGGAGAGGACTATTCAAACTCTTGAGGATATATTAAGACTCTGTGTCCTTGACTTCAAAGGAAGTTGGGACAAGTTCTTACCATTGGTGGAGTTTTCCTACAACAACAATTATCAAGAAAGTATTGGAATGTCTCCATTTGAGGCGTTGTATGGAAGAAAGTGTCATTCTCCAGTATGCTGGGATGTGGTGGGTGAAGGAACGTTGTTAGGAACGGAGTTTGTACGTATGACTACGAAAAAGATTCAAACAATCCGACAACGTATAAAAACCTCACAAGATCGACAAAAGAGTTATGTTGATCTTCATCGAAAGGACATGGAATTTAATATTGGAGATCATGTGTTGTTACGTGTTGCTCCATGGAAAGGAGTTACAATATTTTGAAAGCGAGGAAAGCTCAATCCTCGATTCATTGGCCCATTTGTAATCCTCAATCGAGTAGGAACTGTGGCCTATAGACTCGCCTTACCACCAATTATGTCTCGTGTTTTTAATGTTTTTCACATATCTATGTTACGTAAATATGTGAAAGACCTGAACCACATTATTGAATTAGAACCGGACGTGATAGCAGAAGATTTAACGTATAAGGAGGTTCCTGTTAAAATCTTGGCTAAGAAGGATCATATTCTACGCTCCAAGGTTATACCTTGATAGGTGGATTTTATATACACGAATCGGTGTCCATTTCATGTTTATTTGTTGCTAAATTCTTGTGTTCATGTTCGATTTTACTTGTTTTATGTTCTTTTATGTGTAGGATGGTTGATGCGGCATTTAATGTTTATTTTGAGTCAATTGGGATGATTTGGAGTCAATTGGTGCAAATTTGGAAGAAGTCATGAAGCTCAACAAGTGATTTAGTAGAACACACCCTCGCCGGGGCAGGGGGGGTCGTCATCAGGAATTAGCAGAAGGGTAGCCCACTGGGGCGGGCCTAGTAAGCACATACACACCCGCTGGGGAAGGGGGTGTTGAATTCTGTAGACTTATGTTGAGCTTGAAACTCTTATTTGATATGGTTTCTAGCATATTGGATTATACATGGACTCTACTTGATGGAGAATTTCGGTTAGGACTTGGGTGTTAGACATCTAATACTCAATTAACAACGAATTCAACAACACACAAGGCATATTACGAAGATAAAATCCAATTTTTCTTAGCAAGCGTTGGAGGAGTATTTCGAGGAGATTTTTAAGACGATTGCAATTCTAGGCTATGTGAAGGGTGTTTTTCAATATTATTCTTATTAGGCTATTAATTGTAATTGAAAGAATGTTTTCTATGATTTATTAAGTAGTTATTTCATTTATGATGAACTAATTCACTTTTTAGGCTTATGATGGATCTTTGAGTGAATCAATGATTTTGTAAACTTTGATTTTCAATTTTAATAATCTATTTCCAGTTTATCTATATTAATTTGAGCTTAAATTTATGAATTGCCTAATCAACAATTCTTTGTGGATTTGTATGGAATCGAGAGAGGATATTCGAATCTAGACTTAGTTAATAGAACATGTGTTCATGAATTTTGTGAATAGCAGAATCGTGATTAATGTTAAGGTAGAGATATGCTTGACATCGCATATAATCGGATAGATAACTTAATCTTAAACCTTCTTTAATTGTAATTCACATAGAGATATAGTGAGTTAGTTGATTAAGGTGTTTAACTTGTTTCTATCTTAATTGTGGATTTAAGTTAATATGATATTAGTGCATCGAGAGGTGGTTAATACTACATTTGTGTTCTTGATTAATAAACTGGGATAGTGAATTGAATTGGAATATAGGTGTTAAAATCAGAGTGAAGCTTAAGGTGAAATCATAAGTCTAATTCTCCATTAATTGTGTGAAATTCCAGATTTTGATATTTGTGGTTGGTTTGTGGTAGTTGTTTAATCTTTAATTTAGTTTCTTTATTTATAATCATTGAGTTGATTAGTTTAATAAAATTAGGATTAATAGGAAATTGGTAATTGTAAGTTAAGTTTCTTACTATTTGATCTCTGTGGGAACGATACTCTACTCATCACTTTATTACTTGTTGACCACGTATACTTGCGTGTATTGCGTATATAGATTTTACCCAACATACCTCAAGTCAAAGTTTTGTGGAGAAACCACGATGAGGGGTCGTTTGGTTCCGTTCAATACCGATGCAATAAACACCTACTATCAACTGCGGGTACCTCGCCACTGCCAATATGCTCATTTACGAGATTCTGATCCGGACTATGATGCAATAATCACGGAGATGACAAAATCGGGAACATCTTGGATCAAAGGTCGAAAGGGAGGCACAGTGTTCCATAGCAAGGACCTTAGCCGGTATGGAAAAATCTGGTACGCATTCCTATGTGCTAAATTATATCCGTCCCAACACATCTCAGACATGACCAAAGAGAAGGCTTTACTGTTGTACACAATTATGCAAGATTTCATCATCGACGTCGGGGCCATTATCTGTTTCTCCATCCGCCGGTGTTTACGTGGAAATTTTTCGGGCGGCTTGCCACACCCCGCACTCATATGTGGGCTGTGCCATCAAAAAGGGGTGAGATGGTCCGACGATGAGCCCACACAAATGCCGCTTGAGTTGCATGATTCCAGAATAATAGCGCAGTATTCTGTATGGATAGGAGGCGATTCACATCCGCGTGGACTGGGCTTTATTTCTTCGTCGGCTTCGGAAGACGAAGTTGATGCTACAGAGATGTTGGAGGATGATGACGAAGCTATGGGAGATCAAGGGGCCGAGCAAGTACCGCAGACCGAGGAAATATCCAATCCTCAGTTCCTTGACTTTCAAAATCAAATGAATGCACACAACAAGAAAGCACGTCGGGAAATGCAGCGATTAGCAATGAGGCAAGATCATATTTTTGATGCTATGAACGCATCTTTTGCCTCACTCAACACAACCCTTCAAAGCTTTAACCCGGCGGCCCAATTTCCATATCAGCAGCCCGTGCCAATGTCAAGGTTTCCACTAAGTGATTTAGATGAAGAAGATCAACTACATCCTTCTCAGCTTAAGCGATAACAGGGAAGTCCTCACGTACTTAATTTTGATTAATCATCCAATGAGGACATTGTATTACTTAAGTTTGGGGGAATTAAATTCATGTTTTCACGCATATGTAGTACTTAGGTTTGCATTTTGTTAGTTTAATTTCAGTATTGCATAGTAATTTAGGAAGAATTGCATGATAGCTTAGGTGCATACATAGTAGCTTAGGTTATTTTTGTCATTGCATTATTTTTAGTTTTGTAAATAGTGCATTTTGTTGAATATATATATATAAAAAATTTAGTTAAATATTGTGTTTGCATAAGTCCAGCAGTGTGGTAGTTCATGTTATTTGTGGGCCAATGATGAGATTGATAATAAGTTAACTAATACAACATTGATTACTAGAACTGTGATACAATTTTTGTTATGAATCGAATCTTGAGTTCGTTTAAAACTGGTATAGAAAAGGTTAGCACGATTAGTAACATCTTTGTTGATTGGTCAGTTCAAATTGATACATAAATAGTCTCTAAAGGATAATGCTAGAGTAAATGAGAAAACGACAAGGATAGACAGTAAAGGTGAAAAGTAGGCAATAACCTAAGTTTGGGGGATGATATGTGGGGTATATAAGCTTTATAAAAAAAAGAAAAAAAAGAAATATAGATATCATGACTAGTCTTGTTTCGGGGCCTTTGTTACTTGAGCAAGTACGCCCGAGGAGATTGTCTTTACACCTAGAGCCCTAAGGTCTTTTATGGTCTGGGAGTCGTTGGTTGAAAGCTCGCTAAGGGGTAGCACTGTCAGCCTAATGGGATGAGACATTGCACAGTCGTGTATGTATATAAAAAAAGAAGAAGAAAATGAATAAAACGGGAAAAGAGCAAAAAGCCCCCGTGGAAAGAAATATATATATATATATATATATATATATAAAGTATAAGTACCCTGTTTGAACCCCTGGGATTAGTAATTGCTTAGTTTTAGTTGGAGTTGTCTATTTTTTTGGAATTTTCAAGTTTGCATTGTATGATTCCCTCTAAGAAATTGGTTATGTATTGAGTTTGAGTCTGTAGCAGTTATTATGGATGTTGATCACACACACACACACACACACACACTATACCAGTGATGATGGCTTGAGATTTGAGGATTAAGGCAGAATTGTAGATTGGTTTTGGTGACTGATATTGTATAGTTGTTTGTTTTCGCTGAGGCCATTAAGATAATCTTGATTCTGCGATACTGATGGATTCAAAAGCATATATATTAGATCATATTCATTTCATCTCATTGCATAGCATGTAGTTGTTTTGTGCTCGAGGACTAGCACAGTTTAAGTTTGGGGGATTTTGATAAGTGGATTTTATATACACGAATCGGTGTCCATTTCATGCTTATTTGTTGCTAAATTCTTGTGTTCATGTTCATTTTTACTTGTTTTGTGTTCTTTTATGTGTAGGATAGTTGATGCGGCATTTAACGTTTATTTTGAGTCAATTGGGATGATTTGGAGTCAATTGGTGCAAATTTGGAAGAAGTCATGAAGCTCAACAAGTGATTTAGTGAGAACACCCACCACGGGCGAGGGGATCTTCATCAAGAATTAGTAGAAGGGTAGCCCATTGGGCTGCCCTAATAAGAGATACACCCTCTCACGGGCTAAAGGGTGTCAATCTGTAGACTTATGTTGAGCTTGAAACTCTTATTTGATATGGTTTCTAGCATATTGCATTATACATGGACTCTACTTGATGGAGAATTTCGGTTGAGACTTGGGTGTTGGACATCTAATACTCAATTAACAATGAATTCAACAACACACAAGGCATATTACGAAGATAAAATCCAGTTTTTCTTAGCAAGCGTTGGAGGAGTATTTCGAGGAGATTTTTAAGACGATTGCAATTCTAGGCTATGTGAAGGGTGTTTTTCAATATTCTTCTTATTAGGCTATTAATTGTAATTGAAAGAATGTTTTCTGTGATTTATTCAGTAGTTATTTTATTTAAGATGAACTAATTCACTTTTTAGGCTTGTGATGGATCTTTGAGTGAATCAATGATTTTGTAAACTTTGATTTTCAATTTTAATAATCTATTTCCAGTTTATCTATATTAATTTGAGCTTAAATTTATGAATTGCCTGATCAACAATTCTTTGTGGATTTATATGGAATCTAGAGAGGATATTTGAATCTAGGCTTAGTTAATATAGCATGTGTTCATGAATTTTGTGAATAGCAGAATCGTGATTAATGTTAAGGTAGAGATATACTTGACATCGCATGTAATCGGATAGAGAACTTAATCCTAGACCTTCTTTAATTGTAATTCACATAGAGATATAGTGAGTTAGTTGATTAAGGTGTTTAACTTGTTTCTATCTTAATTGTGGATTTAAGATAATATGGTATTAGTGCATCGAGAGATGGTTAATACTACATTTGTGTTCTTGATTAATAAACTGGGATAATGAATTGAATTGGAATATAGGTGTTAAAATCAGAGTGAAGCTTAAGGTGAAATCATAAGTCTAATTCTCCATTAATTGTGTGAAATTCTAGATTTTGATATTTGTGGTTGGTTTGTGGTAGTTGTTTAATCTTTAATTTAGTTTCTTTATTTATAATCATTGAGTTGATTAGTTTAATAAAATTAGGATTAATAAGAAATTGGTAATTGTAAGTTAAGTTTCTTACTATTTGATCTCTGTGGGAACGATACTCTACTCATCACTTTATTACTTGTTGACCACGTATACTTGCGTGTATTGCGTATATAGATTTTACCCAACATACCTCAAGTCAAAGTTTTGTGGAGAAACCACGATATGGAGGAAATGACCTTTGAGTTAGAATCTGAAATGAAATCAAGGTATCCTCTCCTCTTCGACACATTAGGTACGTACCCTAATTTTGAGGACGAAATTTCATAAGAAGGGGAGGTTGTAAGACCCCAACTTTTTTGAATAAAGAATAATTTTTCTCGAAATATATTTTTGAATATTATGGTGTGGATATGATATAATGTTATAGTTGTGGGTAATATTTGAAAATTTTGCAAAGTTAGCAAGTTGATATAAAATATTCATTGTGTCGGGAAATATTCGTTTTAACAGGGAATATTCGTACAACAACACAATCATTGGTGGAGCCCACAACGAAAGTATTGTCGTAGTTAGAAAACGACACAATTATCTTTTTATAAAAATAACGATGAAAGTTTTACCGTTAAACTGTTGAACTACCCGGTGGTAAAGTAAAAAGAATATGTCTGGCGTGGTTGCATAATAGCACACGGTATTGATTATTGATGCTTATGTGAGAAGTCACTCAATTATACGCAATTATTGCTACAGTAATTGTTGCATAGTATCTCACGTTATTTGATTCAATTATTGTTACTGTATTAATATTTTATATAATTGAGACGACAAAGTTATTCATATTATTATTTGCAATATTGAGGATGTCTAGAAGGTTTTGTCGAGGAGAGGTTTGGTCACCTAATTGCGTGCCAATAGGGAGAAATCCTTATCGGAAAGCCCCCTCTTTCCTGGGAATGATCTGGTTGTTAAATATTGTGAGTTATAATATTAATGATGAATAATTGTTGAAGTATTAAGAATGTGTTTATTGAAGATAAGTGAATTACAAAAGTTAGAGGGGAATAATGCAAACTTAAAAAACTTTAGGGGTACTAAAGTGTAATAAGTTAAATCAATCTAGACCATTGATGGTGGTTTTAATAGTTAATTAATCTGGACCATTGATGGTGGTTTTAATAGTAAATTAATCTGGACCATCGATGGTGGTTTTAAAAGTAAATCAATCTGGACCGTCGGTGGTGGTTTTAAAAGTAAATCAATCTGGACCGTCGGTGGTGGTTTTAAAAGTAAATCAATTTGGACCGTTGGTTGTGGTTTTAATAGTAATCAATAAAGAGAAGAGTATTCTGCTACTTCACTATTGTAGTATCCAGCCTTCTACTAAGGTAAGGGGTATTATTTTTTTCGTATTTATAAGGAATACTATTTTTTCGTATTCATCCTTTAATATGTCAGAATAACCTATCTACGCGGATTACGTACCTTATGATAGGTGAAAATCCATTTGCAGTTTCGTATGTTATTTTTTTTCATATTCTTAAATCTAAACTTACTATGGTAAGTATTGCTTCTATAATCCTTGAAATTAGTAGAATATCCTTGAGTTTTGCACTTCATCCGGTATCATTTTATTGAAATATTGATATGAACTTTCTTATAAAATATCAATATTTTCACCCAGGGTACTATTCACGGGTTACTATTTACCTAGTTACTATTCACTATAATATTATTCACTCAGGTATTCGGGGCACTTTTCATGATGGAGTACTATTCATTTTTGATACATGGATATTATTCTTGAATTTTACTCCACAAAGCAGTATCATGTTGACAATTTGGACATTATTGAATTTTGGATAAATTAAGTTATAAATCTTTAAAAATTTATCATTTGCTTTCTTTTAATTGAATTCTTATATCATTGTCATCATCCTTATCCTTATATTATGATGAAAGTCATCTTTGGCTTACGTGCATAGATGGACTGTTGATTGGTATGATTATGACCAGGGATAATTCGGTATGATCATGACCATTGATGATTAAACAAATATTGTTGGCCCGTAGTGCAAAAATAATTTGTGGACGTGATACTAATGAATATCCTTAGCCCGTAGTGCATTGATGATTCGATGATGTGATTTATTTATTAAGTTAATGATAAACTTTTTAAATCATAGAAGATAGTAGATATCATGCTCTACTTGACTCTTCTAATGGATTGCTTGTTCCGCTGCAGTTCAACTTGTTATCTATTATATTATATCAGTTTAACATTATTGAAGGCTAATGATAATATTTCTTATCAGTTAAACTTATTTTGCAATATCTTAGTCATAATAATTCTTACTGGGCTAGTTGAGCTCACCCTTTTACTTCCATTGTTCTCTTCAGGAAATGGGAACGTAGCCGGAACTAGTCGGGAAATGGAGTGATGGTCCGAGATGGTGTTATAGTAGTCCTCACTATTCTATAAAATTGTGTGACAATAAATGTAATGAGGACTCCATTTGAGTTTGGATATTGTCTAGAAGACAATATTCGTGTAAAAATTCTCAGCTAATGTTGTATAATTAAGTTTGTATTTGTATTTAGTACCATGTATTTGGCGACCCAAGATGGGTGATGTATACCTATTTTGGGGGCGTCACAATTTTCGTTCAATATTCGTAAGGAATATCATTTTCGTTCAATATTCGTAAGGGATATTGTCTTCGTTCAATATTCGTAAGGAATATTATTTTCGTTCAATATTTGTAAGAGATATTATTTTTGTTCAATATTCGTAAGAAATAATATTTTCTTCCATACTTTGTAGTATGTGAGTAATATTATTTTGTTTTGTATTCCTAATTCTACACTCATGTTGATAAGTATTGCTTCTATACTCCTTGAAATTAGTAGAATATCCTTGAAATTTACGCTTCATTGAGTATCTTTTCACGTGAATATTTTTCTAAAAATTCTTGTTAAATTTTAATCTTTTCATTTCGGGGTACTATTCACGAAGTACTATTCACTTAGGTACTATTTACCCGGGGTACTATTCACGACAAAAAATGATTTCTTTTCTGTCCAAATTATTTTTACATGAATATTATTCTTGAATTTTACTCCACAAAGCAGTTATCATGTTGACAATTTGGAAATTCTTAAACTTAGGATATATTGAATTATGAATCTTTAATATTTATCCTTGATCTCGTTTGATTGAATTCTTATATCATTGTCATCATCCTCATGCTTATTTGTGATGAAAGTCATCTTTGGCCTGTAGTGCATAGATGGACTGTTGATTGGTATGATTATGATTAGGAATTATTTATCGGTATAATCATGACCTATAATGTTACAAATGATGTGGTAAAAGTCCTCATTAGCCCGTAGTGCATTGATGGACAGTTGTTGGTATGATTATGACCATTGGTGATAATAACGAATATCCTTGGCCTGTAATGCAGTGATAATTCGTGGGTGTGATACTAATGAATATCTTTGGCCTGTAGTGCATGGATAATTCAGTGATGTGGATTATTTATTGATCTGTGTTACAACAATAAAATATGGATGATGAACTTTTAAATCGTAGAAGATAGTAGATATCATGCTCTAATTGACTCTTCTAATGGATTGCTTATTCCGTTGCAGTTAAACTTGTTTTCTATTGTATTCTATCAGTTTAACACTGTTGAAGGCTAACGATAATTTATTCTACATTATCTTAGTCATAATATTCTTTACTGGTCTAGTTGAGCTCACCCTTTGCTTTCATTGTTCTCTTTAGGAAATAAGAATATTGTGATGCCCCCAAAATAGGTATACATCACCTATTTTGAGTCGTCAAATACATGGTACAAAAATCAAATACAAACTTCATTTATATAATTCGACAAAATATAGCTGAGAGATTTAACACGAATATTGTCTCGTAGACAATATTCAAACTCAAATAGAGCCCTCATTATAATTATTATCACACTATTTTATAAAATAGTGAGGACTACTATAGCCACCATCTCGGACCATCACTCCATTTTCCGACTAGTTCCAGCTATATTCTCATTGGGTGAGCTCAACTAGCCCAATAAAGAATTTTATGACTAAGATAATGCAGAATAAATTATAGTTAGCCTTCAACAGTGTTAAACTGATAGAATACAATAGACAACAAGTTTAACTGCAGCGGAACAACAATCCATTAGAAAAGTCAAGTAAAGCATGATATCTATTATCTTCTATGATTTAAAAGTTTATCATCACTTTTATCGCTGAGACTCAACTCAATAAATAATCCACATCACTGAATTATCCATGCACTACGGGCCAAGGATATTCATTATTATCACCAATGGTCATGATTATACCGATACATAGTCATAATCATACCAATCAACAATCCATCTATGCATTACGGGTCAAAGATGACTTTTATCACAATATAAGTATGATGATTATGACAATGATATAACCATCAATCAAACGAAATCAAGTATAAATATTAAAGATTTTTAATTTATCCAAAGTTTAAAAATGTCCAAATTGTCAACATGACAACTGCTTTATGGAGTAAAATTCAAGAATAATATTCATCCATCAAAAATAATTTGGACAGAAAAGGAATCAATTTTCCAGGTGAATAGTACCTGTAGACACTCAAAATTTTGCATTCCTATTACTAACCTTGCAGGAGGGCAGGCTCGTCTTCCAGAGATAACCTTGGAGGTCAAATCAGTTCAAGTTCGGGACACAACCCCGGGATACTCAGTCATTTCCATCTCGGAGACAACCCCGAGATATTTAGTTCCAGTCCCGGAGATAACCCTGGTTATTTCAGTTTTAACCTCAGAGATAACCCCGAGAAATGTAGTTCCAGTTCCAGAGATAACACCGGAGAAGGCAGTTCCATCTCGGAGACAACCCCGATACATTTAGTTCCAGTCCTAGAGACAATGTCCCGAGGAATGCAGTTGCAGTTCTGGAGATAACCTCAGAAATGCTTGTTTCTACCTAGCAATCAGCTTCAACCTCAGAGATAACCCCGAGGCATTCAGTTTCAAACCCGGAGACAACCCCGGGAGGTCAGGCACACCTCAAAGACAACCTTGAGGATATTCAGCACTTGCAGCAGCCCAATCTCAGAGATAACCCTGAACAACGACTGCTAAATCAGCCCAAATCGAAGATAACCCCGGTTAGGGGCAAGATCGTTATTTTTCCACCTTGATCCCACATTAGCACCATCTCAACAACATTTCAACATACATTCTACATAGCAGTGTCCTACAAGAACCATAGGTCCAATCCCGAGTGACTACTGCACAAGACAGCACACCGGATAGAATTTGAAGCCTGAAGACCTGGGCATGGTCCCATCTTCTTGACTTTGTATAACTTCTAATCCCATGTCATTGTGTAGGTCTTTACAACAGCACTCTAAAAAGGTCTTATACACCTCAATCGGATGCCCAAATTGAAGTTTTGAAAGTTTGAGCGGAGAACATGTTGCATGTGAGAACGTACTTCGAGATGACGAGACCCGCGGAGCCTGGGGCACCCCGGTTAGTCGCAGGTGCACCTGCGGCTCCCCCCTCTATAAATAGAGGGCTTGGGGTGGCCATTTTTCTTAAAGAAAAGGCGAGGAAGCCCTGCCCATTTTGCTCTGTACACACTATAAACTGAGTGCTTTCTCATTTTAAACACTTGTGAGCTTGTATTATGTCATATTTTATCTGTGGAAACCGAGTGTTCATTCATTTAAAGCCATTTGAAGTCTTCTTGACAGCCCACTGTAAGACTTCTTATATTTCTTAAAGCCTTTCTTCACTGCTGTGCACACACCGTTCTTCACGTTGAGAGTCGTGTCGCGTGTGTGTATGCCTGGACTTCAGTCCATGGTTTTTAATTTCTTTATATATATATATATATATATATATTTATATATATGGACTAACATCATCGAATTATGGCTCGATTGAGCCTGTATTCACATCCGGAATGTTTATTGCTTTTATATATACACTTATATATAAACTGTTGTCGAACTCTGTTCGATGAGCCTGGATTTTATATCCGGAGCGTTTACTGCTTATATATATATATACTTATAGATATTATTACCATCTATTTGATTGAGCCTAGGTTTTATATCCGATGCGTTTACTGCTTTTATATATATATATATATATATATTTATCAGGCCTGGAGTTTACTTCGTGGCCTTTTACTGCTCTATTTATATTTAATCCCACCTGGAGTTTACTTCGTGGCGGTTGATCATCTTTACTGCTTTATTTACGTTTAGTCCCACCTAGAGTTTACTTCGTGGCGGTTGATTGTCTATATATATATATATATATTTACCAATTTTATATATTTACATTTCCAATCCTCCATGAAGTTCGCTTCGTGGTTGTTGATCGTCTCTATATATATATTTACAGCTTTTATATATTTACATTTCCAATCCCCCATGAAGTTTACTTCGTGGTGGTCGATCGTTCATATATATATTTACAGCTTTTATATATCTAACTACTTACAACTTTCATATAAACTGCGACATCATGTGAGCCTAGGAATTATGTGATCACATATTCAGTCTCCTGAATCTAGATTCGGTTCCCATGATGGACATTTTCAGCTATAATCGGCTTGTAAATTATTCATGGTGTTTAAATTTCCTTAGATGGCTCTCATGCCCATAAGGGATTCGGCCCTGCTTTGTACATTATTTTCTCGAAGATGCTTCGCATCTCAAAAATAAAAGAAATCAAGCCGAACATATAATAAAATGGAAGTATTAAAGGCCTCAATTACTATTGAGCATAAGAGTTTGAAAAAACCTCTTTTACAATACATCACTGCTATATCTTGTTAAAATTAAACTTTTATACAAAATTTAAACCCTTTGTATATAGGTGTGAACGAGGCATAGCACTACTTTCAGATAATTATACATTGACCCACACACACACACGCACGTGGTAACACGGATTTCGGGGGATGCCTAACACATTCCCTCTGCATAATCAATCCCCGGACCCTAACGAATCTCGGTTTCACAGACCAGTTTAGCAGTGTCACATCACTTGGTCAATGTGCAAACCTTTTCTCGATTGAGTTGGTGAAACCATTTAAAAATACCAACTGGCGACTCTTACAGTACAATCGTTGACATATACATGTCGGACCTTTTCACAACTTATTTTTTCAAACAAATCTCACCTAACATGAGAACACCAAAAGACAAGAACATAAAATTGACAAATAAAAATCCCAACGTCGACAGGTGGCGACTCTGTCGGGGACCTTCCAGTAAGAGGGTTAAGCCGCTATTATAAACTTTTCAAAACTGTTTTATGCTTGTATGTGGATGTTGCATTTACATTTGAATGGATGTGTACAAATGCATTTACTTACTACACTTAGTGCTTCACACATGTCATCATTTCCATACGGTGAGACACGTTGTATGTGAATGTATGTTGTGTGGTCCCTCCACAAGGAGGCTATCCTGTCAGTGTTTGATTACTGAACTCGTAGGGAGACTAATTCCAGTGAGGCTCAGGAAAGGCACCACCCAGATTCTGTGACGCCCCCAAATTCAGGTACTTAAAACCCGAAGTCGGTGCTTCACGGTACCATTTCTATGAGCGGAATAATACTAATAATAATAACAATAATATAAATACCAAACTTAATTTATATATATATCAGAGTCTCAATCCCAAGTACGCGACCTTTAAACATTCATTACAATACATGATAGATAATATATATCATCCTTAATAAAGTCTAGTTATTACATAGGATAGCATAAAACTCATTCAACAACCTTTCCTTTTCCCTTGTTCTTAGCAGAGCCTTTAGGTTGTTCACACTTGGCTGAAAACATTTAAATTTAAGCAAGGATGAGCATTTGAGTGCCCAACAAGTAATGACAATAATAAATATTAGCTGAAAGAAGTAAATGTTTTCTTTATACGACACTTCTACAACGAATCAACAGTTGTGAAATAAGCTGAACCAATAATAACAATATATTAATTCTATATCAAATTTTTGAAACTACATACTGACTATAACTGGAGATTAGTCGACAGACTATGAACAATGTTTTTTATTTTTGAAAAGGTTAAATGTAACTTCATCTCATAAACCGTCATAACTTACGAGTGCACGGGGTGATCAAATTTCACTATTCCCTCAGATTGATCAATACTACATGCAAGAACGATATTATCGTTCATCTTATCTGCCTTTGGAGCACAAAAGTTTTCCCATGTACGGGATGTTCATACTTAGTCGGGAATTCCAAAATAATTTGGTCAGATAATAATAAAATTCTATCTTGTTCAACAATGTTTTTAAGCTTATGTCTAGCAGGATCAAATAGCTTAGACAACTTTTAAGTCAACGTATAAATAACAGAAATTGATAAGTATGTATCAACATGTGATTAAATATAATGATTATCCAAGTGAGGACACTTGTATAACCATATTTAGAAATTAACGAACAAAATAAATACCTGAATTATACAATAATACTGTACTAATAAATAATGATAGGATACATAATCGATAACAATAGAGTTAATATTTTGGCACAATGATAATATAATTCTGAAACTTTCTTACTTATGTCCATTGCATAAAGTAAATGCAAAGGTAGGATACTTGCCTCGTTTGCTGCTTACAGTTACGCAACTTAGTTTTATCTTTTATACCGAGACCTATCATTATTAAGATCATTTTATCTATTAAAATAACATATCATATCATATAGTACTGTTATTTGCAGTCAGCACATAACCTAATCACATTGTCACATACGTTTAGCAATCATTGGATCACAAACAAACACGTATCTTATTCAGTTATCTAAGTCCAGGTCAATTTCTAAAATATTTCGGTGTACCGACGACTTTATCGGATAATTATCTAGTCTAAGACTCTATCTTGTAGTTCAATAACTGTAAATATCAGTTATATTATTTTTAATTGACTTATAATAATTTTTAAATAATTATTTTAATTTATCATGATTTTTCAAACACTGGAATCATTATTAAATGATTTAAATATTTTATAATTTTATTATCATTAATATGTAATTAATATTAAACTATTAATGAAACCATTGCCAAAATATTAAAGTTATTTATAATAACTCAAAATATTTTTAAAGTATTAATATTACCCTTAAATTATTTTTAAAACATTTAAAATCATTTATAAATAATTACCATTAATATTTAAATATTAATGTATTGTTTATCCAAATATTAAAAGTCATTAATTATAACTTAAAATATTTTTAATTCATTTATATCCTTTTTAAATGATTTTTAAATTAATAAAATTATTTTAAAAATATTTATTTAATATAATTAATAAATAAATCTAATATCATTAATATTAAATTATTAATGAAATTATCCTTTAAATATTAAAAGTTATATTTTATAACTTCAAATAATTTTAAACACTTTATTTTTATTTAAAATGATTTTTATAATATTAAAATGATTTTTAATTTATTTAATATAATTATTAAATAAATCTAAATATCATTAATATTAAATAATTAATGTAATTCACCTTTAAATATTAAAAGTTATATTATATAACTTAAAATATTTTTAAATACCTTATTATCATTTAAAATGATTTTTAATATAATAAAATCATTTTTAATTAATTTATTTAATGCATTTAATAAATAACTTAATTATCATTAATATTAATTTATGAACGAAATTCATCACAAAATATTAAAAGTCATTAAAATAACTTAAAATATTTTCTTATAACATAATATAATTTTTAAATGATTTTTCAAGTATTAAAATCATTTTAAATAATTTATTTAATATTATAATTAAATAAATTAAATACCATTAATATTCCAAAAATATAAAATATTAATGAAATATATTCAAAATTTTTAAAACTTATTTTTTAATCTTTAAAATAATTTTTAGCAATTTATTATGTATTTTTCATATTTAAAAACTATTTTTTTTCTAATTATTTATTAAAAATAATAATTTTATAAATAAAGTGTTGCTAAAGACTGCCTATAGCGACATAATCGTCGCTATAGGTGTTCTTTATGTTCTTGATGAAACCCAGATCTTCATAGACACTGAACGAGGGACCACGTTTGACCATCAATTAATCTGTGTATAGTGTGTTTCTGGGAATGTTGTTAGTCAGATCTTGTAGTACTGTTGTAACACTACAAGATCCAACAACAAACACAGTCAAAACATGCAATAAGTTGTCAGAGCTGTTCTTCATTTTCTGGGTTACCTAGAAATGAAGAACAGTTCGACTGTTCATATTTGGGCTTCCACAACTTGCTTTTCATGAAATGTTTTAGTGATCTATTGATTTCAAAGTTTGTAGCCAAAGATGTACCTTAAGAGATCTATTACAAAACATCAACAAAACAACAACACAATCAACAGATCCTAATTCTGGCCAAACCATGTCGAATACATGATCATACGCTTTTACGGGTTACCCGAAAACGTATTCGTCGTCATTCATCCTGCTTGGTTTTACTGTCCATGAAATCTAACATGCATGATATTTAGATGATCTAAAACCTTGAATAACCAGTCCATATACCATTACATTCCAGATACAACATCAAGAACAAAACAACTAACACACGAAAGATCTAAAGTCACAAAATTATTGTCAGAGTGTTCTGGGTAACTTCTGGGTTACCTAGATTTTGTTTGGTCATGGTCGGTAACCCGACTTTGACCAAGAATAACTTTCAATCCATGCATGATTTGGTCCTGATTCAAGCTTCAGAACAAAGATCTCATGACATACTACAACTTTAAACATTTAAACAGCTAAAAACACAAACAAGATGAGATCTAGATGGTCTGACATTCGTTGTCAGACATCCAAAACAAAAATTTCTAGATTTTGTAAAACATCAAATCCGAGCCTCTAGATGTTATGGATCTAACATCTAGCAATCCAGATCAATTAATAACACTATATTCAACATGTTTAACACAAAAAAACTAACATCTAACACATCATCAAAGGTCAGATTCTAAATTAGGGTTTTATACCTTGATGATCAATTTTTAATTCATGGCTACTATTTTTGTGACGACCCCAAAATAGGTATACATCACCTATTCTGAGTCGCCAAATACATGGTACAGAAATAACTACAACTTTATTAATACAATTGTCGTGCAAAATACGATAACACATAAACTGTGAGTTTAAATACAAATATTGTCTTCTAGACAATATCCACACTCAAATAAAGTCCTCATTACAATTATTGATATACTATTTTACAAAATAGTGAGGACTACTATAACAACTGCTATGGAACATCACTCCACACCCCGACTACTCCCCGCTATATTCTCGCTTCCTGAGAAGAAAAATGGAACAAAAAGGAAAAAGGGTGAGCTCAACTAGCCCAGTAAAGAACATTATAACTAAGATAATATAGAACAAATTATCATTAGTCCTCCACAGGGAAAAATCTGATAGAATATAATAGACGACAAGTTTCAAATCAATATTCACAGCAAAAATAACAATTCATTAGAAGAGTTAAATAGAGAATGAAATATACTAAAATCTATGAAATTAAAAGTCCATCATCAATATTTTATCTCTGTAACATAAAACAATATTCATCTTTGCACTACAGGCCAAAGATATTCATCAGTAACTCATTCATCTTTGCACTACAGGCCAAAGATATTCATCAGTTGGTCATGTTCATCTCAACACCTGTTCATCTTTGTACTACAGGCCAAAGATATTCATCAGAAAATTATTCATCTTTGCACTACAGGCCAAAGATATTCAGTAATATTATCATTTAGAACTAAGGATGATGAAAAATATTTTTAAAGAAACGAATCCAGTGAAACAAAAGAACAATTTTTAAGGATTCGTACTTCAAACAATCCAAGTTCAAAAATACTTCATAAATAACCATAGTGAAGTAAAATTCAAGAATGAAGACCAAAACATGGATACAATCAAAGCTAGAATCCCTAATAGATATCTTGGACAAAAAAAATGAAAATTTAATTTTTCTGTGAATAGTGTCGTATCGTGAATAGTACCGTATACGTGAATAGTGCCGTATACATGAATAGTAACCCCGACGCTAAAAGACAAGAATTTCACAAGAAAAATCTTTCCAATATTCCGGCATAATGATATTGAAAGAAATAATATCATTTATAAAAAAATAACATCCCTTACCTCGAAATAATAGTACTTCTAGCTGGAATATCAGATATAACGCTGAAAGGAACTTGCACCGTATAGCAACACTCAAAGTATCAAAATACTCACAAGAATACACTCGATATTATAGAGAGAGAAGATTTCAGTTTCTGGTGTGATTTTTAATTCTAACCTAAGCACCCTATTTATAGGAAAATGCTTAGAACACCAAAGTAGAAAATTTAATAAAATATTAATATATTTTTTAAAATTTCCTACGCACACTTCTTTTGATCCAAAACATCAGCCACCAAGTGGGGCCCACCTCACCAAAATAAAAAAAATGTTTTTCCTAAAAAAAATATTTAAAACTTCAAAAATCAATTATTCCGGAACTTTAATAATTCATAATAAATAGCCCTTTTATCAGAAAAATTGAAATCTTACAAATCAAATGGTGCTCATTAATCAAATCAACCCTTACTATTTCAAAATAATAAATAGAGAAAATTCAATTTCATTTATAATAAGTTGGGGTATTACAATTTTTGCTATGGGTGTTAGTGGGGCTCAATTTGGGACTGGTCTAGCAATAAATTTCGGAGGTGTGGAGCCGAGAGGGTTTTGGTTGAGTGTGATGAACAAATGGGCTTAAAAATGATTTTTATCTCTCCAATTCTATATATATAATGTAATTGCAATGCATGTATCTGATGTTGCTGTCAATAATTGGCTGATTTGTATAGATTTTTAATACATTGGAAAGTCAAGGGTTGTTCAACCACTAAAGGTTTGGCAAGTTATACAAGTTTCCTACTAAATAATTCAAAAAGGGTATTATGGTCAATTTGATCCCAATTTTAATGGCATTCTTGACAATCTAATCCAACCCTTAGGGTTTAACCCTAAGGCTTTAGAATTTTTGTTTCTAGGATTTCCATTTAGGGTTAAAAATAAACATTTTAGTTTCTAAATTATAAATTAGGGTTTCTAAATTAATTTAGGTTTCCTAGTTACATTAGGTTATCTAATTACTTTATACATGAACATTAGGGTTTAAAGTCCACTAAATAGCATTAAGCTTTATCATTTAGCGATTAGGGTTTCTCATTTAGTAATTAATGTTTTAAATTGGAAATTAGGGTTTCTAATTTACAATTAGAGTTTTGAGTCAATAATTAGAGTTTCTAATTACCCTGGGTTTCCAAATTACTTAAATTATAATTCTAATACTTATTATAATCACATTAATACAATTTTTAACTGATCTTAACTCTGGTTTGAGTTTCAAATCACAGTACCACTAGGTTTTCAAATACTGCACCATAATTGACCTACCATTATCAATACATACATACAGTACATATTTATAGCATTGAAATATAATTAATATAATACTAATATTCTCTTTCCTTATTGTAAATTTAGAATTAGGGTTTGGATTCCATATCTGATTTATCTTGCATAAATAGCATTATTAATTAAGTTAAAAATAGTTAACTTAACTAATCTGAAATAAATTCACATAATAGAATAAAATAATTATTATAATAATTCTATAATCATTTCATATACTATTTAAATAATATATAATCATATTTTCATGAAAAATAATTAATAAAAATATTTTTACTATAAAATTAATTATTATAAGAATATAATTTATAATGATCAATAATTCTAAAATAAAATTATTTGTAATTATTCATGTAATAAATATATTTTATTTATCACATAAATAAATACGCCTTGACTTATACATATTCCCCACATTTATTTTAATAATTAAATAAATAAATAAATTTATACGTAAAATTTCTGATTTAATTATATAGAAAATATCAGGTTATTACAGATTCGCTCTAGTTGAAAGACCGGATTAATTTCTCGTTAAGTAAATTGCGATGATCTAGAAACCTTCATGCCAAAAAGCCGCGAGAGTAACCTAAGATAGGTCAGCCTCTGATAAACCAAACGCGGAGGGAAGTCTATTCATACATTCCCATTTCAATTACTCGTAAATTTAATTACTTGCAATTTCATTCCATGTTCAATCTCAATATAATGGAAAATATGAAGGAATATGTGTACATGCATATTAAAACTTGACATGCTATACTGTGTTATAAACAACTAACATCCATTTTGCAGGATAATACTCCTAAAACGGATATATCACATAACATGTAAACATTTATACATTCCCTAAGACTAAACTACGTAAGTTTTTGTAGGGAAACAATTGGTCCTGTTACCCGTTCAAAGTCCAAAAAGGCAAAAAGCCTACAACCAAGCATGGCTTTATCTGACTAGTCTAATCCTTCTCCTATCTCTCGTAAGGAGTTTGAAGGATTAAACAAAAAAATTACAGATTTGGCTGTTCTGCTCAAAGAACTACACCAGTCTACTCAGGGTCCATGAATACCCATACATACAGAATCCTCTGCACAGGAAGGAACCCAAGGTCCGGACAAAGAAGCTCACATACCTGAGTCTCAGTTGGACAAAACCAACAAAATCCCTGAAATCACCCATCTTAAAGAAGATCCAAACACCGGTGATATCAAGAAGAAAGTCCTGCAAATAGAAGAGACCATTCGGTCTATCAAAGGGATTGGAGCACACGAGAGTGTTTCATATGCTGACCTTTGTATATTCCCTGGTGTTCATTATCTAGAGAAGTTCAAGACTCCTGACTTTAAAAAGTATGATGGGTTAGGGGATCCTTACACACATTTGAAAGTATTTATTGGAGAACTCAGATCTTTTGCAGAAGATGAAAAGCTCAGAATGCAGCTGTTTCAAAAGAGTCTAACTGGAGAAGCCAGATCATGGTATAACAGATTAGACAACTCTAAGATCCATAGCTAGGAGGAGCTAGCTCATGCCTTCCTCAGTCAGTACAATTTACAGTCTCAGATGGCTTCAGACCGGTACCAAATTACCGTAGTTAAGAAACAAGCCAATGAGTCTTTCAAGGAGTATGCTCAAAGGTGGAGGCGCCTTGTTGCTCAAGTTATTCACTCTATGACTAAGTCTGAGATGGTGATGACCTTCATAGACAAACAAGAAGCTCCCTTCTATGAGAGAGTTTTAGTTGGCATAGACAAGCCATTTTCTAAAATGATCAAACATGGAGAGATGGCTGAGATGGGATTGAAGTCAGGAAAGATTCAAGACATTACCGCTCTGAAAGCTGTTGTTGAGCACATCCACTCCGGAAGTTATGGAAACAACCCCCGGAGGGTCCATAAGGAGAAAGAGGAGGATGTTTCCTTAATACTACAAGGACAAAAAGGCAGTCAGAACATGCCTATTCAAAGGAGAAACTACTCCCCTTTTTTCAGGCACAGTCTTCAAACCCTCCATTGCCCAAATGTGGAGAAGTTCGACGCACTCGAGTGTTCACACCCTTAGGGGACTCACTCAAGAACATTCTCAATCTTCTGACAACTCAGAAGAAAATTACCCATCTTCTTCCACCAGCTAACCCGAATGGGAAGGGTTTCAATGCTAATCGGAAGTGTGCTTATCATACTGGAGCTCCAGGACATGATACTCACGATTGCTGGGCTTTGAAGCATAAGATCCAAGATTTGATTGATAACAGTGAGATCATGGTAACTAAACCCAACCAACCTCATGTGCAAGACAACCCTCTTCCTCAACACAAAGAAGAGGAGGTTAATATGATTAATTGGAGCAGTGGATAGAGTTCCAATTACGGTGGTGAATGTAAGACCCCAACTTTTTTGACTAAAGATGAATTTTTCCTATAAATATCATTTTTGAATATTAAAGGTGTGAAATTGTTATAATGTTATAGTTGTGGATAATATTTATAAATTTTTGCAAAGTAAGAAAGTTATAAAATATTCGATTGGTCGGGGAATATTCATTTTAATAGGGAATATTCGTATGACGGAACAATTATTGGTGGACCCCACAATAGAATTATTGTCGGAATGAGAAAACGACAGAAATATCTTGTTATAAAAATAACGGCGAAAGTTTTACCATTAACTATTGAAATACCCGGTGTTAAATGTATAGTAATATGTGTGGTTGCATAGTAGCACATGGTATTGATTATTGTTGCTTACGTGAGAAGTCACTCAGTTATATTCAATTATTTCTACAGTAATTGCTGCATAGTATCTCATGTTATTTGATTTAATTATTGTCGATATTTTATATATTATTAAATCAATAATTGAGATGATACAGTTATTCATATTATTATTTGCAATATTGATGATGTCTAGAAAGTTTTGTCGAGGAGAGGTTTGGTCACCTAATTTCACGCCAATAGGGAGAAATCCTTATCGGAAAGCCCCATCTTTCCTGGGAACGATCTGGTTGTTAAATATTGCAAATTATAATAATGATGATAAATATTGTTAAAATATTGGGGGGATTTTTATGAAGTATTTGATGTAAATTTTGCTTATTATCTGGACCCCCACTTACTCAATTTTGAAAATAGTGTGTGTTATGAGTATGATAATATATATATATATATATATATATATATATATATATATATCAATTGCCGTTGAATTGAGGGAGTACATATAATATATGTAAATAAGTTGCATTTGAAGTTTTTTTCCTTTCGCCCGTGATTTTGCAAATTATTTTGTCCGAAATTATTGTGCGTCCGTGATTTTCTAAATTCAAATAGTATCCTTCCATTCTCCTATAAATAGAATTCTTAGTTAGAATTGAAAATCACACCAGAATCAGAGAATTCTTCTTCTATAATATTGAGTGTATTTCTTTACAGTTTAAGGAAGCTTTGAGCGTAGAAAATAATATAAGTTTTCTTCAAGAATATCTCCGCCCTACTAGTTGGAATACTCTTCCTTTTAAGGTAAGGGATATTTTTTTTTTTTAATATTCATATGAAATAATATTTTCTTTCATACTCTGTAGTATGTAAGTAATATTATTTTGTTTCAGATTTCAAATTCTACACTCATTTTGTTAAAGTTTTGGCTTCTATACTCCATGAAATTAGTAGAATATCCTTGATATTTGCGCTTCATCCATTATCTTTTCATGGAAATATTATTCTGAGCATTCGTGATATGTTTTAAAATTTTCATACCGGAGTACTATTCACGGTGTTACTATTCCCAAAGTACTATTCATGGGGTACTATTCACTCAGTTACTATTCACCCGGGGTACTATTCATCACAAAAATTGATTTCTATTCGGTCCAAATCATTTTTGATACAATATTATTCTTGAATTTTACTCCACAAAGCAGTATCATGTTGACAACTTGGACATTATTGAATTCTGGATAAATTAAATTATAAATCTTTAAAAATTTATCCTTCGCTTTCTTTTAATTAAATTCTTCTATCATTGTCATCATCCTCATGCTTATATTATTATGAAAGTCATCTTTGGCCCGTAGTGCATAGATGGACTTGGTATGATTATGATCAGGGATTATTCGGTATAATCATGACTGTAATGTTACAAATGATGTGGTAAAAGTCCTCATTGGCCCATAGTGCATTGATGAACAGTTGTTGGCATGATCATGACCATTGGTGAAAATACGAACATCCTTGGCCCGTAGTGCATGGATAATTCGTGGTCGTGATACTAATGAATATCCTTGGCTGTAGTGCAGGGATGATTCGATGATGTGGATTATTTGCTAAGCTGATTCTCAGCGATAAAATTGATGATAAACTTTTTAAATCATAGAAGATAGTAGATATCATGCTCTACTTGACTCTTCTAATGGATTGCTTGTTCCACTGCAGTTAAACTTGATGTCTATTGTATTTTATCAATTTAACACTATTGAAGGCTAACAATAATTTATTCTGCATTATCTTAGTCATAATATTTCTTACTGGGCTAGTTGAGCTCACCTTTTGCTTTCATTGTTCTCTTCAGGAAATGAGAACATAGCCGAGACTAGTCGGGGAATGAAGTGATGGTCCGAGATGGTGCATTAGTAGTCCTCACTATTTTGTGAAATAGTGTGTTAATAATTGTAATAATATTAAATTTGAGTTTGGATATTGTATAGAAGACAATATTTGTATTAAAACTCACAACTTATGTTTTGTCGTACTTTACACGACAGTTGTATAATTAAGTTGTATTTGAATTCTGTACCATGTATTTGGCGACTCAGAATGGGTGATGTATACCTATTTTGGGGGCGTCACAGTTGGTATCAAAGCTTAGGGATATGATCTCTGGCTGAGATGTGAGACTAGAACTAGGAGGGGAGAGACAGGTAATTCCTTCGCTAGTATGACCTACCTAAGTTTATTTGTTATTTAATTGGTAGGTCAGAATATAGGGATAATATGTTGCATGTCAATTAACCTTTGTTTTGTGGCAGTATTTGAAAATGACATCCGAGAATGTTGAGAATAACAATGGAGCACATGAGACCGTTGAATCACCAACGATTAATAACTAGGAAAATGTGCATCAAGAAGGCAACAATCCTTATGCAAACAAAAACACCGACCAAATGATGAACAACAGAATGTTTAGGAGCTTTCTGTAATTCGTGCAACATCAAGCAAGAGAACCTTCTATTCAAAATGCAGGTGGAAATACTGACAAATCTCGGATGGTTACCGCTAATTAGTTCAAGGAGCTGGGACCTCCAAAGTTTTTGGGAGAGCCAAAGCCACTTAAGGCGGAGACGTGGATAAAGCAGATCACCAAGATATTTGATGTCTTGGGATGATCCGAGGAGCAAAAGGTTCCCTTTGCCACTTTTATGTTGCGAGGAGAGGCAGATTATTGGTGGGAATCTGTAAAGCGTACTAAGCCTCCCGCACTGAAGATGTCTTGGGAGAAGTTCCAAGAACTGTTCAACGACAAGTACTTTCCCAAAAGTATTCGTCACATGGATATGAAGCTAAGTTTGCCGAGTTATCCCAGTTTGCGTCCCACCTAGTTGATAATGAGGAGAGAATGACGCAGATGTTTCTAAGAGATTTGAAACCCGAGATACGTCAATACCTCATTTCTCGCAAACTTTGTTTGTATTTAGATGTTTTAATAGGGCTCAGTTATTGGAGCACGATAATGAGTCAACCCAACCAAGAGAGAGTAGCTGACAAAATGATAATACCAGTGGTAGAAGTCATCGAAGCGGTGACAACAAACGAGGAGGGAATTAACATGCCAGAAATGGTAACCACTTCGGTGGTAATCATGGCCAAGATAATAAAAGTGAACATTTCAAGAAAAAGAGATTCAACAATGATAGAAAGACATCAGCACCAGCACCAGTTGTTAAGGAAGGAGAATGACCACCTGTCATATGCTTCAAATGCGGAGGGGAGGGACACATCAGTCCAAATTGCATGCAGCAGTCCAAAACGTGTTACAATTGTGGAAGAGAAGGTTACCTAGCTCGATTTTATCGTACAGGGAAGCCAAGTCCAGCTGGGACGGAGGCACCAAAGGTAATTCTAGAGAATTCAAAACCAGTAGTTTAAGAGAGAGCATTTGTCATGACCTCCCACAAAGCAAGGAACCCGAACGAGGTCATTACGGGTAAGCTAATCATAAACTCTAGCGAAGTCTATACCTTATTTGATATCGGTTTTACCCATTCTTTTATTTCTCCTACTTGCGCTCAACGTTTAAATTTAACTCCGGAGAAATTAGACTTTGACTTATGTGTTGAAACTCCGTTGGGTGAAACCTTTTTTTACATCCATTGTTTATAAGTCTTGTTTGATTCAAATTGGCACCCGCACGTTACTTGTCGATCTTATTTCTTTGAAAATACTTTCATTTGACGTGATTCTAGGGATTGATTGGTTAACTATTCATCATGCTAAAATTGAATATTTTCGTAAAGTTGTTAGCTTTCATATTCCTAACCAACCTATTATGTGAATTCAATCGACCAAACCACTAAAGTCAATCACTGTCATATGAAGCCATAAAGCTATTCGTTTATTAAAAAATAGATGTCAAGCTTTCTTAGCCCATGTCAGAGATTTAAACAAAAATACGTCAGATTTGAATGATATTTCCATTGTTAATAAATTTCCTGACGTATTCCTTGATGAACTTCCTGGCCTACACCCAGAGCGTGAAATTGAATTTTTTATCGACCTTGAACCCGGTACAAAACCCATTTCTAAAGCCCCATATCAAATGGCTCCTATTGAACTTCAGGAGTTAAAAACCCAACATCGGGAGTTGTTAGACATCTGTTTTATTCGTCCTAGTACGTCTCCTTGGGGTGTTCCTGTTCTATCCGTGAAGAAGAAATATGGAAGTATGCGACTTTGTATTGATTATCGGGAGTTGAATCATGTCACCATCAAAAATAGGTACCCGTTGCCTCGTATTGATGACCTGTTTGACCAGTTAAAAGGCGCCAAGTTCTTTTCAAAGATTGATGTTCGTTCTGAATATCATCAGTTGAAGATTAAAACTGATGACATTCCAAAGACTGCTTTCAGAACTTGATACGGGCATTATGAATTCCTAGTCATGTCCTTTGGATTGACTAATTCTCATGTTGCCTTCATAGATATGATGAACCGAGTATTCAAAGAATATTTGGATCATTTTTTGGTTGTCTTTATTGATGACATCCTCATTTACTCCAAAAGCCATGAAGATCATGAGCAACACTTAAGGCTGATACTCCAAAAGCTTCGTGAAAATAAGCTTTATGCCAAGTTAAAGAAATGCGAGTTATGGCTTGAGGAAGTAGCATTCCTTGGGCACATAATATTAAATCATAGAATATCTATTGACCCAACAAAGATTAAAGCAATTCAAAGCTAGGAGCAACCTAAGTCAGTGACCGAAGTACGTAACTTTCTGGGCTTAGCTGGTTATTATCGAAGATTCGTGGAAGGATTTTCTCGAATCGCTACTCCATTAACTCAGCTGACTCAAAAAGATACAAAATTCAGTTGGAGCAAGGAATGTGAAAAGAGTTTTCAAGAACTCAAGAGAAGACTCATTTCAGCACCTGTTTTGACAATACCATCTAGTTCGGAGGGATTTGTCATCTATAGTGATGCTTCAGGCAGAGGGTTAGGATGTGTTATCATGTAACATGAGAAAGGCATAGCCTATGCCTCATGAAAACTAAAAGAATATGAGAGAAATTATCCTACTCATGATCTAGAGTTGGTAGTTGTCATTTTCGCACTTAAAATTTGGAGGCATTACCTGTATGGGGAGAAAGTGGAGATCTATACGGATCATAAAAGCCTCAAATATTTCTTCACTCAAAAGGAACTCAACATGCGGCGACGTTGGCTCGAGTTATTGAAAGATTAAGATCATACCATTCAATAACATCCTGGAAAAGCGAACATGGTAGCTGACACATTGAGTAGAATATCTTATGCGGGTACGAGTGCGATATTGTCAACGCAAAGGCCCATTTTGTATGACTTGCAAAGGATGGAGATAGAGTTAAAGACACCAGGGACCCACGTGATGATGTCAAATATACGAGTAGAACTGACTTTAATCGATAAAGTTAAAGTTGCTCTAGCTACAGACTTGGAGCTAATGCGTATGAGGAAGAAAGTAAAAGAAGGTGCTATCTTGGAAGCAAGAATCGATGAAGAAGGAATACTACGAGTCAACTCTAGACTTTGTGTTCCTAACGACCCTGATTTAAAGTATAAAATCATGATGGAGGCGCACAACACACCGTTTGCAATCCATCTTGGGAGTACCAAAATGTATCTTGATCTTTGACATACATTTTGGTGGAGCAATATGAAGAGAGAGATAGCTAAGTTTATCTTAAGGTGTTTAACTTGTCAACGAGTCAAGGCGGAGCATCAAGTGCCAAAAGATCCATTGCAACTACTTGTAATTCCAGAATAAAAGTGGGAGCACATTACCATGGACTTCGTTATCGGTCTTCCCAAGGTTTCTCAAGGCATAGATGCAATTTGGGTCATTGTTGATAGATTGACCAAGTCTTCTCATTTCTTACCTATACGAAAAACTTATTCACTTGAACGTCTTGCTCGTATATACATAAATGAGATTGTAAGACTGCATGGTATGCCAGTATCCATAGTTTCTGATTGAGACCCAAGATTCACCTCCCAATTTTGGGTTAGTTTGCAAAAAGCTATGGGCACGGATTTATGATTCAGTTCACCATACCATCCTCAAACGGATGGGAAATCAGAGAGGACTATTCAAACTCTTGAAGATCTATTAAGACTTTGTGTCCTTGACTTCAAAGGAAGTTGGGACAAGTTCTTGCCATTAGTGGAATTCTCTTACAACAACAGTTATCAAGCAAGTATTGGCATGGCTCCATTCGAGGCATTATATGGACACAAGTGTCATTCTCCAGTATACTGGGATAAGGTGGGTGAAGCAACGTTATTCAGACCAAAATTAGTACGCATGACAACGGAAAAGATTCAAATAATCCGGCAACGTATAAAAACCTCACAAGATCAACAAAAGAGTTATGTTGATCTTCATTGGAAGGACGTGGAATTCAATGTGGGAGAACATGTGTTGTTACGTGTTGCTCCATGGAAATGAGTTACAAGATTTAGATAAGAGGGGAAAACTCAATCCTCGATTCATTGGCCCATTTGAAATCCTCGATTAAGTAGGAACTATGGCCTATAGACTCGCCTTACCGCCAAGTATGTCTCGTGTTCATAAAGTTTTTTACATATCCATGTTACTTAAATATGTGGAAGACTCGAACCACATTATTGAGTTAGAACTGGACGAAATAGCGAAAGATTTAACGTATGAGGAGATACCTGTTAAAATCTTGGATAAGAAGGAACATATTCTATGCTCCAAGGTTATACCTCAAGTTAAAGTTTTGTGGAGAAACCACGATGTTGAGGAAATGACCTGGGAGTTAGAATCTAAAATGAAATCAAGGTATCGTAACCTCTTCAATATACCAGGTACGTACATTAATTTCGAGGGCAAAATTTCATAAGAAGGGGAGGTTGTAAGACTCCAACTTTTATGAAGAAAGATGATTTTTTCCTATAAATATAATTTTTGAATATTAAAGGTGTAAAATTGTTATAATGCTATAGTTGTGGGTAATATTTATAAATTTTTACAAAGTAGGCAAGTTGTTATAAAATATTCGATTGGTCGGGGAATATTCGTACGACGACACAATCATTGGTGGACCCTACAACGGAATTATTGTCGGAATAAGAAAACGACAAAAATATCTTTTTATAAAAATGACGGCGAAAGTTTTACCGTTAACTGTTGAAATACCCGGTGTTAAATATACAATAATACGCGTGGTTGCATAGTAGCACACGGTATTGATTATTGATGCTTACGTGAGAAGTCACTCAGTTATATTCAATTATTGCTACAGTAATTGTTGCATAGTATCTCACGTTATTTGATTCAATTATTGTCGATATTTTATATATTATTAAATCAATAATTGAAATGATACAATTATTCATATTATTATTTGCAATATTGACGATGTCTAGAAAGTTCTGTCGAGGAGAGGTTTGGTCACTTAATTGCGCGTCAATAGGTAGAAATCCTTATCGTAAAACCTCCTCTTTCCTGGGAACGATCTAGTTGTTAAATATTGCGAATTATAATAATGATGATAAATGTTGTTAAAAATATTGGGGGGATTTTTATGAAGTATTTGATGTAAATTTTGCTTATTATTTGGACTCCCACTTACTCAATTTTTAAAATAGTGTGTGTTATAAGTATGATAATATATATATATATATATATATATATATATATACGATGAAAGTGACATTTGGGGTGGGGAATTATGTTAGTCATGGGGGGGACTAAAATGGTGTATATATATATAATATATATAAGTTACCATATGATTATATATATATATATATATATATATATATATATATATATATAATATAAATTGTCGTTGAATTGAGGAGTACATATAATATATGTAAATAAGTTAAATCTCAAGTTTTTTTTCCTTTACTTTAGTGATTACGCAAATTATATTGTCCTAAATTATTGTGCGTCCGTGATTTTCTAAATTCAAATAATATCCTTCCATTCTTTTATAAATAGGATGTTTAGTTAGAATTGAAAATCACACCAGAATAAGAGAGTTCTTCTTCTATAATATTGAGCGTATTTCTTTAGAGTTTAAGGAAGCTTTGAGCGTAAAAAATAGTATAAGTTTTCTTCAAGAATATCTCCGCCCTACCAGTCGGAATACTCTTCTTTTTAAGGTAAGGGATATTATTTTTGTCCAGTATTCATATGAAATAATATTTTCTTCCATACTCTGTAGTATGTAAGTAATATTTTTTCGTTTCAAATTTTGAATTCTACACTCATTTTGTTAAAATTTTGGCTTCTATACTCCATAAAATTAGTACAATATCCTTGATATTTGCTCTTCATCTAGTATCTTTTCATAGAAATATTATTTTGAGCATTCTTGATACATTTTAATGTCGATGTCGGAAATTTTATTTGTCCCTATCCTGTTCTTGGTCTTTGGTGTTCTCATGTTAGGTGAGATTTGTTTGAAAAAATAAGTGAAAAAGGTCCGACATGTATATGTCGACGATTTGACTATAAGAGTCACCAGTTGGTATTTTTAACTGGTTGCACCAACGCAACCGAGAAAAGGTTTGCATATTGACCCAGTGATGTGACACTGCTAAATGGGTCTGTGAAACCGAGATTCATTTGGGTTCGGGGGCTTGATTATGCGGAGGGAAGGTGTTAGGCACCCCCCGACATCCGTGTTACCACGGTGTCCGCCACTTTTCAAGAAACTGTTTTATGAATGTGTGTGTGTGTGTGTGTGTCAATATGTTGTTATTTGGAAGTAGTGCGAGGTCTCGTTCGCACCTATATAAAAAGGGTTTGAATTTATATAAAAATTTAACTTTAAACAAGATATGGCAATGAGATTTTATAAAAGAGGTTTTTCAAACCTTGTGCTCAATAGTAATTGAGGCCTTTGATACTTTCATTTTATTATTAAATATTCGGCTTGGTTGCTTTTATTTTCGAGATGCGAACCATCTCCGAGAAAATAATATATAGCAATGCTGAACTCCTCATGGGCATGAAAGCCATCTAAGGAAATTCAAACACCGTGAATAATTTATAAGCTACTTACAGCTGAAAATATCTATCACGGAATCAATCTAGATTCAAATGAGATCAATCATGATCACATGATTCCTAGGCTCACATGATGCTGCAATTTATATGAAAAGTAGTAAGCAGTAATATATATAAAAGCTGTATATATATATACAGACATGATCAACCACCACGAAGCACCTACACGGGAGATCGGAAATGTAAATATATAAAAGCGGTAAATATATATATAGAGACATGATCAACCACCACGAAGCACCTCCACGGGGGATTAGAAATGTAAATAAATCAATAAATGCGATCAACCGCCACGAAGTAAACTTCAGGCAGGACAAAATATAAATAAAGCAGTAAAAATGATCAACCGCCACGAAGTAAACTCCAGGTGGGATGGAATGTAAATAAAGCAGTAAAACGATTAACAAGGCCACAAAGTAAACTCCAGGCCTGACAGAAATGTAAATATATATATATAAGAGCGGTAAACGCACATGATATATATCGATCCCGGCTTAGTTTATCATTTTAGTGATTTGTTGCTATATATATATATATATATATAAGAGTAGTAAATGCACCGGATATAAAATCCAGGCTCATCGAATAAAGTTCGACAATAGTTTATATATATATATATAATCAAATAAACGCTCCGGACGTGAGTCCAGGATCAATCGAGGCATAACTCAATAATGTTATATATATATATATATATATATATATATATAAGTGTGTATATATATACAAATAGAAATAAAAACCACGGACCGAAGTTTGGGCATACACACACAACACGACTCTCAACGTGAAAAAGAGTGTGTGCAAAGATGGAGAGAAAGGCTTTAATGTGTGTAAGAAGGCTTACAGTAGACTGCCAAAGAAGACTTCTATAGCTTTAAGTGGATGAACACTCGGCTCCCGCTGGTAAAAATATAGCTATATGTGAGCTCACGGGTGTTTAAAATGAGAAAACACTCAATATAGGGTGTATACAGAGCAAATTGGACAGGACTTCCTCGCCTTTCTTCTCTTGAATATGGCCACCCCAAACCCTCTATTTATACAGGGGGGAGACGCAGGTGTACCTACGGCAGCCGCAGGTGCACCTGCACCTGGCCGGGGTACCCCAGGCTCTGCAGGTCCCGCTATCTCAAAGTACGTGCACGCGTGCAATGTGATGTTCGCTCAAACTTACAAAACTTCAATCCGAGCATCCGATTAAGGTGTATAAGACCTGTTTTGGACTGCTGTTGTCGAGAGCTACACAATGACATGGGATTAGAGGTCTTACAAAGTCAGGAAGATGGAACCATGTCCTATGTCTTGAAGCTTCAAATTCTATCCGGTGTTCTGCCTTGCGTAGTAGTCACTAGGGATTGCAACTCCTTGGTTCTTATGGGACATTGTTGTGTAGAATGTATGTTGACTGTTGTTTGTCGAAACGGCATCATGTGGGGTTGAGGTGGAAATTTAACGATTTTACCCTTCACCGGGGTTATCTCCGGTTTTGGCTGATAAAGCAGACATTACTCAGGGTTATCTCTGAGATTGGGCTGCTACAAATGCTGAATGCCCTCAGGGTTGTCTCTGAGGTGTGCCTGTCCTCTCGGGGTTATCTCCGGTTTTTGGAGTTGAGTGCCTCGGTGTGAGTCCCGAGGTTGAAGCTGACTGCATGGGTTGAAACAAGCATCTCTGTGGTTATCTCCAGAATTGTAACTGCACTTCTTCGGGTTATCTCCAAGGTTTCCATTGTCTTTCTCGATGTTTTTCCGGGACTGAGACTGAATATCTCGGGGTTATCTCCAAGATGAAACGACCTTCTCCGATGGAATTTCTGGTATTTGCATTGCTTTCCCCGGGGTTATCTCCGAGTTCAGAAATGATACTCCCGGTGTGTTTTTTGGGGTTGAAATTGAACTTCCAGTGGTCAGCTATCTTCCAGGGTTATCTCTGAAAGAAGATACCGTGCTTCCTGCAATGTTAGTAACAGGTAGGCAAAAAATTTCGAGTGTCTACAAATGCCCCTCTTTATCATATTCATGCAATGCAATGGCATGGATAGGATAAAGGATACCAGACACTTGAAATACGACAAGATGATTATGATGCAATGCATAACAACATGATGCAAATGTATGTGGTTTGTTGGATTGTTCTCCAACATGGTGGGATGATTGCCGGCTCCTTGTTGCTTCTACCGGGGGAGCATGCCATCAGGAGCCTTATGAACTGTCATGGACGTGTGATCCACAGCTTCCAGGAATCTTTAGGATGTTGACGTTGGGGTTATCACCAAAGTCCTTAATCCTTGATACAAACTTTATTGAAGATGCATCTCTCATGTACAAGAGATTATGTGGATATAAAGCTTTGTCTGTTGAGGATGTGTATAACATATTCCATCATCAGTCCTCCCAGATGAGGATGTTCTTCCCTAGTTTGTACCGCTTGTGTCTTTCCATTGCTATGTTAGAAATTCTCGCCAAAGCAATGATATTATCGAGGTTGGTCGACCTTCAACGACATGTGCATCAACAGATGAGATCCCTATTGGGGAAAATGTCAAGGCTGCTTGACTTTTGTTGACGTGTGCATCAACAGATGTATGAAAACCTGCTAGGGAAAAAGTTTTAGGGCTACGACCATGAATTGACGGCATCAGACCTTCGTGAGGTATTGCCGAATGTAGTTTGCAATAGCTAAAATCATCGGTATAGTGTACCTTATGTTTGGGCGAACACCAATGAGTGATATCTAAACCCAAAACTTGACCTGTGAAAACCAGGATTTCAGGTTATTCCGCTCAATTGCGTAGCATTTTTATTCCCGATTTGGCTTTTTCAGCTTGTGATAACTCCTTTGCAACTCAAACTGGACCGAGCTAGAGGGGTGGGACCCACTTAGGGGTGCTGGTAGGTACACTACTAGCAAGCAGTAAATGGTGGACCTACTGACCAACCGTGGATCGCCTCTTAAATGGGCTGGTTGCTTTCCCAAGTCATTTTCAAGCTGCGTTGCAAAGGAAATCTAAGAGCTCTTCTTCAGATCTGCTGAGTTCAGACGACTTTCTACGAATTCTGTCACCGTACAAGTGTTCTACACTATCCCGGTAACGTATGCATATCTTCTTTTCTAGTTTTTATCCGTTAGAAAATGACTTATCACATGAAATGCATCTAAACACATAGTAGTGATTATGCATGCTGAAATGACTTGATAAAAAATATTCAACATAGTAAATGTTAGTATTAAACTATGCTGAACATAATGATGTGAAAATTTTTTACTTTTGAACCAGTCAAATTGTCACCTTTTTCTGTTATTTCTTATCCTATTTGAGGACAAATGAGCTAAGGTGAAAAAGCAAAATAATCCTGGTAATTAGGCTACCCTTATAGATTGTTTACTTTGATGTATTAATGCATGTAGGATGTATATGACTGTGGTTAGGTGTGCTACTGAATGTCATGCCTATGTGCATGTGGATAGCCGTATTTACAAAGGAAACTATGGCAAAAAAATTCAAAATGTAGGCATTGGGTAGTCATGCATTTTTAACTCTATTGTAGATGTATGTTAAAATAATGCATGCATGCATGTAGTTATAAAACTGCATTTTGAAAAGCTCTAGATAAGAATTTATCACACCCTTTCTGAGGTGATTTGGAGATTTTTTGTCCAGATATATGGATCCGGATCAGCTGAGTAGTTCTTGTAGGACCACTTCTGGTGTGCGGAGGAGGGCTTCTGAAGTACCTCGACCATGTTCTGTTAGACAGCCTCGTCGTTTGGCGGAGGCGGTGATATGTCCTATCCGGGTTGATGTACCAGATGTGGAGGACGAGGAGGAGGATGTACCGATTGAGGCTCCCGCTCCTGCTGCACATGTTCCTTGGAGGGACCTCCTGAGTATTCAGGTGGTGAACCCAGAGCTTCTGGGTGATTTGAGTCGACACCCCTCAATTTACTTGCATGCAAGCAAGGTACAAAGCTAGATTTTGATCTTCTTTTTTTCCTATTGATGAAGAATAATGGATTTTGATGTTGATTTGCTTTGTGATGTAGGTTCCCGACTTTACACAGCCTAGAGGGAACTGGTTTAGCATTTACTCCATGTACCAGGCTCTGCATCCTAACTATAGAGCGATCATGCATAATTGGGGATTTTGGACATTCTTTTCCATCCTTCCCATCGTTGTCCCTAGGGTTACCTCTGGGCATTATCTGAGTGCTGGTTTCACCAGACTCAATCATTCCATTTGTTGGACTATGAGGTGATGATGATGTCGATGGATTAGCGGTTTATCACAAGTATGGAGTTTGGAGGGACACCAGTGCCTTGTATGGCGGATATTACCCCGACTATCGTCAGATCCTAGCTAGGAGTTCCGGTGGAGGCACTAAAGGGAAGGACTATTCATACAGGTCCTTTGAGCGTAGATGCTATGAGCAGGCTATTGAGTGAGCCTATACCCGCTGATGTGAGAGTCAGGGATCGCATTCTTCGGCGATTGTTTCTGATGATTATTAGGGGCTGCTTCATAGCTGATAACTCTTCTACGGTGCCATTCACTTTGATCAGCGCAACACGACACATGGACCATATTAAAGAGTATGATTGGGGTTCCTACACCTTTGCCTATTTCCTCAGGGGAATGCGCATGCGTTCGCAGGGCTTGATAGAGGCTTGGCTAGGATTTTACCCATTTTTGCTGGTGAGTATTTCTCATATAATTTCCTAAGTACAGGTTAAGAGTGTTGACTGACAGCAGATGTTTGCCTTTCTGTTGGAAGTTCTGGGCCTATGAGAGGCTCCCATGTTTCATCTTGTGAGTGTGTTAGGTTTGGATACCGACCCACGAGGACGGTGATGGCATCATTCCATACTGGCGGAGGTCCCTGTAGCTGAGGGTTTCACTCATAGCCGCCTACAGCTGGAGTTGTTGATAGCTGATGTCATCACATGGATTCCCTAGTCAAGGGAGCTTTTGAGCATTGGATTTGAGGATGGGTACCCAACTGGTGTCGAGTATGTGATTTCCACCCGTAGGATTCCTCTCTTCACAGTTGGAGGATGGGAACTCTATTTAGGAGAGCGTGCTATCAGGAGCACCACAAGAGAGATTCGTATACCGATCTTGCCTCCTGCCAGGCGTTATTAGCCTATTTCACAGTCACCCGTCATTGATATCCTGTTGTTGGGTGTTGACAATTTTTCATTATCAGAGGGTCCCTGAACTCAGGAGATATTTCAGTATTGGTGGTTCCCTCGTTCCATTGGAGCCCAGACCCGTGCCACTTAGTTCATGGGGGGTATGACGGATTGGCTAGCCTGTGTCTGAGATTCGACTCATTTGACACAAATTGACAGTTTGACCCGGCAGTTGGACTGGGCACATTTCTTTATCCGGCACTTGGGCAAAGATCCTTCAGATGTAGATGCTTTTGATCCTTCCAGCTCTGGCACTGGCCCTTCAGGTGACCCATATGGCTTTACCGGTGCAGATCCTCCCTTGTATAGGCCTGACATCCCTGTGGATAGAGATCAGTGACTCAAGAGGAGTTACATCAGGTGGACAGAATTGATGATGTAGACACCATTGTCTTCTTCTGATGTATATTCTCGTTTTCTCTTTTGATAGGCCTCTGTTAGACACTGGGTGACTTTCCCCCATTCTCATTATATCTTTTGATAGGGCTCTATTAGATGTAGGGTATTTGTGCCCCATTTCCCTGTATTTCTAGCTGTACAGAGATGTATTAGATGATGATATACTTAGGAATGTATGTATAGTTTTCCATTCCCTATATCATATTGTCATCTATTCTTTATCATGCATGTATTATGTTATGCATATATATGTATGTCCAGAGATATTCAGCATTGACCCCTGGATGGTCTTATGATATGGCCAACACAGATGTCTTCTTCAACAGTTAGCCACATTGATCATACCCCACCAGTATTGGTGGCATCCCATCTGAGATCGTGGTATGATAGTATGTCACCTTCAGACAGGGTGACAATAAATCAGTTATTACAGCATACTATGACACTCCCGATGTTTCAGGTTCCCGTAGGCTTTGTAGAGGGTATGCTGGAGCATTGGATACTGGAGAGGGAGGTCTTCCGATTTAGCATCCACGAGTTGACTCCTACTCTAGAGGAGTATGCACGGTTGATGGTGCTGCCATTGGACAAACCTTGCGCGTGGATGGCCGTCGGCGACATGAGTCGACAATTTACGACCCTCACCCGGCTGAGGCATAGAGTTGTGCAGGATGAGATCACATCTGGTCACATTATATCCTAGCATTTTCTGATGGATAGATTTGGCTCTGAGGATAGTTATACACGGCACTCTGGGGATTTCACCATGCCAGAGGATCATTGGAACTCAGCTAGAGTAGACATCTTGCTACTGTACATATTGTCGTATATATACATGACACGGTACATGGATGAGCTAGATATTGGCGTCAACATAGAAGTGAGAGCTCTCAGGAAGGGTCACACCATTGTACCGATGATCATAGCAGAGACGCTGAGATCATCCATATATTACAGGACTTACCCTATAGGGGTATTCATAGGTAGTTCGGTCATGTTGTACGTGTGGTTTATGTCACACTTGCGACTGATTGGCACTTTCAGACAGCACGGGTATTGTTTCACCCATGAGATAGCTATGTCGTACTCTTTTCAGCATGTGGAGTGTATAGATCCTGCATCTTGGTCCGTTTTCCTGGCAGGGATCGGAGATCCGTTTGATATATTACCGTGTACATGGCTCAGCTCACCCTACAGCTTCATCACTCATGCTCCTGGCATGGATTATCTCCCTCTAGCTTGTTTGAGAGGTATGACTACTTACCACCCACTGGCCGTGATGTGTCAGTTTGACCAGGTCCAGGACTTCCATCCTTTTGAGGGGGCATTGAGTCAGTGTTTAGCTTCTTGCCACTTATCACCAGAGGATAGATCCTGGTTGTATGCCTGTTGGGATCAACGTGAGCTAGCTGAGTTTTTCGTTAGCCACCCGGGTTGTTCTGCAGAGTATTCCGAATGGATGGCGACAGAGACGACATTGACTATGGTAGTATCCACAGTGCATGGGATTGATTCCGATGATGGGGAGCCTATGGAGGAGACTTTTATTTCCACTGAGGAGGATTTGACTACTGGGTTGCCAGCAGTTATGATGGATTCTCCCAAAGACGAAAAGCTATTGTGATTCAAAGATTCAAAGACAATATTTAGAGCAGAGTCTTCATCTGATGACCTTTGAGAGAGATCAGGCTAGGGCCTTGATGTTGATAGCTCTTGATGGGAGAGACACCGCTCTATTGGAGATAGATAAGGCCAGATCAGCCATAGATGCATTGATTATAGAGCGGGATGTTGCCCTATCTGCCCGGGATGTGGCCGTCACAAATAGTGCTTCAATGAGATCCCTTACGACTGACATCCTTGCCGATATGAGTGTATACATTGATGAGCATCATGCCACCATACAGTTGGCCTCGGATCTGCTAGCTTGTGTAGATACCATTGGGTAGGAGCTTGCATCATTACCTCCTTCTTCGGAGAGGGATGTTATGTTAGATCTGATAGTCCGCATACATACAGATCCATAGATAGACTTGTATTTTCCTGCATAGACTAGCTTAGCCATTTTGTCATGTACAACACATATGTATATATCAAACAACATTATATATGACAGGGAAATATATTTTGAATCCTTTCCCTTTCAGTTGTGCCTTAATACTTGCTTGATATTTGCCTATTTCTTCAGGGCTTGTGATCTTGATATATTCTGAACTCATCCTTGATGTGTGGACATTGAGACATCGCAGGATATTTCAGAATGGATCATTGATCTGTGTGTATCCCTACTCTCTTTGATGTCTTGGGACTTGTTTCTGTATGGAAATGTGTAGAGGAGTGTGACTTTTCCGCTTTGAGATTGATCGTACCACAGATGGTCGCCAGTACTCCTATTTAAGAGGAGCCTAGGTAGTTCCATCTCTTATGGATTGGTGTTGCTCTTTGAGGACTCAACCGCAACTTAGATGGTCGCCAATTGTCCCATTTGTGTGGGGAGATCAGTTAGTTCCATCCCTTTGGTCTGAAGCCGATGAAAAGTGGTGGATAGAAGTTTTATCCCAGTACCGTGTGACAAGTATTTGTGTTTTGGTATGGGGTTAGACCGAATGATAAATGACTGCCTACGTACTCTTATTGAAGATGAGATCAGGTCTACGTAGTTCGAACTTGGTGTAAGAGGTTCGACACTGAATGTAAAAGGGTGTAGGAATGTTTTTGTTGTTTTTGTTTACGTAGAGAAAGGGCAGAAATGTTTTTGTTGTTTTTGTTTTTGTAGAGAAAGGGCAGAAATGTTTTTATTGTTTTTGTTTTATTGCAACCAGGACATATAAAATATGGTTGCCTACATACTCCCAGGTATCAGGGAGATCAGGTCGTCGTAGTTCCCCCCTCAGGACGATTTGCAGCCAAAGAAAAGTTTAATCCCATGTGCAGGCTAAACTGCAGGGGAAAAAAAAGTTTGATCCCATGTTTGGGACAAACTGCAGGTGTGAAAAAGTTTGATCCTAAGTTCAGGACAAACTGCAAGTGTGAAAAAGTTTGATCCTATGTTCAAGACAAATTGTAGGTGTGAAAGGTTCAATCCCTGGTGGGATAACCAAAATTGTATGAAAGGTTTGAAATGAAGTGAAACCAGGCTACTGGCTTGAAGAGTATGTTTCCCTGAGGGGAAGAAGAGTATAAAGAAGATTTTGTATGTAAGAAAGGGTTAGAAAACCTGAATGATAGGTGATCTGATGATCTAAAACCAGGATATTTGCTTGATGGTAACCTCAGACATAGTACCATTTCAGTGTGTCCGAGTTGATGAGTTATAGAAATTAATCGTCGTCCATTTCCTGTAGTCTGAGAGCGCCTCTTATCAATACCTCCTTGACAACAAATGGGCCTTCTCAATTTGGAGCGAATTTTCCCTTAGATTAATCTATGTTACAATGATCTTCTTCAAAACCAAGTTATGTTGTTTAAACTTCCGTAGCTGAACTTTTTTGTTGTAGGATCCGGCGATCCTTTGTTGATATAACTGGCCATAGAAGATAGTCGCGATTCGCCTTTCATCTATTAGAGACAATTGGTGATATTTGTCTTGTACCCATTGGTCTTCATCCATCTGAGCATCCATCAACACTCTGAGGGATTCCATTTCCACCTCTATGGGGAGTACTGCTTCCATCCCATAGGTTAATCAGTAGGGGGTTGCCCCAATGGAAGTATGCATTGAAGTTCTGTAGGCTAATAAAGTCAGAGGCAACAAGTCAGGCCATCCTTTGTGATTGGCGGACATCGTTTGCATGATTTTCTTGATGTTTTTATTAGTCGCTTCAACAACACCATTCATCTTTGGACGGTAGATGACATAGTTAAGGTGTTTGATGTGGAATTTACTGCATAGCTCCTTCATCATTTTATTGTTCAGGTTCTTAGCATTGTTTAACACAATTACCTCTGGTTGTCCATATCGACAAATGACATTATTTCTGATGAAAGAAATGATGACTTCTTTGGCAACCCTGGGGAAGGAGGCTGCTTCTACCCACTTGGCGAAGTAGTCGATCATGGTGAAGATAAGTCGATGCACATTATTGGCTTTGGGCTCGATGGGCCCGATCACATCCATTCCCCACATTGAGAAGGGCCAGGGAGAACTCATATTGTGGAGTTCCCTTGGAGGGGCGTGGATAGCATTCCCATGAATTTGGGATTGGTAGCATCTCTTGACGTGATCATCACAGTCAGCCTTGAGATTAAACTAATAATGCCCTGTTCTGAGAATCTTCTTAACAATTAAGGGTCCGCTCATGTATGGGCCACATACTCCACCATGGATTTCATCCATGAGCCCTTGAGCTTGGTCTTTGTCTAGACATCTAAGGACACCTAATCCTGCATCTCTTTTGTAGAGTGCATCTTCGCTCAGGTAAAGTTTTATAGCCAATCGATGGATCTGCCTTTTTCAGTCGGGCTCGCCTCAGCGGGTGTAGATCCATCTCGTAGATACTCCTTGATATGTTGATGCCAAGGGTGTTGGATAGGAGGTAGCTCATCTGATATTTCTCCAACGTAGTTACCATAGGCTGGAGCCTTTTGTTGGGCAAATGGGATGCTTGGCATATTTTCCTTGTCATGTATATTGATCAAGGAGGCCAAAGTTGCTAGCACATCCGCAAAATCATTCTTATTCTGAGGAATATGGAGGAAGTTTACTTCTTCGAACTCCGAAGCCATCTGTGAAACTTGTCGATGGTAAGGCAACAAATGTAGCTCTTTGGTTTGATAGATTCTTGTGGTTATTCTGATTACCAACTCCGAATCCCCAAAGACAGTTAACCGTCTGATGCCCATTAAACGTGCAAGTTTTAGCCCCATGATACAACCTTCATATTCAGCTATGTTGTTGGTGCTGACAAACTACAATTTTATGGTGATGGGATACTGCTCCCCCATACCGGATACGAGAACTGCTCCAGCTCCAGAGCCTTCTGTGTTAACAGCTCCATCAAAATACATTTTCCACGTATGGCATGCATTGTACTAATGGTGTTACTAAACTACCATTACCCCTTCATCGGGGAAGTATGTTTCCAAGGGTTTTAAATCCCTAAAAAGCAAGCGGCGTGACGAGTTGATCCGCAATTCCTTGACCTTTGATAGACTTTTTACATCACGTGAGACGATGTCAAATTCTTTGTAGGATCAATCGCCATCCGGATGTACCGATAATTCAAGATGTGGGCTTCTTGAACACGTACTTTAGAGGATCCACGCGGGATATGAGATGGGTTGTGTGACCATGGAGGTAATGTTATAACCTCATGGAAGCCCATGCTAAAGCAAAACAAGTATTCTCAATCAGAGTGTACTTGTGTTCACTGCTGCTGAATTTTTTGCTGAGGTAGTAGATAGCTCACTCTTGGCCTCTATCGTCTTTCTATCCCAGCATGCAGCCCATGGCATTGTCATTAATGGACAGGTCCATGAACATGAGAACATCATCCCTGGGAGGTACCAAAATAGGAGCATTAACCAACTACTCTTTGTAAGGAAGGCTTTTTGACACTCATCATTCCATTTCATGGAGGAGTTCTTCCTTAACAACTTGAAGATGGGCTCACAGGTTGCTGTGAGTTGAGAGATGGACCGACTAATGAAATTGATTCTTCCAAAAAATCCTTGTATTTCTTTCTCTGTCTGAGGAATGGACATTCCTTGATGGCCTGGATTTTGGTGAGATCCAGCTCAATCCCTTTATGGCTGACTAGGAAGCCTAGCAACTTGCCTGATTTAACACCAAAGGCGCACTTGGCTGGATTCAACTTCAAGTTGTACTTACGTAACCCGTTGAAAAGCTTTCTGAGATGGTCTAAGTGGTCTTCCTCTCTTCGGGATTTGACAATGATGTCGTCCATGTAGATCTCTAACTCTTTATGCATTAAGTCATGGAAAAGAGCCATCATAGCTCACTGATAGGTTTCTCCGACATTGATGAGGTCAAATTACAACCGTCTATAACAAAAGGTTCCCCACGGCGTGATGAAAGCAATTTTCTCACGATCCTCCTCAGCAACCATAATCTGATGATACCCTGCGAAGCAATCCACAAAGGAGTAAATGCCATATTGAGCAGTATTGTCAATGAGAATGTGGATTAATGGCATGGGAAAGCTATCCTTAAGGCAATCTTTGTTCAGATCCAGGTAATCCACGCAAACTCGCACCTTTCCTCTAGGTTTAGGCATGGGGACTATGATTGATAGCCATTCAGGATATGTAGACACCATGATGATTCCCGCTTGAAATTGTTTCACAATTTCTTCTTTAACCTTTAAACTCCACTCAGGTTTCAATCGCCTGAGCTTCTGCCTGACTGGCTTGAATCTCTCTTTAATGGGAAGGCGATGAAGGACAATGTTAGTGGAAAAACCCACCATGTCTTCATGAGACCATGCAAACACATCCTGGAATTAGGTTAGTAGCGCAACCATGTCATTCCTTTGGCTTGGAGTGAGGTCTGAACCAATCTGGATTAGCTTAGGGTTTTTTAAGGTTCCGAGATTGAAAGATGTGGTTTGATTAAGGTTAGGTTTAGGTTTGTCTTCGACCCATTCCTTGATCTCCTGAGGTATCTCAATGTCCTCTTGTATTTCCATCAAGTATGAGTCCAACTTTTCATCAAAGTTACAGTCCTTGTGGAGAAAAAGGCACCTCATCGCAAGCAATGCAGCACATCTAAATTCAGAGTCCTGAAACAAAATATGCTTTCACTTAATATATGAAATTGTTCAATCATGCAAAGTGTTAGCATGTACTAATAAAATAACTGCTAATACTGTACAGAAAAGTAAGCAGTTAAAGTTATCTACAGGGCAGATGGAATTTCTGCCCGTTTTACCCTCGTCGACTAATGAATGGAGTGTTGTTCCAATTATCGAGGGTAAAGTTTTGATGGACTGCAGTGATGGAGGGGCTATCATCGTCCTCCTTTTCCCGAATTATGACCATAATGTCGGGACAATCATCGTTTGGAGTGTATCTATTTGTGTGCTCATCATGAAAAAGGATGCGTAGATGAGACAAACTCCTGGCGATGTCTTGTTTATGTCTTCGTTCCTCTTCTACCACTTTGGGATCAGGAATCAGGACCTCTTTTGCTTTAACCGATATCAGTCTGGGAAATAACATAGCCATGATATGGGCTGGAACCTTTACCGGATACTGTATAAGCTCAGGATTTACAGGTGGAGACAATCGTCGTGTGGCTAAAGTTGAAGGAATCTATTTGTGCTTATGAGGATTCCTGTGACTGGAGCTAGTAGAATAGCCTAATCCAGCTGTCCTTGTTTAACTGGGCACTTGAATAGGGTGCTTAATACCCTGGTGATCTTTGACCAACCCTTGTCCAGGTTGATAACCCAATGATATCATTTCTTGAGTAACCGACAGTACTTCGACAAAAATCTTGGGTGTGAGAGGTGGCGCCCCAATGGGATGGTAATAAGTGTTTTTCACCTCCAAGGCATGGAAACTGACCGGCTTAACTTCTGAATTGAAGCTGATTAGTGACATACCACGTTGTTCAGGACATTCCGGCTCAGCATTATCAGTGACTAGGTTATTGTTAATAATGTACTTGAGTTGTTGATGAAGGGTGGAAAGGACGGCTCCAGCCATATAAATCCATGGTCTTCCCAAAAGCAGGTTATATCCTGTGGCTATTTTGAGCACGTGAAAGGATACATTGAATGTATGTGGACCAATCTCCACTGGTAATTCAATCACTCCAATGGCGTTTCGTCGGGACCCATCAAAAGCTTTGATAACCGTATGGCTGCTTTTGATCCTCTTGGGGTTGATATTCATCTTCTCCAAGGTAGCATAAGGACAGATATTCAGAGATGAACCTCTATCTATCAAGAGTCCTCCTACCATGTATTCGGAGGACAAAATCGCTATGTGCAACGGCTTGCAATGACCGGTCCCTTCAGTGGGTATGTCGTCATCAGTGAAAGATATCACATTGTTGTTGAAAATGTGATCAACCAGATGTTGGAATTTTTCCACATCCACTGATTTCTGTAAATGGGCTTCTTCCAAGACCCTTATCAATATTTTCCTGTGATCTTCGGAAGAGAAAACCAAGTCCAGTATGAAAATTTGTTGTGGAGCTTCTCTCAAGCTTAAAACCACCTTGGCTTCATTATGGCCCATGGTACGGAGGAATTCTTCAATTTTCTCTATGGGAACTTTCCCATTTGATTTGATGGCAGGCTTCATCACCCGATGGGGAAGATACAGTTTGTTCTCCTTCGACACTGCATCAGTTGTATGTGATGTAGATCCTTTAGCCTGCCCATAATTCCATGGGACTTTGTGTAGGCTGACAACACGATATTGTGGTCTGAAGGGTAAGTTAATTGGCTCTAGTGCAACCACTTTCAAAGGATTGTCAGTACCTTTGAGTTGAATTGCTTATATTGTGAGTGGTCTGGCAGCCAAATCATCCTCGTGCGGATACAATCGCTTCTGCCATCCTTCCATTTTGTAGGACATGTGTTCCCACTCTCGAGTAACAAAGTGTCATCGTCTGCGCCATTTACAGGACAATCATCACAATTAAATTTTGAATGAGGTGGCGGAGTGCCCAGCATTCTTCTGTGTTGTGACCGCGAGAGAGGGAGTGATATTAGTATACTCTCTCGGAATTAAACCGTCTGGAATGGGGATTGATTGGAGGTAGAAAGGATGTAATTCTTTCTTCATTGATCAACATTTGAAATATCTCCTCCATAGGTTGGCCAAGATATGTAAATTCCCGTTTGTTGGAAAAATCTCGACGGGCTTTGGCACTTGCTCTTTTCGCAACTTTATCCTCCAGTGTTTCTGTAAGACCCCAACTTAATATAAATGAAATTGAATTTGCTCTATTTATTATTTTGAAATAGTAAGGGTTGATTTGATTGATGTGGTTAGTTATGGGTAAAATGCGCAAATATCTTAAATAAGCAAGTGGTTATAAAATATTCATTGTTGTCGGGGAATATTCATTTGGTCGTGGAATATTCTTACTATCGGGGAATATTCATACGACGGCGCAGCCTTGTGTGGGCCCCATAATAGAAAGTGATTGGATGAAGAAAATGACAAGTATAAGTTGTTTATAAATAACGACATAGTTGTTACCGTTAATACTATTGGAATACCCGGTGGTTAAAACACAGTAGCACACGGTATTGCACCAATTATTGATTCTCACGTAAGAATGCATTACTCAATAATTGTTACAGTAATTACTGTTCAATATTTTATTTTATTGATTCAATAATTTTTGATATTTTATATTATTGTTGTCTCAATAATTGTCACTACGTTTTCATTATCGATCAATAATTCATATTATTTGAATAATAATATTATTAGATAGCATTATTGATAATTGTCTAGAAAGTTACATCTAAGGAGAGGTTTGGTAACCTAATTCATTATCCTTATTGAAAATCCCCTCTTTCCGAATAATTCATATTAATATTATTTGTGAATAATTAATTATTGATTTATATGATAAGATAAATATTCATTTTATGTGACATAGATGGAGAAAATTTTAATGTGACAATTGTTAAAAAATGATATTTTATCTTTTATGATAAAATAATTCATTTAAATATATTATTATATTATAATAATATAATAATGATGATATTTTTACAATGAATGTGTAATATGAATAAATGAGGAGGAAGAGTATTTTTTGTTAAAAATTGTTTAACACATGTTTTGTGTGTTGGTGGGCCCCATTTTGTGACCGAGAATTGGATTATAGCCGTAAAATCGTCTCAGTATGTGGATTTCGAACTTCGCTGGAATTTGGAAAAACTTAAACTTACAAAAGTTGTAGAGAATTGAATTTCCTATTAAATGGACATAAGATTCAAATTTTTTTGATAAAATGGCTATTTATTATGAATTATTGAAGTTCCAGAATAATTGATTTTTGAAGTTTTAAACATTTTTTTAAGAAAAATGTTTTTTTAATTTTGGTGAGGTGGGCCCCACTTGGTTGATGTTTTGGATCAAAAGAAGTAATTAGGAAATTTAAAAAAAAATATTAAATATTTTATTAAATTTTCTCATTATTACTTTAGTGTTCTAAGCATTTTTTTGTTACATAAATAGGTGTGTTGGGTTAGAATTGAAAATCACACCGTAAACTTAAATCTTTTGGAAAAACTAAAATTAAATAAATTAAATTTTCTATATTTATTATCTTGAAATAATAAGGAGTTAATTTGATATAATACTTTGGTTATGGGTGAAATGTGAAAATTTTACAAAATAAGCAAGTGGTTATAAAATATTTATTTTGTTTGGGAATATTCGCTTGTTCATGGAATATTCTTATTGTTTGGAATATTCAAATTTGCTATATTTATTATCTTGAAATAATAATTCGTGGGCCTCATAATGTAATAACTTTCAAAATGATGAAGAAAACGACAAGTTTGAGTTTTTATAAATAATATTCTACAGAATAGTTGTTACCGCCATTCGTGGGCCTAACACTGTTGGAATAACCTATGGTTAAAATACAATGTCTGGCGTGGTCAAGTTGATAAATACGACACTGGCGTGGTATTGATTGCATTAAGATTTTTTGAATTATTGATTCTTACGTAAGAAGGCATTACTCAATAATTGTTACAAAGAATTACTTTTCAATATTTTATTTTATTGATTTAATAATTGTTGCTTGATATTTTATATTATTGTTATTTCAATAATTATCATCGCATAGTATTTCCCATTATCGCATCAATAATTCATATTATTTGAATAATATTATTAGATAACATTATTGGCAATGTCTAGAAAGTTCTCGCTCTAGGAGAGGTTTGGTCACCTAATTGCGCCAAGAAGAAGGAGAAATCCTTATTGAAAGCCCCTCTTCCTGAAACTACCGTCATTCATAATTGTGATTCTCGTAATATTATTTATGAATAATTAATTATTGGTTTTTATGATAAGAAAATATTTATTTGATGTGGATATAAATGATAGATTTATTTATTTTATGTGGTTATAATTGAAGGATTTAATGTTTAGGTATTTTATCAGTATTTTTGTCAGAATGGAGGTATTAAAAATTAAATCAGTATTTTTACGATATATTGCGTGAGTTATAATTTTTAATCCGACCGTTGGATCGTTGTATTTTTGGATATGTTATACATATATAAGTTGAGTATATGTCCACAAATTTTGAACCGTTAAAAATGAACGTATGATTTGTTATGAATTTTAAGAGGTGACTGATTCAAAAATTAGGTTTATAAATGATTTTGGTGGAAAATTCTAGAATTTAGTGGGCCCCACTTGTGGTTGGTGAAGAAATATGCTGAATTTTATTTCAAATGTGGTGGGTGACAATAGTAGCAGGTAAAGCCATCAGGTAGCAGCTCAAGTCTGCTTCGGCGTGCTTACATTTTCCTATAAATAGAGGGCTAAGTTAGAATTGAAAATCACACCAGAAACATAAGCTTTCTCTCTTTCTCTCTATATTATCGAGCGTATTTTGTGAGTATATTTAGATACTTTGAGAGTTGTTGTCAAAGATAAGTTTCATTCAAAGATCACTTCCGACCTTTCATTCCGGCAATCGATTCTTTGAGAGGTAAGGAAGTTATTTTCTTCTTAAATGATATTATTTTTCTTTAATATCATTATGCCAAAATATTGGTTTGAAATTTTTAATCAAATTTGGAACTTTTGTGTTGGGGTTACTATTCACGTATACGACACTATTCACGTATACGATACTATTCACGAATACGGCACTATTCACCGAAAAATGAAATTTTCTCTTTTTCGTCCCAGATGTCTTTTATGGTTACTATCTTTGATTGTATCCATGTTTTGATCTTTATTTTTGAATTCTACTTCACACTTGGTTATTATGGAGTATTATTGAATTTGATAAACCAAAATACTTAATCCCTAATATTTGTCCTTTTGTCTTCATCGGATTCGTTCTCTAAAATGTTTTCATCATCCTCAGTCCTTTATGGTGGTACTTGATGAATATCTTTGGCCTGTAGTGCAAACATGAATGATTACCTGATGAATATCTTTGGCCCGTAGTGCAAAGATGAACAGGTGTTGAGATGAACATGACCAACTGGTGATACAAATGAATATCTTTGGCCCGTAGTGCAAAGATTTATATTGATTGATGTTACAGGGATAGAATATTGATGATGGACTTTTAAATTCATAGATGATAGTAGATTTCATTCTCTACTTAACTCTTCTAATGAATTGTTATTTCCGCTGCAGTTGTTGATCTAAAACTTGTTATCGATTATATTCTATCAGATTTTTCCCTGTTGAAGACTAAGGATAATTTGTTGTATATTATCTTAGTCATAATATTCTTTACTGGGCTAGTTGAGCTCACCCTTTTCCTTTTTGTTCCATTTTTCTTCTGTGAGCGAGAACATAGCGAGAACCAAATGGGGTATAGAGTGATGGTCCTAGACAGTTGTTTTAGCAGTCCTCACTATTTTTGTAAAATAGTACATCAATAATTGTACGAGGACTTTATTTGGGTGTTGATATTGTCTAGAAGACAATATTTGTATTTAAACTCATAGTATGTGTTGACGTATTTTGCACGACAATTGTATTAATAAAGTTGTAGTTGTTTTTCTGTACCATGTATTTGGCGACTCAGAATGAGTGATGTATAGCTATTTTGGGGGCGTCATAGTTGGTATCAAAGCTTAGGGATATGGTCTCCAAGCGAGATCGGGGAATAGAACTAGGAGGGAGAGATGAGTAAATCCTTCAGCTAGTGTGTCCTACCTAAGCTTATTTGTTAGTCGGTCATAATATAGGGATATTATGTGATATGTTAATTTGTTTAATTAACCCCTGTTTTATGGCAATTTTTAAGAATGGCAGCTGAGAACGTTAACAATGGAGTTTATGAGACTGTGGAACAACCTTTGATTACCAACCAAGAGAACGTGCAATAGGAAGGCAATATTCTTCCTGTAAACAACACTACCGAGCAAACGATGAATGATGTGAGGTTTAGAAGCTTTTTATAGTTCATGCAAAATCAGACGAGGGAGACTCGTGTACAAAATACGGGTGGAAATGATAGCAACGCGCGATTAATCACAGCTAAGCAGTTCAAGGAGTTGGGACCACCAGATTTCTGGGGAAAGCCCGATCCGATTAAGGCAGAAATGTGGGTTAAGCAAATGAGCAAGATATTTGATGTCTTGGGCTGCACGGAGGAACAGAAGGTTCTATTAACCACCTTTATATTTAAGTGGTGAGGCATTCTCGGTGGGAATCAGGAAGCGCACTCACCAAACCGCACTCAACATGTCTTGGGAAAAATTTTAGAAACTGTTCAATGACAAGTACTTTCCTGAAAGTATTCATCATATGAAGGAGGTAGAGTTTATTAGACTGGAACAGAACAATATGACGGTGTCCAAGTACGAGGCGAAGTTCGCGGAGTTATCCATGTTTGCACCTCATTTGGTAGAAAATGAGGGACGTATGATGCGGATGTTTCTGAGAGGTCTAAAACCCGAGATTCGATAATATCTTATCTCTCATAAATTTTTTTTATATTCAGATGTTGTAAACAAGGCTCAATTATTAGAGCGTGATAATGAGTATGTTCAACCGAGGGACCACAACCAGGGTCATACCGGTGACAGGAGTCATCGAAGCGATGATAACCAGCGAGGAGGGAAGAATACAGACAAAAGTGGTAACCAATCGGGTGGTCATCGTTGCCATGACAATAGGAGAGGTGAGTCAAGTGGAAATTTCAAAAAGAGGAGATTCAACAATGACGAAAAGACATCAGCACCAGCACCAGCACCAACAACAAATTCTAGGGGAGGAGAATGACCGCCACTTAGATGCTATAGATGCGGAAATGAGGGACACATAAGTCCAAACTGTTCACAGCCTTCCAAGGTGTGTTTTAATTATGGAAAAGACGGTCACATAGCCCGATTTTGTCTGATAGCAAAGTCAAGTCAAACTGGGACAACGGCACCAAAGGCGACTACGGACAAAACAAAGTCGATGGTTCAAGGAAGGGCGTTTGTCGTGACTGGCCAAAACGCGAGAAACCCGAACGAGGTGATCACGGGTAAGCTAATCTTGAACTCTTGCGAAGTTTATACCTTACTATAAACCGGTTTTACCCATTCTTTTATCTCTCCTGCTTGTGCTAACGTTTAAACTTGACTCCGGAGAAATTGGACTTTAACTTATCTGTTGAAACTTCGTTGGGTGAAACCTTTGTTACATCTACAGTTGATAAATCTTGCTTGATCCAAGTTGGCACAATCACATTACCTATTGATCTTATCTCTTTAAAGATACTTGCATTTGATGTGATTTTAGGGATTGATTAGTTAACCACTCATCATGCCAAAATTGATTATTTTCGTAATGTTGTTAGTTTTTATATTCCTAACCAACCTGTTATACGAATCAAGCAACTAAACCACTAAAATCAATCACGATCATATCAAGCCATAAAGCTATTCGTTTATTGAAAAATGGATGTCAAGCTTTCTTAGCCCATATTATGGACTTGAACAAAAACACGTCAAATTTGAATAATATTCATGTTGTTAATGAATTTCCTGACGTATTTCTTGAAGAACTTCCTGGTCTACCTCCAGAACGAGAAGTTGAATTCTTTATTGATCTTGAACCGGGTACAAAGCCCATTTCTAAAACCCCATATCGAATGGCTCCTATTGAACTTCAGGAGTTAAAAGTCCAACTACAGGAATTGTTAGACATCAGTTTCATTCGTCCTAGTACATCTCCTTGGGGTGTTCCTATTTTATTTGTAAAGAAGAAAGACGGGAGTATGCGACTTTGTATTGACTACCGAGAATTAAACCATGTCACCATCAAGAATAGGTATCCACTACCTCGCATTGATGACCTATTTGACCAGTTGCAAGGAGCACAATTCTTTTTAAAGATCGATCTTCGTTCTGGATATCATCAGTTGAAGATTAAAACTGAGGATATTCCAAAGACTGCATTCGTAACTCTCATGCGGGCATTATGAATTCTTAGTCATGTCTTTTGGATTGACTAATGCTCCTGCTGCTTTCATGGATATGATGAACCGTGTATTCAAGGAATATTTGGATCAGTTCGTTGTTGTCTTTATTGATGACATCCTTATCTATTCCAAAAGTCGTGAAGATCATGAGCACCATTTGAAGCTGGTACTTCAAAGACTTCATGACAACAAGTTATACGACAAGCTAAAGAAATGCGAGTTATGGCTTAAGGAAGTAGCATTCCTTGGGCACGTGGTGTCAAAACATGGAGTATCTATTGACCCGGCAAAGATTAAAGTAATCCAAAGTTGGGAGGAACCAAAGTCGGCGGCCAAAGTGCGTAGCTTTTTGGGCTTAGCTGGTTATTATCGGAGATTCGTGGAAGGATTTTCTCGAATCGCTACTCCGTTAACTCAGCTGACTCAAAAAGATACAAAATTCGTATGGAGCGAGGAATGCGAGAAGAGTTTCCAAGAGCTCAAGAGGAGACTCATTTCGACACCTGTTCTGACAATACCATCTAGTTCGGATGGATTTGTTATCTACATCGATGCTTCAGGCAAAGGGTTAGGATGTGTTCTCGTACAACACGAGAAAGTCATAGCCTATGCCTCGCGACAACTCAAAGAATATGAGAGGAATTATCCTACTCATGATCCGGAGTTAGCAAAAGAATTTTTTTATGCTGAAAATCCGGAGACACTACACCGTATGGGGAGAAAGTGGAGATTTATACGGATCATAAAAGCCTCAAATATTTCTTCACCCAAAAGGAACTCAACATGTGGCAACGACGCTGGCTCGAGTCATTGAAGGATTACGACCATAGCATTCAATATCATCCTGGAAAAGCAAACGCTGTAGTAGACGATTGAGTAAAAAGATCGTATGCGGCACGAAAAGCAATGTTGTTAACATAAAGGCCCATTTTGTACGACTTACAAAGGATGGAGATAGATTTAAAGGCTCCAAGTACCCACGTGATGATGGAAAATATACGAGTAGAATCGACTTTAATCGATAAAGTTAAAGTTGCTCAAGCTACAGACCTGGAGCTGATGCGTATGAAAAAGAAAGTGTAAGAAGGTGCTATTCTAGAGGCAAGAATTGATGAAGAAAGAATACTTAGAGTCAACTCCAGACTTTGTGTTCCTAATGATTTTGACTTGAAGCACAGAATCATGATGGAGGCACACAACACACCATTTGCAATCCATCCTGGGAGTACCAAAATGTATCCCAATATGAAGAAAGAGATCGCGGAGTTTATCTCGAGGTGTTTAACTTGTCAACATGTAAAGGCGAAGCATCAAGTGCCAAAGGGTCCATTGCAACCACTTGAGATTCCGAAATAGAAGTGGGAACACATTACTATGGATTTCGTTATGGGTCTTCCCAAGGTTTCTTAAGGTATAGATGCGATTTGGGTTATTGTTGATAGATTAACCAAGTCGGCTCATTTCTTGCCCATACGTGAGACTTATTCCCTTGAACGTCTTGTTAGTATGTACGTAAATGAGATTGTGAGATTGCATGGCATGTTAGTATCAATAGTTTTTGATCGTAACCCAAGATTCACTTCACGATTTTGGGTTAGCTTGCGAGAAAGCTATGGGCACAGATTTATTTATTGGGCCAAGATACCATCGCTCAAACCAGACGAACAATCGAGAGGACTATTCAAACTCTTGAAGATCTATTAAGACTCGTGTCCTAGACTTCAAAGGAGTTGGATAAGTATTTACCATTGGTGGAATTCTCCTACAACAACAAAGCTATCGCAAGTATAGGTATGGCTCCATTTGAAGCCTTGTATGGACGAAAGTGTCGCTCTCTAGTATGTTGGGATGAGGTGGGTGAAGCAACATTGTTGGGACCAGAATTAGTACGCATGACTACAGAAAAGATTCAAATGATCCGACAACGTATAAAGACCTAACAAGATCGACAAAAGAGTTATGCTGATCTTCATCGAAAGGACGTGGAGTTTAATATTGGAGATCATGTATTGTTACGTATTGCTCCATGGAAGGGAGTTACAAGATTCGGGAAGAGAGGAAAGCTCAATCCATGATTTATTGGTCCATTTCAGATTCTTGACCGAGTAGGAAATATAGCTTATAGACTCGCGTTACCTCCAAGCATGTCTCATGTTCATAATATTTTTCACATATCTATGCTTCATAAATATGTGAAAGACCCAAACAACATTATTGCGTTAGAACCAGACGAGATAGCCGAAGATTTAACGTACGAGGAGGTACCTATCAAGATATTGGATAGGAAAGAGCATATCCTACGAACAAAGGTTATACCACAAGTCAAGGTTTTGTGGAAGAACCATACTATTGAGGAAATAACTTGGGAGTTGGAATCAGAAATGAAAGAGAGGTACCCTCACCTTTTTGAAACACCAGGTACGTACGTCAATTTCGAGGATGAAATTTCATAAGGAGGGGAGGTTGTAAGACCCCAACTTATTATGAATAAAATTAAATTTTCTCTATTTATTATCTTGAAATAATAAGGAGTTAATTTGATATAATACTTTGGTTATGGGTGAAATGTGCAAATTTTATAAAATAAGCAAGTGGTTATAAAATATTTATTTTTATTTTGTATTCGTTTGGTCGGGGAATATTCTTTTGCTTGGGAATATTCGATTTACGCACGCGCAAATTCATTCGTGGGCCTCATAATGTAATAACCGCTTGGGATGAAGAAAACGACAAAGTTTGAGTTTTTATAAATAATGGCGAAGTTATTACTGTGAACACTCGTTGAATAACCTATGGTTAAAATACAATAATACGCGTGGTCAGCATAGTGAAGACACCAGATATTATTACGATTTTTTGAATTATTGATTCTTACGTAAGAAGGCCTACTCAATAATTGTTACAATAATTACTTTTCAATATTTTATTTTATTGATTCAATAATTGTTGCGTTGATATTTTATATTATTGTTATTTCAATAATTGTCACCGCATGATTTCCCATTATCGATCAATAATTAATATTATTTGAATAATATTATTAGATAACATTATTGGCAATGTCTAGAAAGTTCTGCCTAAGGAGAGGTTTGGTCACCTAATCATGCGCCGCCAATAAGGAGAAATCCTTATCGAAAGCCCCTCTTCCTCGAAAATGGCACTCGTTGTCATAATTGTGATTCTCGTAATATTATTTGTGAATAATTAATTATTAGTTTTAAGATAAAGAAATATTTATTTGATGTGGATATAAATGATGGATTTATTTATTTTATGTGGTTATAATTGAAGGATTTAATGTTGAGGTATTTTATCAAGATTTTTGTCGAATGGAGGTATTAAAAATCAAATCAAGATTTTTACGATATATTACGTGAGTTATAATTTTTAATCCGAATCGCTGGATCGTTGTGGATTTTTGGATATGTTATACATATATAAGTTGAGTATATGTCCACAAATTTTGAACCGTCAAAAATAAACGTATGATTTGTTATGAATTTTAAGAGGTGACTGATTCAGAAATTAGGTTTATAAATGATTTTGGTGGAAAATTCTAGAATTTAGTGGGCCCCACTTGTGGTTGGTGAAGAAATATGCTGAATTTTATTTCAAATGTGGTGGGTGACAATAGTAGCAGGTAAAGCCATCAGGTAGCAGGTCAAGTCTGCTTTGGTGTGCTAACATTTTCCTATAAATAGAGGGCTAAGTCAGAATTGAAAATCACACCAGAAACATAAGCTTTCTCTCTTTCTCTCTCTATATTATCGAGCGTTATTTTGTGAGTATTTAGATACTTTGAGAGTTGTCTGTCAAAGACAAGTTTCATTCAACATCACTTCCGACCTTTCATTCCGAAGTACTGATTCTTTGAGGTAAGGGATGTTATTTTCTTCTTAAATGATATTATTTTCTTTAATATCATTATGTCGAAATATTGGTTTGAACTTTTAATCAAATTTAGAACTTTTGTGTTGGGATTACTATTCACGATACTCACGGCATATATTCACGATATCTCGACATTATTCACGATCGACACTATTCACGTAAAAATGAAATTTTCTTTTTTCGTCCCCAGATGTCTTTTATGGTTACTATCTTTGATTGTATCCATGTTTTGATCTTTATTTTGAATTCTACTTCACACTTGGTTATTATGGAGTATTATTGAATTTGGATAAACCGAAATACGAATTCCTAATATTTGTCCTTCTGTCTTACTGGATTCGTTCTCTAAAATGTTTTTCATCATCCTTAGTCCTTTATGGTGGTACTTGATGAATATCTTTGGCCTGTAGTACAAAGATTAATGATTACCTGATGAATATCTTTGGCCCGTAGTGCAAAGATTAACAGGTGTTGAGATGAACATGACCAACTGGTGATACAAATGAATATCTTTGGACCGTAGTGCACAGATGTATATTGATTGATGTTAAAGGGATAAAATATTGATGATGGACTTTTAAATTCATAGATGATAGTAGATTTCATTCTCTACTTAACCCTTCTAATGAATTGTTGTTTCCGCTGCAGTTGTTGATCTAAAACTTGTTATCGATTATATTCTATCAGATTTTTCCCTGTTGAAGACTAAGGATAATTTGTTGTATATTATCTTAGTCATAATATTCTTTACTGGGCTAGTTGAGCTCACCCTTTTCCTTTTTGTTCCATTTTTCTTCTCAGGAAGCGATAACATAGTAGGAACCAGTTGGGGTATAGAGTGATGGTCCTAGACAGTTGTTTTAGCAGTCCTCACTATTTTGTAAAATAGTACATCAATAATTATATGAGGACTTTATTTGGGTGTTGATATTGTCTAGAAGACAATATTTGTATTTAAACTCACAGTATGTGTTGTCGTATTTTGCACGACAATTGTATTAATAAAGTTGTAGTTGTTTTTCTGTTTGGCGACTCAGAATGGGTGATGTATACCTATTTTGGGGGCGTCACATCTTCTCTCTTTATATTATCGAGCATATTCTTGTGAGTATTTTGATACTTTGAGTGTTGCTATACGGTGCAAGTTCCTTTTAGCGTTATATCTGATATTCCATCCAGAAGTACTATTCTTTCGTGGTAAGGAATGTTATTTTTTTTATAAATGATATTATTTCTTTCAATATCATTATGCCGAAATATTGGAAAGATTTTTCGTGTGAAATTCTTGTCCTTTAGTGTCGGGGATAGTATTCACGTATACGGCACTATTCACAGAAAAATTAAATTTTTATTTTTTTTGTCCAAGATATCTATTATAGATACTAGCTTTGATTGTATCCATGTTTTGGTCTTCATTCTTAAATTTTACTCCACTATGGTTATTTATGAAGTATTTTTGAACTTGGATTGTTTGAAGTATGAATCCTTAAAATTTGTTCTTTTGTTTCACTAGATTCGTTTCTTTAAAAATCTTTTTCATCATCCTCAGTTCTAAATGATGATATTACTGAATATCTTTGGCCCGTAGTGCAAAGATGAATGATTCTCTGATGAATATCTTTGGCCCGTAGTGCAAGATGAACAGGTGTTGAGATGAACATGACCAACTGATGAATATCTTTGGCCTGTAGGGCAAAGATGAATGAGTTACTAATAAATATCTTTGGCCTGTAGTGCAAAGATGAATAATTTATGTTACAAGGATAAATATTGATGATGGACTTTTAATTTCATAGATGTTAGTATATTTCATTGTCTACTTAACTCTTCTAATGAATTATTATTTCCGCTGCGAATATTGATCTGAAACTTGTTGTTAATATTCTATCAGATTTTTCCCTGTTGAGGACTAACGATAATTTGTTCTATATTATCTTAGTCATAATGTTCTTTACTGGGCTAGTTGAGCTCACCCTTTTCCTTTTTGTTCTATTTTTCTTCTTAGGAAGCGAGAATATAGCGGGGAGTAGTCGGGGTGTGGAGTGATATTCCATGGCAGTTGTTATAGTAGTCCTCACTATTTTGTAATGAGGACTTTATTTGAGTGTGGATATTGTCTAGAAGATAATATTTGTATTTAAACTCACAGTTTATGTGTTGTCATATTTTGAACGACAATTGTATTAATAAAGTTGTAGTTATTTCTATATCATGTATTTAGCGACTCAGAATGGGTGATGTATACCTATTTTTGGGGTGTCACAGTTTCACTTTCTGAAGGTGAGGATGGAATATTCATGACAAAAGGAAGGAGAGTAGTATGCTCCTGACTGATTAATTGGCGTGTGACTTGGTGTTGATGAATCACAAGTTCTGCCAATTGATCTACTTGTTTGCAAAGAGACTTAATCTTTCGCTCCATCATAAATTGGAACTGGGCATACTCCCATCTATCAGCACCGTCTTTGCTAGTCTGGGAGGATTCAACAACGTAATTGGAACTCTGTCCACTGCTCCAATTAATCATATTGACCTCTCCTTCTTTGTGTTGAGGAAGAGGATTGTCTTGCACATGAGGTTGGTCGGGTTTAGTCACGAAAATCTCCCCATTGTCGATCTTATGTTTCAAGGCCCAGCAATCCTGAGTGTCATGTCCCGGTGCCCCGATAAGCACACTTCCGAGTAGCATTGAAACCCTTCCCATTCGGGTTGGCTAGTGGAAGAAGATGTGTAATTTTCTTCTAAGTAGTCAGAAGAGTAAGGATATTCTCGAGCGAGTCCCATAAGGGTGTGAACACTCGAGGGCGTTTGACTTCTCCACCTTTAGGCAATGGAGGGTTTGAAGACTGTTGTAAAATCTCAAGTTTTACGAATAAAGATTTAAATTTCTCAAAATTTTTTTTTGAATATTATGGTGTGGATTTAATATAATGTTATAGCTGTGGGTAATATTTATAAATTTTACAAAGTATGTAAGTTGTTATATTATATTCGATTGGTCGGGGAATATTCTTTGTGTCGGGGAATATTCGTACGATGGCACAATCATTGGTGGACCCCACAACGGAATTATTGTCGGATTGAGAAAATGACAAAAATATTTTTATGAAAATAACGACGGAAGTTTTATCGTTAAAACTATTGAACTACTCGGTAGTAAAAGTACAGGAATACGCGTGGTTGCATAGTAGCACACGGTATTGATTATTGATGCTTACGTGAGAAGCCACTCAGTTTTGTTTAATTATTGCTTCAGTAATTGTTGCATAGTATCTCAAGTTAATTGATTCAATTATTGTCGATATTTTATATAATATTAAATCAATAATTGAGATGACAGAGTTATTAATATTATTATTTACAATATTAACGATGTCTAGAACTTCTTCCAATGAGAGGTTTGGTCACCTAATTACGCGCCAATAGGGAGAAATCTTTATTGGAAAGCCCCCTCTTTCCTGGGAACCACCTGATCGATTAATATTGTGAATTATAATAATGATGATAAATGTTGTTAATTATATTGAGGTGTCTTTTTATGAAGTCACGGATGTTTATATATATATATATATATAAATTCTATTTTATTATTATTAATGTAATAAAATGTAAAAGCTTTTTATATAAAAAATGTAATACTTTTATAAAGATTTTTGTTTTATTAGACTATAAATAGAATATATTATATTCTATTGTGCATAGTATTTTGCATAGTAAAATCTATTTATATAAAACAAAATACTTTTATAAAGTTATTTGTTTTATTAGACTATAAATAAAATATATTATATTATATTATGCATAGTATTTTGCATAGTAAAATCTTATTATATAAAAATGTAATACTTTTATAAAGTTATTTATTTTATTAGATTATAAATAGAATATATAATATTCTATTATGCATAATGTTTGCATAGTGTTTGCATAGTAAAATCTTTTTATATAAAATGTAATACTTTTATAAAGTTATTCTTTTTATTAGATTATAAATAGAATATATTATATTTTATTTAAAAGATTTTGTTTTATTAGAATATTTTATTAATAATTCATAGTAAATCAATATGGACCGTCTGCTTAAAAGTAAATCAATCTGACCGCTCATGAATTAGTTACTATTCAGTCCATTTTCCTATAAATAGAAGCTCATTCCTACATTATTTCTTACTTAATTCACTTTGAAACTCTAGAGAGAGAAACTATAGAGAGAAAGAAAAAAAGTATTCTGCTACTTCACTACTCCTATATTCAGTTTCTTCTAAGGTAAGGGATATTATTTGTTGTACCGTAAGGGGTATTATTCTTTCGTATTCATGAAGAGAACTTATGTTATTCCATTCTTTATCATTATATTATGTTGAAAGTCATCTGTTTATATTATGTTGAAAGTCATCTGTGGCTTGTAGTGCATAGATGGACTTGGTATGATTATGACCAGGGATTATTCGGTATAATCATGACCGTAATGTTACAAATGATGTGGAAAAAGTCCTCATTAGTCCGTAGTGCATTGATGGACAGTTTTTGGTATGATTATGGCTATAGATTCTCTTCGGCCAAGGGTGCAAAGATGAATTATTTTATGGCATGATCAGGACCGTTGATGAAAACATGATTATTTTTGGCCTGTAGTGCATGGATAATTCGTGGTTGTGATACTAAATAATATCATTGGCCTGTAGTGCAAGGATGATTTGATGATGTGGATTATTTATTAAGCTGAGTCTCAGCGATAAAATTTATGATAAATCTTTTAAATCATAGAAGATAGTAGATTTTATGTTCTACTTGACTCTTCTAATGGATTGTTTGTTCCGTTGCAGTTAAACTTGATGTTTGTTATATTTAATCAGTTTAACACTGTTGAAGGCTAATGATAATTTATTCTGCATTATCTTAGTCATAATATTTCTTACTGGGCTAGTTGAGCTCATCCTTTGCTTTCATTGTTCTCTTCAGGAAATGAGAACGTAGCAGGGACTAGTCGGGGAACGGAGTGACGGTCCAGATGATAGCATTAGTAGACCTCACTATTCTATGAAATAGTGTGATAATAAATGTATTGAGAACTTATTTTGAGTTTGAATACTGTCTAGAAGACAATATTTGTATTAAAACTCACAGCTTATGTTGTATATTTAAGATTGTATTTGTATTTTGTACCATGTATTTGGTGACTCAGAATAAGTGATGTATACCTATTTTGGGGGCATCACAGTTGGTATCAAAGCTTAGGGATATGATCCCTGGCTAAGATTTGAGACAAGAACTAGGAGGGGAGAGACAGAGAATTCCTTCGCTAGTATAACCTACCTAAGTTTATTTGGTATTTAATTGGTCGGTCAGAGTATAGGGATAATATGTGATATGTTAATTAACCATTGTTTTGTGGCAGTATTTGAAAATGACATCCGAGAATGTTGAGAATAGCAATGGAGCACATGAGACCGTTGAGTCACCACAGATTAATACCGAGGATAATGTGCAACAGGAAGACAATAAACCTCAGGTAAATAACAACACCGATCAGATGATGAACGAGGGGATGTTCAGAGGCTTTATGCAATTCATGCAACATCAGGTAAGAGAGACTCCTGTTCAAAATATAGGTGGAAATAATGGCAATCCACGGTCGATCACCGCTAAGCAGTTCAAGGAGCTGGGACCACCGGAGTTTTTGGGAAAGCCAAAACCACTTAAGGCGGAGACGTGGTTAAAGCAGATCACCAAGATATTTGATGTCTTGGGATGCTCAGAGGAGCAAAAGGTTTCCTTCGCCACCTTTATGTTGCTTGAAGAGGTAGATTACTGGTGGGAATCTGTAAAACGTACTTAGCCTGACACACTCAAGATGTCTTGGGAGAAGTTCCAAGAGCTGTTCAACGACAAGTACTTTTCCGAAAGTATTCGTCACATGAAGGAGGTGGAGTTTATCAAGTTGGAGAAAAATAATATAACCGTGTCACAATACGAGGTTAAATTTTTGGAGTTATCCCGGTTTGCATCCCATTTGGTCGATAATGTGGAGCGAATGACGCGAATGTTTCTAAGAGGTTTGAAACCCAATATACGTCAATACCTCATTTCTCACAAACTTTGTTTATATTCAGATGTTGTGAATAGGGCTCAGTTATTGGAGCGCGATAATGAGTCAGCACAACCAAAAGGCAACGACCAGCAACACGATAATAATCGTACCAGTGTCAACGGCCATCGGAACAATGATAACCATCGTGGGGAAATTATCATGCCAAGAATGGTAACCACTTGGTGGTAATCATGGCCAAGATAATAAAGTGGAAATTTCAAGAAGAAAGGTTTAATAATGATAGAAAGACAAGAAGCACCAAAGACCCGCGTTTCAGGAAGAAGAACGACCACCGGTCGTATGTTTCAAATGCGAACAGGAGGGACACATCCGTCCAAACTATACGCAGCAATCCAAAGCGTGTTTAAATTGCGGAAGAGAAGGTCACCTAGCTCGATTTTTTCATGTAGTGAAGTCAAGTCCAGCTGGGATAGTGATGCCAAAGGATTTCTCAGACAAGTCAAAACAGGTAGTTTAAGTAAGAGCGTTTGTCGAGGAACCCGAACGAAGATATCACGGGTAAGTTAATCATAAACGCTTACGAAGTCTATACCTTATTCGATACCGGTTCTACCCACTCTTGTATTTCACCTAGTTGTGTTCAACATTTGAACTTGGCTTTTGAGAAATTAGACTTTGACTTATCTGTTGAAACTCTATTAGGAGAAACCTTCTTTACCTCCATTGTTTATAAATCTTGTTTAATTCAAATCGACACTTTCACGTTACCTGTCAATCTTATCTCTTTGAAAATACTTGCCTTTGATGTTATTTTAAGAATCGATTGGTTAACTACTCATCATGCTTTTCGTAAGGTTGTTAGCTTTCATATTCTTAACCAACCTATCATGCGAATTCAAATAACCAAACCACTTAAGTCAATCACTATCATATCAAGCCATAAGTAAAGAGCCCCGGGCCTTTATCTGGTGACTTCCTTATGTGGAATGCACCAAAGCCAGACTTTCTGTAGGCGCCGTCGTGAATGACGGTGATAAGTTGATAAGTATTAATATGACGTACTATCCAAGTCTTGGATGAGAGTCACAATTTTGAATGATATTTCTATTGTTAATAAATTTCCTGACGTATTCCTGAAGACTTCTTAGCTTACCCCAGATCGTGAAATCGAATTTTGTACAGACCCCAGTACAAAACCCCATTTCTAAAACCCTTAAATATTTCTTCAACTAAAATGAACGTAACATGCGCCAAAGATATTGGCTCGAGCTGTTGAAGATTACGATCGTACCATTCAATACCATCGTGGAAAAGCGAACGTGGTAGCTGACGCATTGAGTAGAAGATCGTATGTGTTTACGAGTGCGAATATACGAACCTACGTGAAGATAATGAATATATGATTAGAATCGACTTTAGTCGATAAAGTTAAAGCCACTTAAGCTACAGACCTGGAGCTGATGAATACGAAGAAGAAGGTTCAAGAGGACGTTATTTTAGAAGCAAGAATCGATGAAGAGAGGAAATCTCAACCCTCGATTTTATTGTCCCATTTGAAATCCTCGATCGAGTAGGAACTGTGGCCTATAGACTCGTTTTATCGCCAAATATGTTACATGTTCATAACGTTTATCAAGTACCGATGTTACGTAAATACGTTGACGACCCGAATCACATTATTGATTCAGAACCGAACAAGATAGCGGAAGATTTAACGTATGAGGAAATATCTATTAAAATCTTAGATAAGAAGGATCGTATTCAACACTCAAAGGTTATATCTCAAGAGTTAGAATCTGACGAAGTGTCCTCATTTGTTCAGCATACCGGGTACGTACGTAAATTTCGATGGCGAAATTTCATAAGGAGGGGAGATTGTAAAATCCCAAATTTTAAGAATAAAGATTTAAATTTCTCGATTTTTTTTTTGAATATTATGGTGTGGATTTAATATAATGTTATAGTTGTGGGTAATATTTATAAATTTTGCAAAAGTATGCAAGTTGTTATATTATATTCGATTGGTTAAGGAATATTCTTTATGTTGGGGAATATTCGTACGACGGCACAATCATTGGTGGACCCCACAACAGAATTATTGTCGGATTGAGAAAATGACAAAAATATTTTATAAAAATAACGGCGGAAGTTTTACCATTAAAACTGTTGAACTACTCGGTAGTAAAAGTACAGGAATACACGTGGTTGGATAGTAGCACACGGTATTGATTATTGATGCTTACGTGAGAAGTCACTCAGTTTTGTTCAATTATTGCTTCAATAATTGTTGCATAGTATCTCAAGTTAATTGATTCAATTATTGTCGATATTTTATATATTATTAAATCAATAATTGAGATGACAGAGTTATTAATATTATTATTTGCAATATTAACGATGTCTAGAAGTTCTACCAAGGAGAGATTTGGTCACCTAATTGCTCACCAATAGGGAGAAATCCTTATTGAAAAGCCCCCTCTTTCTTGAGAACGACCTGGTCGATTAATATTGTGAATTATAATAATGATGATAAATGTTAAATATATTGAGGTGTCTTTATATGAAGTCACGGATGTTTATATATATATATTCTATTTTATTAGTATTATTAATGTAATAAAACAGAAAAGCTTTTTATATAAAACAGAATACTTTTATAAAGTTATTTATTTTATTAGACTATAAATAGAATATATTATATTATATTATGCATATTATTTTGCATAGTAAAATATTTTTATATAAAATAGAATACTTTTATAAAGTTATTTATTTTATTAGACTATAAATGGAATATATTATATTCTATTATGCATAGTATTTTGCATAGTAAAATCTTTTTATATAAAATGTAATACTTTTATAAAGTTATTTATTCTATTAGACTATAAATAGAATATATTATATTCTATTATGCATAGTGTTTTGCATAGTAAAATCTTTTATATAAAATAGAATACTTTTATAAAGTTATTTATTTTATTAGACTATAAATAGAATATATAATATTCTATTATGCATAGTGTTTATATAGTGCCTGCATAGTATTTGCATAGTAAAATCTTTTTATATAAAACAGAATACTTTTATAAAGTTATTCGTTTTATTAGATTATAAATAGAATATATTATATTTTATTTAAAAGATTTTGTTTGATTAGAATATTTTATTAATACTGCATAGTAAATCAATATGGACCGTCCATTTAAAAGTAAATCAATCTGGATCGTTCATGAATTAGTTACTATTCAGTCCATTTTCCTATAAATAGAAGCTCATTCCTTCATTATTTCTTACGAATTCACTGAAACTCTAGAGAGAGAAACTGTAGAGAGAAAGAAGAAAAGTATTCTGCTACTTCACTACTCCTATATCCAGTTTCTTCTAAGGTAAGGGATATTATTTGTTGTACCTTAAGGGGTAATATTTTTTTCGTATTCATGAAGAGAACTTATGTTATTCCATTCTTTATCATTATGTTGGAATAACCTGTATATGCGAACTACCGCATACATGGTGAAATTCTTCTGTTATTCCATTCTTTATTATTCTATTAGAATATCACATGCGTATGTATTACATGAAGACCTAGTTCCATTATTTATTATTACATTTGGAATAACTCGTCTGCATGCAGGGCGTCTATCGCATGCATGGTGAATTCTGTTGTTATTCCATTCTTTATTATTCTGTCAGAATATCCTGTCGGTGCGGATTACGCATGACCTGGTTCCGTTATTTATTATTCTATTGGAATAACCTGTCTGTGCGGTCTATCGCATGCCTGGTGATTTCTTTGGTTATTCCATTCTTTATTATACTTTGTTGGTTAAAGTTTTGACTTCTATACTCCATGAAATTAGTGGAATATCCTTGATATTTGCGCTTCATCCAATATCTTTTCATAGAAATATTCTTCTGAGCATTCTTGAATTTTACTCTACAAAGAAGTATCATGTTGACAAGTTGGACGTTATTAGTTCCTGGATAAATTAATTCTTGAACTTGTTTTATTGAATTATTATATCATTGTCATCATCCTCATGTTTATATTATGTTGAAAGTCATCTGTGGCCTGCAGTGCATAGATGGACTTGGTATGATTATGACCAGGGATTATTCGGTATAATCATGACCGTAATGTTACAAATGATGTGGAAAAAGTCCTTATTGGTCCGTAGTGCATTGATGGACAGTTTTTGGTATGATTATGGCTATGGATTCTCTTCGACCAAGGGTGCAAAGATGAATTGTTTTATGGCATGATCAGGACCGTTGATGAAAACATGATTATCTTTGGCCCGTAGCGCATGGATAATTTGTGGTCATGATACTAAATAATATCCTTGGCTTTATGTCGCGGGATGATTTGATGATGTGGATTATTTATTAAAATTTGAGTCTCGTGATAAAATTTATGATAAATCTTTTAAATCATAGAAGATAGTAGATTTTATGTTCTACTTGACTCTTCTAATGGATTGTTTGTTCCGCTGCAGTTAAACTTGATGTTTGTAATATTTTATCAGTTTAACACTGTTGAAGGTTAATGATAATTTATTTTGCATTATCTTAGTCATAATATTTCTTACTGGGCTAGTTGAGATCACCCTTTGCTTTCATTGTTCTCTTCAGGAAATGAGAACGTAACAGGGACTAGTCGGGGAACGGAGTGATGGTCCAGATGATAGCATTAGTAGTCCTCACTATTCTATGAAATAGTGTGATAATAAATGTATTGAGGACTTATTTTGAGTTTGAATACTATCTAGAAGACAATATTTGTATTAAAACTCACAACTCATGCTGTATATTTAAGATTGTATTTGTATTCTATACCATGTATTTGGCGACTCAGAATAGGTGATGTATACCTATTTTGGTGGCGTCACAACTGTGCTTACAAAGGGGAGTAGTTTCTCCTCTGGTTAGGCATGTTTTGACTGCCTTTTTGACCTTGTAGAATCAAGGAAACATCTTCCTCTTTCTTTTTATGGACCCTCCGGGGGTTGTTTCCATAAGTTCCAGATCGGATGTGCTCAAAGAATCGCTTTAAGAAATGGCTAGGTCTTGAATCTTTCATGACTTCAATCCCATCTCAGCCATCTCTTCGTGGTTGATCATTTCAGAAAATGGCTTGCCAATGCCAGCTAAGACTCATTCATAGAAAGGAGCTTCTTATATGTCAATGAAGGTCATGACCATTTCTGATTCCGTCATGGAAGGAATGACTTGAGCAGCAAGGCGCCTCCACCTTTGAGCATACTCTCTGAAAGACTCATTGGACTGTTTCTTGACCTTGGTAATCTGGTACCGGTCAGGAGCCGTCTGAGATTGGAATTTATACTGAGTGAGGAAGGTATGAGCTAGTTCCTCCCAGCTATGGATCTTTGAGTTGTCTAATCTGGTATACTACGTCCGGGCTTCTCCAGTCATACTCTTTTGGAACATATGCATTCTGAGCTTCTCGTCCTCTGTATAAGATCCAAGTTCTCCAATGAACACCTTTAAATGTGTTTAAGGATCCCCTAACCAATCAAACTTTTCAAAGTTAGGAGTTTTGAACTTCACTGGATAATGAGCACCAGGGAATATACAAAGGTTAGCATAGGAAACACTCCCGTGTGCTCCAATTCCTTTGATAGAACATATGGTTTCCTCCATTTGAAGGACTTTCTTTCTGATATCACCGGTGTCTGGATCTTCTTTAAGATGGGTGTTTTCAAAAATTTTGTTGGTACTATCCAACTGAAGTTCAGGAATTGTTTTATCTGAACCTTGTACTCCTCCTTGTGCAGAGGATTCTGTATGTACGGGTATTCATGAACCCTAAGTAGATTGATGTAGTTCTTTAAGAAGAACAGCCAAATCTGTAATTTGCTTACTTAATCCATCAAACTCTTCTCGAGAGATAGGAGCAGGATTAGACTGGTCAGATGAAGACATGATTGGCTGAAGGCTCGTGGCCTTTTTGGATTTTGAGCCGGTAATAAACACAATTGTTTCCCTACAAAAACTTATGTAGTTTAGTCTTAGGGAATGTATAAATGTTTACATGCTATCATAATGTGTCCATTTTAGGAATATTATCCTGCAAAACAGGTGTCATTTAATAGCATGTCAAGTCTTAATATGCATGTACGAATATTCTTCATATTTTCCATTACATAGAGATGAACATGGAATGAAATTATAAGTAATTGTCTTTACACGTAATTTGAAAAATGGAAAGCATGAAGAGACTTTCCTCCGCATTTGGTTTATCAAAGGCTGGCCTATCTTAGGTTACTCTCGTGACTTTTTAGCATGAACGTTCTCAGATCATCGCAATTTACTTGATGGGAAGTTAATCCGGTCTTTCAACTGGACCGAATCTGGGTGGTGCCTTTCCTGAGCCTCGTTAGAATTAGTCTTCCTATGAGTCCAGTAATCAACCACCGACAGGATAGCATCCTGGTGGAGGAACCACACAACATACATTCACATACAACACGTCTCACCGTTTATGAAAATAATGACATGTGCGAAGCACTTCACAGATAGATATATTGCAGTGCAGTAAGTAAAATGCATTCGTACACATTCATCAAAAAATGTAAATGCAACATTCACACACAAGCATATAATAGTTTTGAAAAGCTTGTAGTAGCGGCTTAAGCCCTCTTACTGGAGTGCCCAGCAGAGTTACCACTTGTCGACGTCGGGATTTTTATTTGTCCCTTTTCTGTTCTTGTTCTTTGGTGTTCTCATGTTAGGTGAGATTTGTTTGAAAATATAAGTGAAAAAGGTCCGACATGTATATTTCGACGATTTGACTGTAAGAGTCGCCAGTTGGTGTTTTTAACTGGCTGCACCAACGCAACCGAGAAAAGGTTTGCACATTGACCCAATGATGTGACACTGCTATACCAGTCTGTGAAACCGAGATTCATTTGGGTTCGGGGGCTTGATTATGCGGAGGGAAGGTGTTAAGCACCCCAGACATCTGTAAAATATACTATGATGACCCACTTTTCAAGAAACTGTTATATGAATGTGTGTATGTGTGTGTGTGTGTCAATGTGCTATTATTTGGAACTAGTGTGAGGCCTCATTCGCACCTATATACAAAGGGTTTGAATTTATATAAAAATTCAATTTTAAACAAGATATGGCAATGAGATTTTATAAAAGAGGTTTTTCAAACCCTGTGCTCAATAGTAATTGAGGCCTTTGATACTTCTATTGTATTATTAAATATTCAGCTTGGTTGCTTTTATTTTCGAGATGCGAAGCATCTTCGAGAAAATAATATGTAGCAGTGCCAAACTCCTCATGGGCATGAAAGTCATCTAAGGAAATTCAAACACCGTGAATAATTTACAAGCTGCTTACAGCTAAAAATGTCCATCATGGGAACCGAATCTAGATTTAGTAGAGTGAATCTGTGATCACATGATTCCTAGGCTCACATGATGCCACAGTTTATATGAAAAGTAGTAAGCAGTTATATATATATAAGCTGTAAATATATATACAGACATGATCAACCACCACGAAGCACCTCCATGGGGGGGTCAGAAATGTAAATAAAGAAATAAATGTGATCAACCGCATCGAAGTAAACTCCAGGCGGGATGGAATGTAAATAAAGCAGTAAAAACGATTAACTGCCATGAAGTAAACTCAAAAGTGACGGAATGTAAATAAAGCGATAAAGGCCACAAAGTAAACTCCGTTCTGATAAAATGTAAATATATATATATATATATATATATATATATGTATATAAAAGCGATAAACGCATGATATATATCGATCCTTTCCGCTTTTATCATTTCAAATGATTTGTCGCTATATATATATATATATAACTATTGTCGAACTTTGTTCGATGAGCCCAAAAACGCCCGATGTAAAATCCAGGCTCATCGAACAAAGTTCGATAACAGTTCATATATATAGGTGTCTATATATATATATAAACAAATAAACGCTCCTGACGTGAGTCCATGCTCAATCGAGGCATAACTCGATAATGTTAGTCCATATATATATATATATATATATATATATATATATATATATATATATATATATATACAAAGAAATGAAAAGTACGATCAAGTCCGCATACATACACACACAACACGACTCTCAACGTGAAGAAGAGTGTGTGCAAAGATAAAGATAAAGGCTTTAAAGTGTATAAGAAGGCTTACAGTGGACTGCCAAAGAAGACTTATATAGCTTTAAGTGGATGAACACTTGGCTCTCGCCGGTAAAAATATAGCTATATGTGAGCACACAAGTGTTTAAAATGAGAAAGCACTCAATTCAGGGTGTGTATAGACCAAATTGGACAGGGTTTCCTTACCTTTCTTCTCTTGAATATGGCCACCCCAAGCCCTCTATTTATAAAGGGGGAGTGCAAGTGCACTCAAGGCGCCTGCCGGTGCCCCCTGCCCATGAGTCCCTCTGTCTCGAAGTATGTGCACGCGTGCAACGTGATGTCGGCTCAAACTTGCAGAACTTCAATCCGAGCATCTGATTGAGGTGTATAAGACTTGTTTCGGACTGCTATTGTCGAGAGCTATGCAATGACATGGGATTAGAGGTTGTACGAAGTCAGGAAGATGGAACCATGTTTTATGTCTTTAAGCTTCAAATTTTATTTGGTGTTCTGCCTTGCATAGTAGTCACTCGGGATTACAACTCCTTGGTTCTTGTGGGACATTGTTGTGTAGAATGTATGTTGACTGTTGTTTGTTGAGACTACGTTATTTGGGGTTGAGGTGGTAATTTGATGATTTTGCCCTTCACCAGGGTTATCTCCGATTTTGGCTGATAAAGTAGATGTTACTCAGGGTTATCTCTGAGATTGGGCTGCTGCAAGTCTTAAATGCCCTCAGGGTTGTCTCTGAGGTGTGCATGTCCTCCCGGGGTTATCTTCGGGTTTGGGAGTTGAGTGCCTCAGTGTGAGTCCCGAGGTTGACATTGACTGCATGGGTTGAAACAAGCATCTCCGGGGTTATCTCCGGAACTGCAAATGCACTCCTTGGGGTTATCTCCAAGGATGACATTGTCTTTCCCGGTGTTATTTTCGGGACTGAGACTGAACATCTCGGGGTTATCTCCAAGATGAAACGGCCTTCTCCGGTGGAATTTCTGATATTTCCACTACTTTCCCCGGGGTTATCTCCGAGGTGGGAAATGATACTCCCAGTGTGTTTTTCGGGGTTGAAACTGAACTTCCGGTGGTATTTACGGGATTAAGCTAAGCTGTCTTCCAAGGTTATCTCTGAAAGAAGATTCCGCGCTTCCTATAATGTTAGTAACAGGTAGGCAGAAAATTTCGAGTGTCTACATTTAACTTTTTTATGCCAGAGTACTATTCACGGGGTTACTATTCCTGAAGTACTATTCACGGGGTACTATCCACTCGGTTACTATTCACCCGGGGTACTATTCATGACAAAAATTGATTTATTTTTGGTCCAAATCATTTTTGATACAATATTATTCTTGAATTTTACTCCACAAAGCAGTATCATGTTGGCAATTTGGACATTATTATATTCTGGATAAATTAAATTATAAATCTTTAAAAATTTATCCGTTGCTTTCTTTTAATTGAATTCTTATATCATTGTCATCATCCTCGTGCTTATATTGTTATGAAAGTCATCTTTGGCCCGTAGTGCATAGATGGACTTGGTATGATTATGACCAGAGATTATTTGGTATAATCATGACCGTAATATTACAAATGATGTGGTAAAAGTCCTCATTGGCCCGTAGTGCATTGATGAACAGTTGTTGGCATGATCATGACCATTGGTGAAAACACGAACATCCTTGGCCCGTAGTGCATGGATAATTCGTGGTCGTGATACTAATGAATATCCTTGGCCGTAGTGCAGGGATGATTCGATGATGTGGATTATTTGTTAAGTTGAGTCTCAGCGATAAAATTGATGATAAACTTTTTAAATCATAGAAGATAGTAGATATCGTGTTGTACTTGACTCTTCTAATGGATTATTTGTTCCACTGCAGTTAAACTGTATGTCTATTGTATTTTAACAGTTTAACACTATTGAAGGCTAACAATAATTTATTCTGCATTATCTTAGTCAAAATATTTCTTACTGGGCTAGTTAAGCTCACCCTTTGTTTTTATTGTTCTCTTCAGGAAATGAGAACATAGTCGGGACTAGTCGGGGAACGGAGTGATGGTCCGAGATGGTGCATTAGTAGTCCTCACTATTCTGTGAAATAGTGTGTTAATAATTGTAATAAAATTGAATTTGAGTTTGGATATTGTCTAGAAGATAATATTTGAATTCAAACTCACAGCTTATGTTTTGTCGTACTTTACACAACAGTTGTATAATTAAGTTGTATTTGAATTCTGTACCATGTATTTGGCGACTCATAATGGGTGATGTATATCTATTTTGGGGGCATCATAGTGAATCCTCCCAAACTAGCAAGGATGGTGCTGACAAATGGGATTATGCGCAATTCCAGTTTATGATTGAACGGAAAATGAAAGCTCTTTGTAAGCAAGTCAACCAATTGGCAGAACTGGTGATCCATCAACACCAAGTCACATGCCAATTAGTCAACCAGGAGCATGCTAGTCTCCTTCCTTTTGTTATGAATACTCCATCATCATCTCCAGAAAATGAAACGCTGGAGGATAAAATTGCAAAAAGAGCAAGTGCTAAAGCCCGTCGGTATTTTGCCAACAAGAGGGAATTTACCTATCTGGGCCAACCGATGGAGGAGATATTTAAGATGCTGATCAATGAAAGAAGAATCATAGCTCTGCTACCTCCAATCAATCCCCGTTCAAAACGATTCAATTCTAATGGAGTATGTAAGTATCACTCCCATTCTCGCGGTCACAGCACAGAAGAATGCTTGGCACTCCACCATCTTATTCAGAACTTAATTGACAGTGGTGTCCTGCAACTAGCAGACGATGATACTGTACTACTTGAGAGTGGGAACACATTTCCTACAAAGTGGAAGGAAGTCGTAGCAGTTATATCCGCCGAGGATGATTTGGCTGCCAGACCACTCATAATACAAGCAATTCAACTCAAAGGAACTGACAATCCTTTAAAAGTGGCTGCGCCAAAGCAAATTATCTTACCATACAGACCAAAATATCATGTTGTCAGCCTACACAAAGTGCCATAGAATTATGGAGAGGCTGAAGGATCCACATCTCACATAACTGCTACAGTGTTGAAGGAGAATCCACTGTATCTTCCCCAACGGGTGATGAAGCCTACAATCAAATCAAAGGGAAAAGTTCCCATAGAGAAGATTGAAAAGTTCCTCCGTACTATGGGCCATAATAAAGTCAGGGTGGTTCTAAGCTTGAGAGAAGCTCCACAACAAATTTCCATACTGGACTTGGTTTTCTCTTCCGAAGATCACATGAAGGTCTTGCTAAAGGTTTTGGAAGAAGCCCATTTGCCAAAATCAGTGGATGTTGAAAAATTCCAGCATCTGGTTGATCACTTTTTTAACAAAAATGTGATATCTTTCACTGATGATGACATACCTCCTGAAGGGACTGGTCATTGCAAGCCGTTACACATAGTGGTTCTGTCCTCCAGATACATGGTAGGAGGAGTTTTGATAGATGGTGGGTCATATTTGAATATCTGTCCTTATGCCACGTTGGATAAGATGAACATCAATCTTAAAAGGATCAAAAATAGCTATACGGTTATCAAAGCTTTTGAAGGATCCCTACGAAATGCTGTCGGAGTAATTGAATTGCCTGTGGAGGTTGGTCCCCATACATTATGCGTATCCTTTTACGTGTTCAAAATAGATACAGGATACAACCTACTCTTGGGGAAACCATGGATTCATATGACCGGAGCCATCCCTTCCACCCTCCACCAGCAACTCAAATACATTATTAATAATAACCTAGTAACTGTTAATGCTGAACCTGAATGTCTTGAACAAGGTGACATACCACTCATCAGCTTCAATTCAGAAGTTGAGCCAGTCATTTTCCATGCCCTGGAGGTGTGAGCAACACTCACTATCATCCTATTGGGGCGCCACCTCTGATACCCAAGATTTCTACTGAGGTAATGTCGGCCACTCAAGAGATGATGTCATTAGGCTATCAACATGGACAAGGGTTGGGCAAATATCATCAGGGTATTAAGCGCCCAATTCAAGTTCCCAGTCAAATAGGGACAGCCGGACAAGGCTATTCTGCTAGCTCTAGTCACAGGAATCCTCATAAGCACAAGCAGATTCCTTCAACTTCAGCCATACGATGATTATCTCAACCTACAGATCCTGAACCTGTATGGCTTCCGGTAAAGGTGCCTGCCCATGTAATGGCTATGTTGTTTCCTAAACCGATAACGGTCAAAGGAAAAGAGGTCCTGATTCCAGATCCCAAAGTGGAAGAAAGGGAACGGAGACGTAAACAAGACATTTCCAGGCGGTTTCCAAACATACGCATCATTGTCCATATTGAGGGAATGAATAGAAACATCCCAGACGATGATTGTCCAGATATCATGGTCATTATTCGGGAGAAGGAGGACAATGACAGCCCCTTCATCACCGTTGTCCAACAGGATTTTACCCTTGGCAATTGGAGTAGCATTCCATGCGTTTGCCGACAAGGGTAAAAAGGGCAGAAACTCCCTCTACCCTGTAGATAGCAATAACTGTTTACTTTTTTTGTACAGTATTAGCAGTTGTTTTGTCATTATATGCTAACACTTTGTATGATTGAACAGTTTCATATATTAAGTGAAAGCATTTTTGTTTCAGGACTCTGAACTAAGATGGCACCTATACTTGCTGATGAGGTTCCTTTTCTCCACAAGGACTGTAACTTTGATGAAAAGTTGGACTCAAACTTGATGTAAATACAAGAGGACATTAAGATACCTCAGGAGATTAAGGAATGGGTCAAAGACAAACCTAAACCCAACCTTGATCAAACAACTTCTTTTAATCTCGGAACCTTAGAAATCCCTAAGTTAATCCAGATTGGTTCAAACCTAACCCAAAACCAACGGAATGACAAGGTTGCGCTATTAACCCAATTCCAGGATGTGTTTGCATGGTCTTATGAAGACATGGTGGGTTTGTCCACTGGCATTGTCCTTCATCGCCTCCCCATCAAAGAGGGATTCAAGCCAGTCAGGCAGAAGCTCAGGCGATTAAAACCTGAGTTGAGTTTAAAGGTTAAAAAAGAAATTGTGAAACAATTTCAAGCTGGCATTATCATGGTGTCAACATACCCTGAATGGCTATCTAACATAGTCCCCGTACCTAAACCAGGAGGAAAGGTGTGAGTTTTCATAGATTACCAGGATCTGAGTAAAGCTTTCCTTAAAGATAGCTTTCCTGTGTCATTTATCCATATTCTCATTGACAATATTACTCAATACGACATGTACTCCTTTGCTGATTGTTTTGTGGGGTACCATCAAATTATGGTGGCTGAAGATGATCGTGAGAAAACTGCATTCATCACGCCTTGGGGAACCTTTTGCTATAGACGGTTGTTATTCGGCCTCATCAATGTCGGAGCTACCTATCAGCGGGCCATGATGGTTCTTTTCCATGATTTAATGCATAAGGAGATAGAGATCTACGTGGATGACATCATTTTCAAGTCTCGAAGGGAAGATGACCACCTTGACCATCTCAAAAAGCTCTTCAATAGGTTGCGTAAGTACAACTTGAAGTTGAATCCAGCCAAGTATGCCTTTAGCGTTAAATCAGGCAAGTTGCTAGGATTCCTAGTCATCCACAAAGGGATTGAGCTGGATCCCACCGAAATCCAAGCCATCACGGAAATGCCCATTCCTCAGACAGAGAAGGAAATACGGGGATTTTTGGGAAGGATCAACTTCATCAGCAGATTCATCTCCCAACTCATAGCAACCTATGAGCCTATCTTCAAGCTGTTAAGAAAGAACTCCTCCATGAAATGGAATGATAAGTGTCAGAAAGCCTTCCTTGCAATCAAAGAGCAGTTAGTCAAAGCTCATGTTTTGATACCTCCTAGGGATGGTGTTCCCCTATTCATGTACATGTCAATCAATGACAATGCCATGGGCTGCATGCTGGGACAGAAAGACGACAGAGGCCAAGAACGAGCTATATACTACCTCAGCAAAAGATTCAGCAGCAGTGAACACAAGTACACTCTGATTGAGAAGACTTTTTGTGCTTTAGCTGGGCTTCCATGAGGTTATAACATTACCTCCATGGTCACAGAACCCATCTCATATCTCGCGTGGATCCTCTCAAGTACGTGTTCAGTAAACCCATGTTGAATTATCGACTGTCCAGATGGCAGTTGATCCTACAGCAATTTAACATCGTCTATGTGATGCAAATGTCTATTAAAGGTCAAGAAATTACGGATCAACTGGTCGTCGCACCTTTAGGGGATTTCAAACCCTTGGAAACATACTTCCCCGATGAAGGGGTAATGATAGTGCAGCAACACCACAAGTACGATGCATACCAATCATGGAAGATGTATTTCGATGGAGTTATGAATATAGAAGGTTCTTGGGCTGGAGTAGTTCTAGTATCCGGTACAGGGGAGCAGTATCCTGTCGCCGTCAAATTACAGTTTGTCAGCACCAACAACACAGCTGAGTATAAAGGTTGTATCATGGGGCTAAAACTTGACCAATCAGGGGGCATCAGGCGGTTAACTATCTTTGGAGATTCTAAATTGGTAATCAGACAAACCACAGGAATCTATCACACCAAAGAGCTACATTTGCTGCCTTACCATCGGCAAGTTCTACAGATGGCTGCGGAGTTTGAAGAAATATCCTTCCTCTATATTCCTTGGAATAGGAATGATTTTATGGATACGCTAGCAACTTTGGCCTCCTTGATCAACATACCTGACAAGGAAAACATGCCAAGCATTACACTTGCCCAGCAAAAGGCTCCAGCCTATAGGAACTATATTGGAGAAGTATCGGATGAGTTACCTCCTATCCAACACCCTTGGTATAAGTATATCAAGGAGTACTTGCGAGATGGATCTACACCCGCTAAGGTGAGCCCGACTGAAAGAAGGCAGATTCATCGACTGGCTATGAAATTTTACCTGAGTGGAGATGCACTCTAAAAAAGAGATGCAGGACTAGGTCTCCTCAAATGTTTGGACAAAGACCAAGCTCAGAGGCTCATGGATGAAATTCATGGTGGAGTATGTGGCCCACACATGAGCGTCCCTCTACTTGTCAAAAAGATCCTAAGAACAGGGCATTACTGGCTCTCTCTCAAGGCTGACTATGATGATCACGTCAAGAGATGTTACCAATGTGAAATTCATGAGAATGCTATCCACGCCCCTCCAAGGGAGCTCTATAATACGAGTTCACCCTGGCCCTTCACAATGTGGGGAATAAACGTGATTGGGCCCATCAAGCCCAAAGCTAGTAATGGGCATCGGTTTATCTTCACAATGATCGACTACTTCACCAAGTGGGTAGAAGAAGTATCCTTCCCCATGGTTACCAAAGAAGTTATCATTGGTTTCATCAGAAACAATGTCATTTGTCGATATGGACAACCAGAGGTGATTGTGTCAGACAACGCTAAGAGCCTCAACAACAAAATGATGGAGGAGTTATATAGTAAATTCCACGTCAAACATCTAAACTCCGTCATCTACCATCCAAAGATGAATGGTGCTATTGAAGCAGTTAGCAAGAACATCAAGAAGATCATGCAAAAGATGTTCTCCAACCATAAAGGATGGCTTGACTTGTTGCCTCTGACTTTATTAGCCTACAGAATATCAATGCGCACTTTTACTAGGGCAACCCCCTACTCATTAACGTATGGGATGGAAGCAGTACTTCCCATAGAGGTGGAATTAGAATCCCTCAGAGTGTTGATAGACGCTCAGCTGGATGAGGACCAGTGGTTACAAGACAGGTATCACCAATTGTCTCTAATAGACGAAAGGCGAAGTGATGCTATCTTTCATGGTCGGTTATACCAACAAAGGATTGCCAGATCTTACAACAGGAAAGTTCAGCTACGACAGTTTAAAAAATATAACTTCGTTTTGAAGAAGATCATTGACAACCAAGACCATTCTAAGGGAAAATTTTCCCCAAACTGGGAAGGCCCGTTTATTGACCCAGATTACAGGAAATGGATGGCGATGAATTTCCACAGCTCATTAACTCAGACACCATGAAACGGTACTATGTTTGAAGTTACCATCAAGCAAACATCCTGGTTGTGGATCATCAGATCCCCAGTCAATTCAGGTTTTCTAACCCTCTCTACATACAACCTTTCTTCATACCCATCTGCCCCATCAAGGACAAACACACCATTTAAGCTAGCATTCTGGTTTCGGATCAGCAGATTCCTTCACACAACTTTGGTTTTAAAAACCTTCACATCTTCAGGTTATCCCACCAGGGATTAAACCTTTCACACCTGCAGTTTTGTCAGACCAGGGATAAGACTTTTCACACCTGTAGTTTTGTCCCACTGGGGATAAAAGTTTTTCCCCTACAATTTTTCCTATACATGGGATCAAACTTTTCCTCTGCAATCCATCCTGAACATGGGGTGAATTACGTCGACCTGATCTCCCCAATACACGAGGAGTACACGGGCAACCTTTTTTATGGCCCAGTAACACCACATAAAAAAAACAAAAAACATAACATCTCTACACCCTTCTACACCCTTACCACATACAACATTAAACCTCTTACACCAGGTTCGAACTACGCAGACCTGATCTCCTATTCAATAAGAGTACGTAAGCAGCCATTTATGGTTCGGTCTCACCCCCTACCAAAACACAAAAACTTGTTGATGGTACTGGGATCATCCTTCAATCCACCACTTTTCATCGACTTCAGACCAAATGGATGGAACTACCTGATCTCCCCACACAAATGGGAGAATAAACAACCATCTAAGCTGTGGTTGAGTCCTCAAAGAGAAATATCAATCCATAAGAGATGGAACTACCTGGGCTCCCCCATATAAAGGAGTATCGATGACCATCTGTGGTGCGGTCAACCTCAAAGAGGAAAGCCACACTCCTTTCCATATTTATATACAAAAACAAGTCCTAAGATACCAAAAAGGGTAGGGATATACACAGATCAACGATCCATTCTGAAAGATCCTGAGACATCTCATTGTCCATCTATCAACAAGGAGTTCAGAATACATCAAGATCACAAGCCCTGGAGAAACATGCAAATATCAAGCAAGTAGTAAGGCACAACTAAAAGGGAAGTGAAGAAAAATATATTTCACTGCCATATATAATGTTATTTGATATATACAATGTGTATTGTACATGACAAAATGGCTAGGCTAGTCTGTGCAGAAAATACAAGCCCATCTATAAATCAGTGTATATGTGGGCTATCAAATCCAACATAGCATCCCTCTTACAAGAAGGAGGTAACTCTATGAGCTCCTGCCCAAGGGTATCTACACGAGCCAGCAAATCCATAGCCAACTGCATGGTGACACTATGCTCATCAATATATGTGATCATCTCTGCAATAATACCAGTGGTAAGGGATCTCACTATAGTACTATTTATAACGACAACATCCCAGGCAGATATAGTGTCATCCCGCTAAATAAGCAATGCATCTCTGGATGATCTAGCCTCATCCCGCTCAGCAATAGCGGTGTCTCAATGAACTAAAGCATCATCTCTCCCAGCAAGAGCTGTCAACATCAAGGCCCTAGCCTGATCCCTCTCAAATGTCATCAGATACAAGCTCTGCACTAAATACTCTGAATGGGGAGTCACAGCTGCAGAAATACTAGGAGAATCAAGAAGAGCTACTGGAAACCCAGTAAATAGCTCATCCCCGATGGGTGAAGTAATATCGTCCATGGGCTCTCCACTACCAGAACTAATGTGAGACCCCAAATTTTATGAAATGAAAGTATTCAATTTTCTTATTATTATTCTATTTAGTAAATGGTTAAATTGATAAAAGGTTAAAGTTAAGGGTGATATGTGAAAATTTTCCAAAGTAAGCAAGTTGATATAAAATATTCGTTGTGTCGTGGAATATTCGATTAGTCGGGGAATATTCGTACGACGGCATAATCATTGGTGGACCCCACAACAGAAGTATTGTCGTAGTTAGAAAATGACAGAATTATCTTTTTATAAAAATAACGGCAAAAGTGTTACCGTTAAAAATGTTGAACTACCCGGTAGTAAAAGTACAGTAATACGCGTGGTTGCATAGTAGCACACGGTATTGATTATTGATGCTTATGTAAGAAGTCACTCAGTTATACTCAATTATTCCTACAGTAATTGTTGCATCATATCTCTCATATTATTGATTCAATTATTGTCACAGTATCAATATTTTATATTATTAAATCAATAATTGAGTCGACAAAGTTATTTATATTATTATTTGCAATATTGACAATGTCTAGAAGTTCTGTCAAGGAGAGGTTTGGTCACCTAATTGCGTGCCAATAAGGAGAAATCCTTATCGAAAAGCCCCTCTTTCACAGGAACGACACGGTTGTTAAATATTGTGAGTTATAATATTAATGATGAATAAGTTCGTGTTGATTAAAGATGAAATTGATAGTTCCATTGTGTTGGAATTATTAGTGTTAGTGGAAATCGACATCTATTCCATGATAATTGATGTCCAGGGGTTATATTGATAAATCGGGTAATTAATCGGATAAATGAGCAATTAATTGCTACTAATTCACATGCTTATATAACTATTTGTTCACATGTGTGTACTATTGAATCACATTCTTGTACTATTAGGGGAGTTGGTGCAAGATTGATAATACTTGCATGACTAAGTTAAAAATGGAGGTATAGATGGAGGTACTATATATTGTAATTCATATTTTCACATGTCTAAAACTATTGAGTCACATGATTTACTATTAGGGGAGGTGGTGCAAGTTTGATAATACTTGCAGGACTAAATTAAAAGGGAAGAAAAAGAGGAAGGTATTATACTGTAATATTTTGAGCCCTGAAATGTGCAATTATTGAAACTATATTTTCCTATAAATAGAAGCTCATTCTTCCTTCATTTCTCACCAATTCACTAAAGCTATAGAGCAATTATTATAGAGAGAAATTATAGAGAGAAAGAAGAAGAGAAGTCTGCTACCTCTCTACTCCAGTATCCAATTTCTTTCTAAGGTAAGGGATATTATTATTATAGGAAGGGGTATTATTTCTTTCATATTCATGAAGAGAGCTATTGTTATTCCATTTCTTATTATTCTGTTGGAATAACCTGTATACGCGGACTACCATATATATGGTTAAATTCTTCTATTATTCCATTCTTTATTATTATGTTGGAATAACCTGTCCATGTGAAGTACCACATACATGGTGAAATTTTTCTATTATTCCATTATTTATTATTCTGTCGGAATATCCTGTTTGTGCGTTTACGCATGACCTGGTTCCATTATTTATTATTCTGTTGGAATATCCTGTCTGTGCGTTTACGCATGACCTGGTTCCATTATTTATTATTCTGTTGGAATAATCTGTCTGTGTGGTCTATCACATGCCTGGTGAATTTCTCTGTTATTCCACTCCTTATTGTTCTGTTGGAATAACCTATCTATGTGGATTACCACATGCATGGTGAATGATCCTTCGTATTCATTTCTTATTAAATTGTGAAAATGATCTGTATACGTGGATTACCGCATGGCGGGTGAAAATCCATTTGCAGTTTCAAATTTTTTCTGACCCTAAAAAATTCTGGAAAAATTTGAAATGATAATTTAATGAGTTTTCTAGATTGTGTCCAAAAATGGCGATTTTTGGATGTATAGATTAGGAGTTATGAATTTTATGGGAAAAGACTATTTTAAAAGTAAACCCTTATAACTCCTTTTGGTTAACTCCAAAATTAGTGAAATTTTTATTGGGAGTACATATATATATGAAGTATACTCAGAAATTTAATTTTTGGACAAAAGTACAGTTTATCATAAATGCTTAAATATTAAAAAGTTTTGGCTATATGAAAAATAGTAAATGAATTTTAAAAATTCTGAGAAAATATATGTTTAATATGGGACTATATTCTGCTAAATCCCAGAAAAGAAATATTTTTGGGACTGATTTGGTATTTTTCATGAAAATGAACTAGTTATGAGTAAATGAATTAAATACGTTATGTGAAGTAACAAAATTGGAAAATATGATTTTATGGCTTGGAAATCCTATATAAGGTATATGCAGATTTTTGATGAGGGATTTGATCATTGGTGATGAAATCTTAGGAGTATGGCATTTTTGAATGATTAAATGCATTATTTGGTAAAGTGTAAATAATTAAAATAAATTGTTTATAAGTTTAGGAAGTGATTAAAATATTGTTATAATATTAATAATATTAGATTATGATTTTATTAAGTGATTGATAATATTTGGATAAATTTAAAGTCTTTAATATTTATTCTTGGTTTCGTTTGATTAATGCTTATATCATTGTCATCATCCTCATGTTTATATTGTGATGAAAGTCATCTTTGGCTTACGTGCATAGATGGACTTGGTATGATTATGACCAGAGATTTTCGGTATAATCATGATCGTAATGTGACAAATGAATGTGATGAAAGTCCTCATTGGACAGTAGTTCATTGATGGACAGTTGTGGTATGATTATGACCAGGGATTATTTGGTATAATTATGACCATTGATGATTACATAAATATCATTGGCCGTGATGCAGGGATGATTCGATTTTATTTATTAAGCTGAGTCTCAGCGATAAAAATTGATGAAAACATTTTAAATCATAGAAGATAGTAGATATCATGCTCTACTTGACTCTTCTAATGGATTGCTTATCCCGCTGCAGTTAAACTTGTTGTCTATTGTATTTTATCAGTTTAACATTGTTGAAGACTAATGATAATTTATTTTGCATTATCTTAGTCATAATATTTCTTACTGGGCTAGTTGAGCTCACCCTTTCTTTCACTGTTCTCTTCAGGAAATGTTAAACTGGGACGAGTCGGGGAACGAAGTGATGGTCCAGATGATAGCATTAGTAGTCCTCACTATTCTGTTAAATAGTGTGACAATAAATGTAATGGGGACTCCATTGAGTGTGGATATTGTCTACATGACAATATTCTTATTAAAACTCTCAGCTATGTTTTGTCGTATTTTACACGACTATTGTATAATTAAGTTGTATTTGAATTTATGTACCATGTATCTGGAGACTCAAGATGGGTGATATATACCTATTTTGGGGGCGTCACAGTTGTTATCATAGCTTAGGGATATGATCCCTGGCTAAAATGTGAGACAGAAACTAGGAGGGGAGAGACGGGGAATTCCTTCGCTAGTATGACCTACCTAAGTTTATTTGTTATTCAATTGGTCGGTCAGAATATAGAGATAATATGTGGCATGTCAATTAACCCTTATTTTGAATCTATATTCTAGAATGATATCTGAAATACAGGAGATGAGAAATGGGAAAATCATGATAGAGAGGAAATAACTGGGAAGGTACAAAACGAAAAGAAAGCAAGGTATTCTCATCTCTTCGAGCTACCAGGTACGTAAATTTCGAGGGTGAAATTTCATAAGGAGGGGAGATTGTGAGACCCCAAATTTTATGAAATGAAAGTATTCAATTTTCTTATTATTATTCTATTTAGTAAATGGTTTAATTGATAAAAGGTTAAAGTTAAGGGTGATATGTGAAAATTTTGCAAAGTAAGCAAGTTGATATAAAATATTCTTTGTGTCGGGGAATATTTGATTAGTCGGGGAATATTCATTTTAATAGGAAATATTTGTACGACGGCATAATCATTGGTGGACCCCACAATGGAAGTATTGTCGTAGTTAGAAAATGACAGAATTATCTTTTTATAAAAATAACGGCAAAAGTGTTACCGTTAAAACTGTTGAACTACCCGGTAGTAAAAGTACAGTAATACGCGTGGTTGCATAGTAGCACACGGTATTGATTATTGATGCTTATGTAAGAAGTCACTCAGTTATACTCAATTATTCCTACAGTAAATGCTACATTATATCTCTCGTATTATTGATTCAATTATTGTCACAGTATCAATATTTTATATTATTAAATCAATAATTGAGACGACAAGTTATTTATATTATTATTTGCAATATTGACAATGTCTAGAAGTTCTGTCAAGGAGAGGTTTGGTCACCTAATTGCGCGCCAATAAGGAGAAATCCTTATCGGAAAGCCCCCTTTTCCTGGGAACGACCTGGTTGTTAAATATTGTGAGTTATAATATTAATGATGAATACGTTCGTGTTGATTAAAGATGAAATTGATAGTTCCATTGTGTTGGAATTATTAGTGTTAGTGGAAATCGACATCTATTCCGATGATAATTGATGTCTGGGGGTTATATTGATAAATCGAGTAATTAATCGGATAAATGAGTAATTAATTGCTACTAATTCACATACTTATATAACTATTTGTTCACATGTGTGTACTATTGAATCACATTCTTATACTATTAGGGGAGTTGGTGCAAGATTGATAATACTTGCATGACTAAGTTAAAAATGGAGGTATAGATGGAGGTACTATATACTATAATTCGTATTTTCACATGTCTAGAACTATTGAGTCACATGATTTACTATTGATTCACATGATTTACTATTAGGGGAGGTGGTGCAAGTTTGATAATACTTGCAGGACTAAATTAAAAAGGAAGAAAAAGAGGAAGGTATTATACTGTAATATTTCGAGCCCCAAAATGTGCAATTATTGAAACTATATTTTCCTATAAATATAAGCTCATTCTTCCTTCATTTCTCACCAATTCACTAAAGCTATAGAGCAATTATTATAGAGAGAAATTATAGAGAGAAAGAAGAAGAGAAGTCTGCCACATCTCTACTCCAAAGATTATCAGCTTTTTCTAAGGTAAGGGATATTATTATTATAGTAAGGGGTATTATTTCTTTCGTATTCATGAAAAGAGCTATTGTTATTCCATTCCTTATTATTCTGTTGGATTAACCTGTATACGCGGACTGCCATATATATGGTGAAATTCTTCTTTCATTCCATTCTTTATTATTATGTTGGAATAACATGTCTATGCGAAGTACCGCATACATGGTGAAATTCTTCTATTATTCCATTCTTTATTATTCTGTCGGATTATCCTGTGTGTGCATTTACGTATGACCTGGTTCCATTATTTATTATTCTGTCAGAATATCCTATCTGTGTTTTTACGCATGACCTGGTTCCATTATTTATTATTCTGTTGGAATATCCTCATGCGTATGCGTTCTGCATGACTGGTTTCATTATTTATTATTCTGCTTGGAATAACATGTCTATCTTGATCTATCGCATGCTCGGTGAATTCTTCATTATTCCATTCCTTATTGTTACATTGGAATAACTTATCTATGTGAATTACCACATGCATGGTGAATGATCCTTCGTATTCATTCCTTATTAAATTGTGGAAATGATCATCTTTACGTGGATTACTGCATATGTATGCGTGAAAATCGATTTGCGCTTTCAAAATTTTTCTGACCCTCAAAAATTCTAGAAAAATTTGAAATGATAATTTGATGAGTTTTCTAGATTGTGTCCAAAAATGGCGATTTTTGGATGTATAGATTAGGAGTTATAAATTTTATGGGAAAAGACTATTTTAAAAGTAAACCCTTATAACTCCTTCTGGTTAACTCCAAAATTAGTGAAATTTTTATTGGGAGTACATATATATAACAGAAGTATACTCTGTAAATTTCAGAATTTTTGGATAAAAGTACATTTATGATAAATGTTTAAATATTCAGCAGTTTTGGCCATATGAAAAATAGTAAATGAATTTTAAAAATTCTAAGAAAAATATATGTTCAATATGGGACTATATTTTTCTAAATCCCAGAAAAGAAATAGTTTTGGGACTGATTTGGTATTTTTCATGAAAATGAACTAGTTATGAGTAAATGAATTAAATACGTTATGTGAAGTAACAAAATTGGAAAATATGATTTTATGGCTTGGAAATCCTATATAAGGTATATGTAGATTTTTGATGAGGGATTTGATCATTGGTGATGAAATCTTAGGAGTATGGAATTTTTGAATGATTAAATGCATTATTTGGTAAAGTGTAAATAATTAAAATAAATTGTTTATAAGTTTAGGAAGTGATTAAAATATTGTTATAATATTAATAATATTAGATTATGAGTTTATTAAGTGATTGATAATATTTGGATAAATTTAAAGTTTTTAATATTTATCCTTGGTTTCGTTTGATTAATGATTATATCATTGTCATGATCCTCATGTTTATATTGTGATGAAAGTCATCTTTGGCTTACGTGCATAGATGGACTTGGTATGATTATGATTAGGGATTTTCGGTATAATCATGACCGTAATGTGACAAATGAATGTGGTGAAAGTCCTCATTGGCCTGTAGTTCATTAATGGACAGTTGTGCTATGATTATGACCAGGGATTATTCGGTATAATTATGATCATTGATGATTACATGAATATCCTTGGTCGTGATGCAGGGATGATTCGATTTTATTTATTAAGCTGAGTCTCAGCGATAAAAATTTATGAAAACATTTTCAATCATAGAAGATAGTAGATATCATGCTCAACTTGACTCTTCTAATGGATTGCTTATTTCGATGCAGTTAAACTTGTTGTCTATTGTATTTTATCAGTTTAACATTGTTGAAGACTAATGATAATTTATTACGCATTATCTTAGTCATAATATTTCTTCTTTGGGCTAGTTGAGCTCACCCTTTCTTTCATTTATTCTCTTGAAAATGAGAATATAGGCGGGACGAGTCGGGAGCGGAGTGATGGTCCGGATGATAGCATTAGTAGTCCTCACTATTCAGTTAAATAGTGTGACAATAAATGTAATGAGGACTCCATTGAGTGTGGATATTGTCTAGATGACAATATTCTTATTAAAACTCTCAGCTTTGTTTTGTCGTATTTTACACGATTGTTGTATAATTAAGTTGTATTTGAATTTATGTACCATGTATCTGGCGACTCAAGATGGGTGATGTATACCTGTTTTGGGGGCTTCACAACTAATCCCCGGCACTGTGGATACAACCGCAGCCGATGCAGTCTCTATCTCTATCCATGCATAATACTCTGTCGATCAGCCTGGATGGATAACATAAAACTCAGCTAGCTCACATTGATCCCAATAGGCATACACCCTAGATCTGTCCTCTGCTGATAAGTGGCAAGAAGCCAAACGATGATCTAATGCCCCCTTAAAAGGATAGAAGTCCTGAAACTGGTCGAACTGTGACATCACAACCAATGGGTGATAAGTAGTAATGCCCCTCAAACCAGCCAGAGGGAGATAATCCATGCCAGGGGCATGAGTAATGAAACTGTAGGGTGAACTAAGCCCTGTACATGGCAAAATGCCAAATGGATCTCCGATCCCTGCCAAGAACACCGACCAGGATACAGCGTCTGTACACTCCGCTGGCTGAAAGGAGTAAGACATGGCTATCTCATGGGTAAAACAGTACCCATGCCGTCGAAAAGTTCTAATCGGTCTTAGGTGTGACATGAACCACACAGACAACATGACCGATCTTCCTAGTAATACCCCTATAGGGTGGATGCAGCAATACGTGGCTGATCTCAATGTCTCTGCCATGATCATCTGTGACGCCCCCAAAATAGGTATACATCACCCATCTTGGGTCGCCAAATACATCGTACATAAATCAAATACAGACTTCTTTAATACAACTGTCGGGTAATATACAACAAAACATAGTTGAAAATTTAAACAAGAATATTGCCTTCTAGACAATATCCACTCTCAATGGAGTCGTCATTACAATTATTATCACAATATTTTACAGAATAGTGAGGACTACTAAAACAACCATCTGGACCGTCACTTTGTTCCCCGACTAGTCCCAGCTATATTCTCATTTCCTGAAGAGAACAATGAAAGAAAAGGGTGAGCTCAACTAGCCCAGTAAGAAATATTATGACTAAGATAATGCAGAATAAATTATCCTTAGCCTTCAACAGTATAACAACTAATAGAATACAATAGACAACAAGTTTTAGATCAACAACTGTAGCGGAATAAGCAATCCATTAGAAGAGTCAAGTAGAGCATGATATCTACTATCTTCTATGATTTAAAAAGTTTTTCATCAACTTTATCGCTGAGACTCAACTTAATAAATAAACCACATCATCGAATCATCCATGCACTACGGGCCAAGGATATTAATGTAATCATCAATGGTCATGATTATAATGAATAATCCCTGGTCATAATCATACCAATAACTGTCCATCAATGCACTACGGGCCAATGAAGACTTTTACCACATCATTTATAACATTACGGGTCATGATTATACCGAATGATCCCTGGTCATAATCATACAAATCAACAGTCCATCTATGAACGTAAGCCAAAGATGACTTTCATCACAATATAAGCATGAGGATGATGACAATGATATAAGCATTAATCAAAGGAAATAAAAGATAAATATTAAAGACTTTAAATTTATCCAGAGTTTAAAAATATCAAAATTGTTAACATGATACTGCTTTGTGGAGTAAAATTCAAGAATAATATTCATGTATCAAAAATAATTTGGACATAAAAGAAATATATTTTTTGGGTGAATAGTACCCTATAAATAGTACTTCGAGAATAGTGCCTCGTGAATAGTACCCCAGCATGAAAAGTGTCCCGAATACCTAGGTGAATAGTAACCCATGAATAGTAACTTATGAATAGTACTCCAGCAAAAAAAGTGCCCCGAATACCCGAGTGAATAATACTAGAGTGAATAGTAACTGGGTGAATAGTAACCCATGAATAGTAACTCATAAAAGAAAAATACTAAAGAAAATTATATTCCATGACGAGTACAAAAGAAATAATATCTCATACGAGTATAATAGAATATACAAAACTACAAATGGATTTTCACCCGCCATGCGGTAATCCACATAGAAAGATCATTTCCACAAATGAATACGAAGGGTCATTTACAATGCATGCGATAGTCCGCATAGATAGGTTATTTCAACAGGATAATAAAGAATGGAATAACAGAAGAATTTCACCATGCATGCGGTAGTCCGCGTAGACAGGTTATTCCAACAGAATAATAAATAATGGAACAATAGAAGAATTTCACCATGCATGCGGTAGTCCACGTAGACAGGTTATTCCAACAGAATAATAAAGAATGGAACAATAAACTTTTCAAGTATTGAAAAAAAATAACTCTCTTCATGAATACGAAAGAAATAATACCCCTTATCTCAGAAGAAGACTTGATACTAGAATAGTGAAGTAGCAGACTACTCTTCTTCTTTCTCTCTATAGCTTCTCTCTCTATAACTTTTCTCTCTATAATTTCTCTTATGATTCTTAGTGAATTGGTGAGAATGAAGGAAGAATGAGCTTCTATTTATAGGAAAACATAATTTCGATAATTGCACGTTTTGGGGCTCCAAATATTACAGTGTAATACCTTCATCATTTCCTTCATTTTTAATTTACTCCTGCAAGTATTATCAAACTTGCACCACCTCACCTAATAGTACATCATGTGAATCAATAGTACAATCATGTGAATCAATAGTTCTATACATGTGAAAAAAATAATTATAGTATAGTACCTTCATCTATACCTCCATTTTTAATTTAGTCATGCAAGTTTTATCAATCTTGCATCACCTCCCCTAATAGTACATGCATTTGAATCAATAGTACACACATATTAACAAATAGTTATAAGCATGTGAATTAATAGCAATTAATTGCTCATTTATCCGATTAATTACCCGATTGGTCAATATAACCTCCAGACATCAATTATTATCGGAATAGATGTCGATTTCCACTAACACTAATAATCCCAACACAATGAAAATATCAATTTCATCTTTAATCAACACGAACTTATTTATCATAAATATTATAACTCATAATATTTAACAACCAGATCATTCCTAGGAAAGAGGGGGCTTTCCGATAAGGATTTCTCCTTATTAGCGCACAATTAGGTGACCAAACCCCTTTTCTCGACAGAACTTTCTAGATATCTTCAATATTACAAATAATAATAGCAATAGCTTTGTCGTCTCAATTATTAATTTAATAATATAAAATATTATGAAGATGATACTGTGACAATAATTGAATCAATAATATATGAGATATTATGCAGAAATTACTGTAACAATAATTGATTATAACTAAGTGACTTCTCACATAAGCATCAATAATCAATACCGTGTGCTACTATGCAACCAAGCGTATTACTGTACTTTTATCACCGATTATTTTATGAAAACTTTCTTATTTTGAAAATTTTTCAAATATCACACTTAACTTTAACTTTTTATCAATTTAACCATTTACTAAATAGAATAATAATTATAAGAAAATTGAATACTTTTATTTCATAAAATTTGAGATCTCACAATCTCCCCTCCTTATGAAATTTTGCCCTCAAAATTTACGTCCTGGTAGTTCGAAAAGATGAGAATACCTTGCTTTCTATTTGGATTATACCTTCCCGGTTATTTCCTCTGTATCATGATTTTCCCATTGCTTATCTCTTATATTTCAGATATCATTCTAGAATACATCTTCAAAACAAAGGTTAATTGACATGCCACATATTATCCCTATATTCTGATCGACCAATTAAATAACACATAAGCTTAGTTAGGTCATACTAGCGAAGGAATTCCCCGTCTCTCCCCTCCTAGTTCTTATCTCACATCTCAACCAGGGATCATATCCCTAAGCTTTGATACCAACTGTGACACCCCCAAAATAGGTATACATCACCCATCTTGGGTCGCCAAATACATCGTACATAAATCAAATACAAACTTCTTTAATACAACTGTCGGGTAATATACGACAAAACATAGCTGAAAGTTTAAACAAGAATATTGCCTTCTAGACAATATCCACTCTCAATGGAGTCGTCATTACAATTATTATCACAATATTTTACAGAATAGTGAGGACTACTAAAACAACCATCTGGACCGTCACTCTGTTCCCCGACTAGTCCCAGCTATATTCTCATTTCCTGAAGAGAACAATGAAAGAAAAGGGTGAGCTCAACTAGCCCAGTAAGAAATATTATGACTAAGATAATGCAGAGTAAATTATCCTTAGCCTTCAACAGTATAACAACTAATAGAATACAATAGACAAAAAGTTTTAGATCAACAACTGTAGCAGAATAAGCAATCCATTAGAAGAGTCAAGTAGAGCATGATATCTACTATCTTCTATGATTTAAAAAGTTTTTCATCAACTTTATCGCTGAGACTCAACTTAATAAATAAACCACATCATCGAATCATCCCTGCATTACGGGCCAAGGATATTCATGTAATCATCAATGGTCATGTAACGAATAATCCATGGTCATAATCATACCAATAACTGTCCATCAATGCACTACGGGCCAATGAAGACTTTTACCACATCATTTATAACATTACGGGTCATGATTATACCGATTGATCCCTGGTCATAATCATACAAATCAACAGTCCATCTATGAACGTAAGCCAAAGATTACTTTCATCACAATATAAGCATGAGGATGATGACAATGATATAAGCATTAAACAAAGGAAATAAAAGATAAATATTAAAGACTTTAAATTTATCCAGAGTTTAAAAATATCAAAATTTTTAACATGATACTGCTATGTGGAGTAAAATTCAAGAATAATATTCATGTATCAAAAATAATTAGGACATAAAAGAAATATATTTTTTGGGTGAATAGTACCCCGTGAATAGTACTTCGAGAATAGTACCTCGTGAATAGTACCCCAGCATGAAAAGTGTCCCGAATACCTAGGTGAATAGTAACCCATGAATAGTAACTTATGAATAGTACTCTGGCACAAAAAGTGCCCCGAATACCCGAGTGAATAATACTAGAGTGAATAGTAACTGGGTGAATAGTAACCCATGAATAGTAACTCATAAAAAAAATACTAAAGAAAATTATATTCCATGACGAGTACAAAAGAAATAATATCTCATACGAGTATAATAGAATATACAAAACTACAAATGGATTTTCACCCGCCATGCGGTAATCCACGTAGAAAGATCATTTCCACAAATGAATACGAAGGGTCATTTACAATGCATGCGATAGTCCGCATAGATAGGTTATTTCAACATGATAATAAAGAATGGAATAACAGAAGAATTTCACCATGCATGCGGTAGTCCATGTAGATAGGTTATTCCAACAGAATAATAAAGAATGGAACAATAGAAGAATTTCACCATGCATGCGGTAGTCCGCGTAGAGAGGTTATTCCAATAGAATAATAAAGAATGGAACAACAACCCTTTCGAGTATTGAAAGAAAATAACTCTCTTCATGAATACGAAATAAATAATACCCCATACCTCAGAAGAAGACTTGATACTAGAATAGTGAAGTAGCAAACTACTCTTCTTCTTTCTCTTTATAGCTTCTATCTCTATAATTGCTCTTGTGAGTCTTAGTAAATTGGTGAGAATAAAGGAAGAATGAGCTTCTATTTATAGGAAAACATAATTTCGATAATTGTACGTTTTGGGGCTCCAAATATTATAGTGTAATACCTTCATCTTTTTCTTTATTTTTAATTTAGTCCTGCAAGTATTATCAAACTTGCACCACCTCCCCTAATGGTACATCATGTGAATCAATGGTACAATCATGTGAATCAATAGTTCTATACATGTAAAAAAAATAATTATAGTATAGTACATTCATCTATACCTCCATTTTTAATTTAGTCATGCAAGTATTATCAATCTTGCACCACCTCCCCTAATAGTACGTGCATGTGAATCAATAGTACACACATGTGAACAAATAGTTATAAGCATGTGAATTAATAGCAATTAATTGCTCATTTATCCGATTAATTACCCGATTGGTCAATATAACCTCTAGACATTAATTATTATCGGAATAGATGTCGATTTCCACTAACACTAATAATTCCAACGTAATGAAAATATCAATTTCATCTTTAATCAACACGAACTTATTTATCATAAATATTATAACTCACAATATTTAACAATCAGATCATTCTCGGGAAAGAGGGGGCTTTCCGATAAGGATTTCTCCCTATTGGCGCGAAATTAGGTGACCAAACCCCTTTCCTCGACAGAACTTTCTAGACATCGTCAATATTACAAATAATAATAGGAATAACTTTGTCGTCTCAATTATTGATTTAATAATATAAAATATTATGAAGATGATACTGTGACAATAATTGAATCAATAATCTGTGAGATATTATGCAGCAATTATTGTAGCAATAATTGAGTATAACTGAGTGACTTCTCAAATAAGCCTCAATAATCAATACCGTGTGCTACTATGCAACCAAGCATATTACTGTAATTTTATCACCGATTATTTTATGAAAACTTTCTTACTTTGAAAATTTTTTAAATATCACCCTTAACTTTAACCTTTTATCAATTTAACCATTTACTAAATAGAATAATAATTATAAGAAAGTTGAATACTTTCATTTCATAAAATTTGGGATCTCACATCATCGGCATAATGGTATGACCTTCCCTAAGAGCTCTTACTGCCATGATAACGCCAATGTCTAGCTCATCCATATACTGTGGCATGTACACATAGGACAATACACACATCACAAGTACATCTACTCTGGCTACACGTCACTGATTCTTCGGCGTGATGAAATCCCCGGAGTGCCGTGCATAACTGTCTGATGAGCCAAATCTGTCTATCAAAAAACGCTGGGACACCACATGACCGGATGTAATCTCATCATGTACTACTCTACGCCTCAGCCCGATGAGGGTCCTGAACTGTCGGCTCATATCACCGATAGCCATCCGAGCGCAAGGCCTATCTAGTGGTAAAGTTGTCAACCGCTCATATTCCTCTAAAGTAGGAGTCAACTCCTGGGTCCCAAATCGGAAAACCTTCCCCTCTGGTACCCAATGCTCCAGCATACCCTCTACAAAACCCACAGGAACCTGGAACATCAGGAGGGTCATGGAATGCTATAATAACTTATCTATGGTCACCCGGTTTAGAGGTGACAAACTATCATACCACGACCTCAGGAGGGAGGCTACCAATACTGGTGGGGTGTGATCAATGCGGCAGACTATCGAGGAAGACATCTGTATGGGCCGTATCATAAGACCATCTAGGGGTCAATGCTGAATATCTCTAGACATATATACATATGCATAAAATGATACATGCATGATAAACAATAGATGGAAATATGATGTAGGGAATAACGGTACATACATTCTTAAGTAAATCATCTCTGTACAGCTAAAAATACAGGGAAATGGGGCACAACCGCTTAACAACTTACAAAGGCCTATCAACAAATATAGCGAGAATGAGGCAAAACCACCTAGTATCTAACAGAGGCCTATCAAAAAATATAACGAGAATACACATCAGAAGAAGACAATGGTGTCGATGTCCACATCATCAATCTTGTCCACCTGATGTAACTCCTCCTGAGTCACTAGATCTCTATCAAGAGGGATGTCAGGCCTATACAATGGAGGATCTGGACTGATAAAGCCATATGGGTCATCTGAGGGGCCAGTGCCTGAGCTGGAAGGATCAAAAGTATCTGCCTCTGAAGGATCTCTGCCCAAATTCCGGATGAAAAAATGTGCCTAGTCCAACTATCGGATCAAGCTGTCAATCTGTGTCAAATGAGTCAGATCTTGAATACAGGCCATCCAATTCATCATCATCATGGATCCAAGAACCGTATCCCCCATAAACTGAGTGGCACGGGTCTAGGCTCTGATAGTAAGAGGGGACCACCAGCGGTATAATGCCTCCTGAGTAAATGGAACCTCTGACAAAGTATAGCCGTCAACGCCCATCAATGGGATATCACTGATAGGCGACTGCGACACAGGCCAATAACGCCTAGCAGGAGGCAAGATCGAAACACAAATCTCTCATGTAGTGCTCCTAAAAGCACACTATCCCAAGTAGAGCTCCCATCCTCCATTTGTGAAGAGAGGAATCCTATGGGTGGATATCAAGTACTCGACACCAGTTGGGTACCCATCCTCAAATCCAATGGTTAAGTGTTCCCCAGAGTAGGGAACCCAATGATAGCATCAGTTGTCAACAACTCTAACTATAGGCGACAATGGGTGAAACCTTCAGTTATAGGAACCTCCGCCAGTATGGAGTGATGCCATCGCCGTCTCGTGGTAGGTATCCAAACCTAACACATTCACAGGACGCAAACATGGGAGCCTCTCATAGGCCCAGAACTGCCAACATAAAGGCAAACATCTACTATCAATTAACACTCTTAACCTGTACATTGGAAATCAAAAGAGAAATACTCATCAGCAGAAACGAGTAAAATCTTAACCAAACCTCTGTCAAGCCCTACGAGCGCATGCGCATTCCCCTGAGGAAATAGGCAAAGGTATAGGAACCCCAATCATACTCTCAAATACAATCCACCAAAGCGAATGACATCGTGGAAGAGTTATCCGCTATGAAGCAGCCCCTAATGATCATCAGGAATAATCGTCGAAGAATGTGATCCCTGACTCTCACATCATCGGGTATGGGCTCACTCAACAGCCCACTCTTATCATCTATGCTCAGAGGACCTCTACGAACTGTCCTACCCTTGAGCGCCTCAGCCAGAACTCCTAAAAAAGATCTGATAGTAGTTGGAGTAATGTTCGCTGTATATGGCAATGGCGCCCCTCCAAACTCCATACCGGTGATAAACCGCCAGTCCATCGGCGTCATCATCACCTCATAATCCAATAAATGGAGAGACTGAGTCTGGTGAAACCAACACTCAAAAAACGCCCTGAGATAACCCTAGGGATAATGACGGGGGAGGATGGAAAAGAATGCCTCAAAGCCCCAACCATGCACAATCGCTCGATAATCGAGATACAGAGCCTAATATGTGGAGTGAATGCTGAACCAGTTCCCTCGAGGCTGCGTAAAGCTGAGAACCTACATCATAAAGCAGATCAACATCAAAATCCTTGCTCCTCACCAATAGGAAAAAGGAAAATCAAATCCAGCTTGTACCTCATTTGCATACAAGTAAACCGAGGGGTGTCAACTCAAATCACCTAGAAGCTCTAGGATCATCACCTGAATGCCTGGGAAATCCCTACCGGGACTATAAGCAGCAGGAGCGGGGTCCGCAACTGGTACATCCTCCTCTTCATCATTAACATCTAGTACATCAACCCGGATATGACGTATCATCGCCTCCGCTAGACGACAAGGTTGTCTAACTGAAATGGGTCGAGGCACATCATAAGCCCTTCTCTGCACACCTGAAGTGGTCCTGCGGGAACTACTCGGGTCATCCGGATCTATATCTGGACACAAGTCTCCAAATCACCTCAGAAAGGGTGTAGTAAATTCTAACCTAGAGCTTTTTAAATACATTCTATGGCTACATGCATGCATGCACTACTTTAACATACAACTACAGTAGAGTTAAAAATGCATGACTACCTAATGCATACACTTTTGAGAAAATTTTGCCAGAGTCTCCTCTGTAAACAGGACTCCACATGCACATAGGCATGACTAGGTGGCCATTTAGTAGCACACATGCCCACAGTCATAAACATCCTATATGTATTAAAACATCAAAGTCATATCATGTGATAATTCATTTTTCAATGGATAAAAACTGGAAAAGAAGACATGCATACGTTACCAGGACAGTGTAGAACACTTGTACGGTGATAGATTTTGCAGAAAGACGCCCGAACTCAGCAGATCTGAAGAAGAGCTCTTGGATTCTTTGTGTAGCGCAATATGAAAATGACTTATGAAAGCACCAAGTGCCTTAAAGCCATCCACGGCTGGCTGCAGTGTACCTATGGCTCCCATAGATGGGTCCCATCCCTCTAGCTCGGTCCAATTCGAGTTGCAAAGGAGGACTCACAAGTTAAAAAAGTTAAATCAGGAAGAAAGATGTTATGCGATAGAGCGAAAAAGCCTGAAATCTTGGTTTTCAGAAACCAAACTACAGGTCTACATATCATTCATTGGTATTCGACCAGACTCGGCAATACCTCGCGAAGGTCCGATGCCATCAGTTTGGGGTCGTAAGTCCAAAATATTTCCCCCCAGCAAAAACATTATCCAATTCCCGTTGATGTGCACATCAACGAAGGTCAAGCAGCCTTGACATTATCCCTAGCAGGGATTTTATCTGTTGATGTACATTTCAGTAAGAGTCAGGCAACCCTGACAACACAGACTGTCGACAGTAACTCTGACAAAATAGTGAAAGGACCTGGCAATACAAACCAGGGAAGAACATCCTCATTGGGGAGGACTAATGATGGAATATGTTATGCACATCTTCAACAGACGAAGCTCTATCCCGCGAAGTCTCTTGTATATGAGAGATACATCTTCATGGGAAAGTCTGTGCCAAGGATTAAAGACTTTGGTGATAACCCCAATGTCAATATCCTGGAAGTTCCTAAGAACTTTGGATCGTACGTCCAAGTAGTTCATCAGGGTTGTTAGTGATAACTCCAGCCCCCATCATAAGACATGGGAGCAAACAGTCATCACACTCCGTTGGAAAACAGTCCAACAAATCACATTCATCATACATTTGCATCATGCTGTTGTACATTGCATCATGTTTATCTTGTCACATTTCAAGTGTCTAGTATTCTTTATCCTATCTATGCCATTATACTGCATGAATATGATAAAGAGGGGCATCTGTAGACACTCAAAATTTTGCATCATGAAACTAACCTTGCAAGAAGGTAGACTCGTCTTCCAGAGATAACCCTAGAGGTCAAATCAGTTCAAGTTCCAGAGGTAACCCCTGGATACTCAGTCATTTCCATCTCGGAGATAACCTCAAGATATTTAGTTCTAGTCTCGAAGATAACCCCGGGTATTTTAGTTTCAACCTCGGAGACAACCCTGAGGAATGATGTTCCAGTTTCGGAGATAACACCGGAGAAGGAAATTCTATCTCGGAGACAACCTCGAGATATTTAGTTCCAGTTCTGGAGACAACCCCGGGAATTTCAATGTCAACCTCAGAGACAACCCCGAGGAATGCAGTTGTAGTTCCGGAGATAACCCTAGAAATGCTTGTTTCTACCCAGCAATCAGCTTCAACCTCGGACATAACCCTGAGGCACTCAATTCTAAACCAGGAGATAACCTCGGGAGGTCAGACACAGGATTTTGTTAATAGCTTAAACTTGATGAGTGTTAAGGTAGAGATATGTTTGACATCGCATGTAATCGGATAGAGAACTTATTCTTCAACCTTTTTCAATTGTAATTCACATAGAGATATAGTGGGTTAGTTGATTAAGGTGTTTAACGGATTTCTATCTTAATTGTGGATTAACGTTAAGACAGTATTAGTGCATCGAGAGGTGGTTAATACTACTTTAGTGTTCTTGATTAACAATTCGGGATAGAGAATAATTGATGAGAAGTGTGTTAACTTAAATAAAGCAATAAGTTAAGTTGTAATCTTAAATCTCCTTAGTCTCCATAGTCTTAATTTAATTAGTAGAATTTAATAGTAGTTTAATTTATATAATTTGAAATTCATTCGTTTAAAAGATTGAGTTGGTTACGGGTTAGTACTTGGTGATTTTTATTAACTAATTCTCTGTGGGAACGATACTCAACTTATCACTTTATTACTTATTGACCACGTATACTTGCGTGTTGTGCGTAATTAGATTTTACCCAACAACATTCGATTAGAGGTTGTACGAAGCCGAAAATATGGGTTAATGACCAGATCTTCAAGTCTTCAAATTCTATCCGGTGTGCTATCTTATGTAGTAGTCACTCGAGATTTGAGCTATGGTTCTTGTGGGACACCTTGTATGAAGTGTTTGATTGAAATGATGTTGAAACAACGTGAATGTAGTATCAAGGTGGCAAAAGTATAATTTTGCCCCTCATCGGGGTTATCTCCGACTCTGCGCAGATATAGCAGTCGTTGCTCAGGGTTATCTCTAAGATTGGGATGCTGTGAATGCTGAATATCCTTATGGTTATCTCTGAGGTGTGCTTGACCTCCCGGGGTTATCTCCGGGGTTGGAAATGAGTGTCTCAGGGGTTGAAACTAAATTTTCCAGGGTTATCTCCGGAACTGGAACTGCATCCCTTATGGTTATCTCCGAGGTTGGAACTAAATCTCTCGGGAATGTATCCGGGGTTGAAAGTGAGTATCTCGATGTTAGCTCCGATATTGAAAACTGTATTTCTAGGGGTTGTCTCCGGGGTTGAAATTGAGTTGACTTCCAGGGTTATCTCTGGAAGACGATTCTGCCCTTTTACAGGGTTAGCAACAAGAATGCAAAATTTTGAGTGTCTATAATATAGTTGAGCAAGTTTCCGAACCCTAATCTCAATTTGAGCTTATCCTACCTTGTTTATAATTATGCAAGTTTGTTAATTTGTTTTGTTTATAAATTACGTAAGTTATTGAATTCTATTGAGCAAAGTTCTTAATTATGTTTCCTTATTGGAAAGTGTAACCTTAGCTTACCATTTTTGTTCAAACAAGGTTGATTATATCTTTTCAATGCTTTGAAATTTATTCTTAAAGCATGACTTTGATGCAGTAAAATATACATTTATGGTTCATAACTACTTTGTATTACGTTGTTGTCGAACCGTTGCATTGTCATTACACTTTTTATTCAACTAATCCTTAGTTGATGTTCGTTGAACTCTAAATTACCTTGGAAACTTATCCAAACCAAACTTACTTTGGTGCAGACTTGTATGTTAAAACTGAGATGAACAACCCAATTGTAGGGGATTATTTACATGGAAGCATTTAAATGTTAGTGCACAATACATGGTACGAATGACTGATCACCCTAAGTATGAGAAAGAAAAGGTCCCTATAGTCTACTGACTGTTACGGTTTAAGTTGAAAAATACTTATAACCTAGGACATAGTTCATGGTCTTGTGACCCTTAGATGATTTCCAAGATCAGTTCTTGATTATAGATATTAAAAAATGTTATTCAATTCAATTGAGTTTATTCATTGATAGTTATTATGTCATTTCAAGTGAGCATTTGTTTTGCTCACTCTTGCATATATATAACCATTGTAGCTAAAGTTGAGAAGGTTGACGAGCCAACCACTAGCAAAGGAAAAGTAAAGATGAACAAGTGTTGAAGACTTGTTAATTGTTGAGAATTATGTTTTAAGACTTCAAATTTTAAATTATGAGATGTAATTAATTATTTTTCCGCATTTGATGAATGTTTTAAGGTTAGACAACCTGGGATTCATTGGTTTAAGTTATGTAACCCTTTAATTGGATGATTTATTACTTAAGTTTTATTTAATTTGGGTAGTTAAAAATGAATGTTTTGATAGTAAACACCAAATCCTGTGCGAATAGAGTACCAAGATTTGGGGGTGTCATAACCAATCACAAAGAATGGCCTGACTTGTTGCCTCTAACTCTATTAGCCTACAGAACTTCAATGCGCACTTCTAGTGGGGCAACCCCCTACTCATTAACCTATGATATGAAAGCAGTGCAACCCATAGAAGTAGAAATGGAGTCCTCAAGAGTATTTATTGATGCTCAAATGGAGGAAGACCAATGATTGTAAGATAACTTTTCCTGACATCTTTTCGATCGATGTCCTTGTGTCCCACCAAATGACTCTAGGGCCCAAGCCTATCTTAGATGCTCTTGGACGGGCCCAATCTATCTTTGACACATCCTCTTGGCTGGGCAGATCCTTCTGCCATTGACTTCCCAACTCCAGAGATAGTCCCACTATTCACTATGATTCCAACTGAGACTGTTGTGTGATTGAAAACATGCAACACTAGAAAGCCCTCCTTCTAGCGCCAATTTTAACGCCAAGATTCGTCCACGCACTCCAATCACCAAAGCGCGTCAAATCCTACACAAAAATGAAGTCACACCAAAAGCTTAACGGCTTGGGCCGCCGGGGGATAACTCTGGTATGAGAATAAATATAGGCTAAATAAGGTTTAATAATGGAGGCTTAGTACTCTAGTGCTGGAAAATAATAATTGTGTGTGCCTTAAAATTAGGGTAAAGCCTTGTGTTTATAGTAATCACACCACCTCCATAAAATCCTTCCCCGTATATATATATATATATATATATATATATATATATATATATATATATATATATATATATATATATATATATGATCCGTGAGTGTTTATATATATATATTTTTATATAAGTGTCGATATATGTGGGGTTTATATATATATATATATATATATATATATATATATATATATATATTAAAAGTTTTATTTTATTTGATTATTATATTATTATTTTCAAAGTTGGGCGTCTGAAGAATTGCAGAATTGGCCCGTGAATTCTTTCAACTGTTGGTCTGCGAAATAAATTGTAATTAGTACCCTACCATTCTCCTGTAAATAGGATGCTTAGTTTAGAAATGAAAATCACACCAGAATCAGAGAATTCTTCTTCTATAATATCGAGCGTATTTTTTTGAGTTTAAGGAAGTTTTCAGCATAGAAAATAGTATAAGTTTTCTTCAAGAATATCATTGCCCTACCAGACATAAATACTCTCCTTTTAAGGTAAGGGATATTATTTTTGTTCAATACTCGTAAGAAATAATATTTTCTTTCATACTCTGCAGTATGTAAGTAATATTATTTCGTTTTGTATTCCTAAATCTACACTCATGTTGATAAGTATTACTTCTATACTCCTTGAAATTAGTAGAATATCCTTGAAATTTGCGTTTCATCTAGTATCGTTTCACAAGGATTTTTTTCTGAACATTCTTGTTAAATTTTAATCTTTTCATGCAGGAGTACTATTCACGGGGTACTATTCATGTAGTACTATTTATGGGGTACTATTCACTTGGGTACTATTCACCCGGGGTACTATTCATGACAAAAATTAATTTCTTTTATGTCCAAATTATTTTTGATACATGAATATTATTCTTGAATTTTACTCCACAAAGCAGTTGTCATGTTGACAATTTGGACATTTTTAAACTCAGGATAAATTAAAAATCTTTAATATTTATCCTTGATTTCGTTTGATTGATGCTTATATCATTGTCATCATTCCCATGCTTATATTATGATGAAAGTCCTCTTTGGCCCGTAGTGCATAGATGGAGTGTTGATTGGTATGATTATGACTATGTTTGGGTATAATCATGACCTGTAATATTACAAATGATGTGGTAAAAGTTCTCATTGGCCCGTAGTACATGGATAATTCGTGGATGTGATAATAATGAATATCATTGGTCCGTAGTGCATGGATAATTCATGGATGTGATACTAACGAATATCCTTGGCCCGTAGTGCATGGATAATTTGGTGATGTGGATTATTTATTTAGCTGTGTTATAGTGATAAAATATTGATGATGAACTTTTAAATCATATAAGATAGTAGATATCATGCTCTACTTGACTCTTCTAATGGATTATTTATTTCACTGCAGTTAAACTTGTTGTCTATTGTATTCTATCAGTTTAACATTGTTGAAGGCTAACGATAATTTATTCTTCATTATTGTAGTAATAATATTCTTTACTGGGCTACTTGAGTTCACCCTTTGCTTTCATTGTTCTCTTCAGGAAATGAGAATATAGCTGGGACTAGTCGGGGAATGGGGTGATGGTCCAACATGGTGGCTATAATAGTCCTCACTATTCTATGAAATAGTGTGATAATAAATGTAATGATAACTTCATTTGAGTTTGTATATTGTCTACGAGATAATATTCGTGTTAAAACTCTCAGCTTATGTTTGTCGTATTATAAAAATGAAGTTTATATTTAAATTATGTACCATGTATTTGGCGACTCAGAATGAGTTGTGTATACCTATTTTGGGGGCGTCACAGTTGCTATCAAAACTTAAGGATATGATCCCTGGTTGAGAGTTGAGGATAGAACTAGGAGGGGAGAGACGGGTAAATCCTTTGCTAGTAGGACCTACCTAAGTTTATTTGTTATTTAGTTGGTCGGTCAGAATATACGGATAATATGTGGCATGTCAATTAACCCTTGTTTTGTGGCAGTGTTTGAAAATGACATCCAAAAATGTTGAGATAAGAAATGGAGCATATGAGACCGTTGAGTCACCGATGATCAATAACCAGGATAATGTGCATCAGAAAGGCAATAATCCTCAGGTAAACAATAACACCGACCAAATGATGAACGAGGATATGCTTAGGAGCTTTCTGCAATTCATGCAACATCAGGCGAGAGATACTCCTGTTCAAAATGCAGGTGGAAACACTGGCAACTCACGGATGGTCACCGCTACGCAATTTAAGGAGCTGGGACCACTGGAGTTTTTGGGAAAACCATAACCACTTAAGGCAGAGACGGGGATTAAGCAGATCACCAAGATATTTGATGTCTTGGGATGTTCTGAGGAGCAAAAGGTTCTCTTTGCCACCTTCATGTTGCGAGGAGAGGTAGATCATTGGTGGGAATCCATAAGCGTACTCAACCTGCCGCACTAAGGATGTCTTTCAAGAATTATTCCACGACAAGTACTTTCCTAAAAGTATTCGTCATATGAAGGAGGTGGAGTTCATCAAGCTGGAGTAAAATAATATGACCGTATCACTGTACGAGGATAAATTTATGGAGTTATCCCGGTTTGCATCCCATTTGGTAGACAATGAGAAGCGTATGACGCGGATGTTTCTAAGAGGTTTGAAACCCGAAATACGTCAATACCTCATTTGTAAAATCAAATTTTACGAATAAAGATTTAAATTTCTCAAAATATTTTTTTGAATATTATGAAGTGAATTTGATATAATGTTTTAGTTGTGGGTAATATTTATAAATTTTGCAAAGTATGCAAGTTGTTATATTATATTCAATTGGTCGAGGAATATTCTTTGTGTTTTGAATATTCGATGCGACGACACATCATTAGTGGACCCCACAACGGAATTATTATTTGATTGAGAAAATGACAAAAATATTTTTATAAAAATAACGGCGGAAGTTTTATCGTTAAAACTGTTGAACTACTTTAGTAAAGTAAAGAAATAATGTCTGCGTGATTGCATAGTAGCACTTCGGTATTGATTATTGATACTTACGTGAGAAGTCACTCCGCTTTGTTCAATTATTGCTACGATAATTGTTTGCATAGTATCTCACGTTAATTGATTCAATTATTGTTGATATTTTATATATTATTAAATCAATAATTGAGATGACAGAGTTATTAATATTATTATTTACAATATTAACGATGTCTAGAAGTTACGCCAAGGAGAGGTTTGGTCACCTAATTGCGTGCGATAGGAGAAATCCTTATTGAAAGCCCCTCTTTCTCGGGAACGACACAGTCGATTAATATTGTGAATTATAATAATGATGATAAATGTTGTTAAATATATTGAGGTGTCTTTTTATGAAGTCACGAAGTTTATATATATATATATATATATATATATATATATATATATATATATATATATATAATTCTGCTTTTATTAGTATTATTAATGTAATAAAACAGAAAAGCTTTTATATAAAATGTAATACTTTTATAAAGTTATTTGTTTTATTAGACTATAAATAAAATATATAATATTCTATTATGCATAGTGTTTGCATAGTAAAATCTTTTTATATAAAATGAATACTTTTATAAAGTTATTCGCTTTATTAGATTATAAATAGAATATATTATATTTTATTTAAAAATTTTGTTTTATTAGAATATTTTATTAATACTTTGCATAGTAAATCTATCTCGACCGCTCATGAATTAATTCTTACTATTCAGTTCATTCTCCTGTAAATAAAGCTCATTCCTTCATTATTTCTTACGAATTCACTTTAAACTCTAGAGAGAAACTATAAAGAGAAAGAAGAAAAGTATTCTCGCTACTTCACTACTCCTATATCTAGTTTCTTCTAAGGTAAGGGTATTATTTCTTTCGTATTCATGAAGAGAACTTCATTATTCCATTTTATTATTCTCATTGGAATAACTCAGTATACGCCGACTACCCTATACATGGTGAAATTCTTTTGTTATTCCATTCTTTATTATTATGTTGAATAACTTTTGTTTATCTGGCACTACCATATACATGGTGAAATTCTTACATTATTCCATTCTTTATTATTCTGTTGCAACATCCTCGTCTGCGTGCGTTTACGCATGACCGGTTCTCATTATTTATTATTCATTTGAATATCCCACATGCATGCGTTTACATGACCTAGTTCTATTCTTTATTATTTTGTCGGAATATCCTGTCTGTGCGTTTACGCATGACCTGGTTCTATTCTTTATTATTCTGTCGGAATATCCTATATGTGCGTTTACGCATGACCTGATTCCATTATTTATTATTTTGTTGGAATAACCTGTCTGTGTGGTCTATTGCATGTCTGGTGATTTCTTTTGTTATTCCATTCTTTATTATACTCAGTTGGTTAAAGTTTTGGCTTTTATAGTCCATGAAATTAGTGGAATATCCTTGATGTTTGCGCTTCATCCAATATCTTTTCATGGAAATATTCTTCTGAGCATTCTTGAGTTTTACCCCACAAAGCAGTATCATGTTAACAACTTGGACGTTATTGGTTCCTGGATAAATTAATTCTTGAACTTGTTTTATTGAATTCTTATATCATTGTCATCATCCTCATGTTTATATTATGTTAAAAGTCATCTTTGGCTTGTAGTGCATAGATGGACTTGTTATGATTATGACCAGGAATTATTCGGTATAATCATGACCGTAATGTTACAAATGATGTGGAAGAAGTCTTCATTGGCCCGTAGTGCATTGATGGATAGGTTTTTATGGCTATGGATTCTCTTCGGCTAAGGGTGCAAAGATGAATTGTTTTATGGCATGATCATGACCATTGATGAATACACGAATATCCTTGGCCCGTAGTGCATGGATAATTTGTGGTTGTGATACTAATGAATATCCTTGGCCGTAGTGCAGAGATGATGTGGATTATTTATTAAAATTTGTCCCAAATGATAAAAAATGAAGAAAACCCTTTTAAATTATAAAAGATAGTAGATTTTATTCTCTACTTGACTCTATTAATGAATTGCTTGTTCCGCTGCAGTTAAACTTGATGTTTGTTATATTGTATCAGTTTAACACTGTTGAAAGCTAACGATAATTTATTCTGCATTATCTTAGTCATAATATTTCTTACTGGGCTAGTTGAGCTCACCCTTTTATTTTCATTGTTCTCTTTAGGAAATGAAAACGTAACAGGGACTAGTCGGGGAAAGGAGTGACGGTCCAGATGATAGCATTAGTAGTCCTCACTATTCTATGAAATAGTGTGATAATAAATGTATTGAGGACTTATTTTGAGTTTGAATACTATCTAGAAGACAATATTTATATTAAAACTCACAGCTCATGAAGTATATTTAAGATTGTATTTGTATTCTGTACCATATATTTGGCGACTCAGAATAGGTGATGTATACCTATTTTGGGGGTGTCACAGTTGGTATCAAAGCTTAGGGATATGATCTCTGGCTGAGATGTGAGACAAGAACTAGGAGGGGAGAGACGGGGAATTCCTTCGCTAGTATGACCTACCTAAGTTTATTTGGTATTTAATTGGTCGGTCAGAGTATAGAGATAATATGTGATACGCTAATTAACCCTTTTTTGTGGCAGTATTTGAAAATGGCAGCTGAAAATGTTAACAATGGTGTGAATGAGACCGTTGAGACACCTTTAATCACTAACCAGGTTAATGTGATGTCAAACGAAGAAGAAATTAGAGATATCTACGTGGTGAGTGAAGAACTAATAGTTGCACCCGAGCTAGTTGCAGAGGTAGTAGGTGAGAGTGAGGAAGAAGAGGAACCTGAGGAGAATTTATTAGAAGAATTTTATGATCGAAATTTAGAATTACAAAATCCAATTCATGAGTTAGAAGAGCAGGCTGAAGAATGGTAGACGGTCGTGGAGCAAAGAGATGTAACAATTCAAAATTGTGTTACCCGATGTGCAATGCTTGAACAGAAGCACTCTTTGGCAGAGTATAAGATATTAGAGCTAGAATCTGAGAATGCTATGATCAAAGTTCTGATGAAAGAAGAAACAACTGAACGAAGGAGAATTGATGATGCATGGGTAAAAGCCGCACGACGCGTAGATATTGTAGAAAAAGATGTCTGATCCAATAAGGCCAAAATAGATGAAATGGATTTTTCTTTTTGGACAACAATTGGGAGAATCCAACATTGAATTCGGAATTACCCTGTGCAGAGCGGTCAACCCCAATTCGATATGGATCGGAGAGTAATGATTCAAATCATGGATCAGGAATGTGATGAAGCAATTAAGGGTTGAATGTACTCTATAGCAAAGTCAAAACTGATAGTTTAAGTGAGAGCGTTTGTCGAGAAACCCGAACGAAGTTATTATGGGTAAGTTAATCATAAACGCTTACGAAGTCTATACCTTATTCGATACCGGTTCTACCCACTCTTGCATTTCACCTAGTTGTGGTCAACGTTTGAACTTGGCTATTGAGAAATTAGACTTTGACTTAACTGTTGAAACTCTGTTAGGAGAAACCTTCGTTACATCCACTGTTTATAAATCTTGTTGATTCAAATCGACACTTTCCCGTTACCTATCGGTCTTATCTCTTTGAAAATACTTGCCTTTGATGTGATTTTAGGAATCGATTGGTTAACTACTCATCATGCTTTTCGTAAGGTTGTTAGCTTTCATATTCCTAACCAACCTGTTATGCAAATTCAAGCAACCAAACCACTAAAGTCAATCACTATTATATCAAGCCATAAGTAAAGAGCCCCGAGCCTTTATCTGGTGACTTCCTTGTGTAGAATGCACCGAAGCCAGACTTTTTGTAGGGAAAGTGTTGGTCGGATAACCGATCACTAAACACGCGCAAGTATACGCGGTCTAACAAGTAATACAGTGATAAGTTGAGTGTCGTACCCACGAGGAACTATGACTAATATTTACCAAATACCGACTTTATATCGCTAAAGTTTTATTCGAATAGCAATAAATGAAAGAGTGATTAATCTAAGCATAACTAATTATCAAAGCAAGTAAATGGATAAAAAAATGGTAATCCAAGGAATAACAAGCTAAGGTTACAACTTCACCCCACTCAGGCATTCTGCCAAACACCTGGCGTGTTATGCTTCATCAAACTAGCTACCCCTCTCTCTATGGTCTAAATGGTCACGACAATTTGTCGACCGAGAACACACAAGTGCTCATACACCTCTGTCGAGGTATGTACGAACATATCCTTTCCAGATCCACCCGATAGGGAATAGAACAGAAAAGAACGCCCAAGCAAGATACAATCCTACATATGTCTATGTGAATTGATCAGAATAAGGATTTAAGCATAAGCTCTCAATGAGGTCGCACGTGGTGCACAGATATATGTCTATTCTACGCACAACTTATGCAGTCGAAACCCACAATCACATGCCGATATATTCAGGTGTAAATCTACAATTCTTCTGTCGATATCATGTAAATTACCAAAATCATCGCTAATATCTTAGCAAGAATCATTAAGCATAAATATATCGAACCAAATCATATGGTGCCAACCAAAGAGATAAGACAATCAATTTAAATAACAAATGGTTCCATTATAACCTTAGAGCAAATATTCAGTTCGTATCTATTGAATAAAATACAAGTAGCAATAAAGACAACATATATGAATTACAAAATCAGAGAAAATAAATAGATAAGAAGAAACTATGTCAAGGCCCTTCAATCTCTAAGCATTCTACTCAAATCAAGCTCTCCAGTCCGTGTTGCTCATTGCTCTTGATGCTCCAAAGAAACCCAAACTTCTCCCTAATCTAAGCTAACTATATTTACAAACATCTATCTAAGAGAAAGAAAGAGAAATTACAAAATATAACTAATCTAAGCTATTTTTCTCTCTAGATCTCTTCTCTCTCTCTATTCAATGTTATATGATCTCCCTCTTATGCAGAGCCTCCCTTTCCTTTTATATCCCGCTTCCTTCCTTTTGCTAGGTCAAACAAAGGCACAGGAACTGAGGGTGGCATGCATGGCGGCCAGACCTGAGCTTTAGATGAGCCACTGCCATTTCATATTAGAATCTGGGACACGGAGCTCACGCTGCAGTGCAAGCCAAAGAAGGAGTAGTGGCGCTGCGGCGCGGTGATGATATCATCAAAAGCCAGGGGGTATACCGCAGTCAGGCGATGAAAGCTTGGCATTGGCCATGCGATGAGTGTGAGAATAATGACCATTTTATCCTTTTAAAGCTGGAAAAATACTGTAGAGCCCTGCACTTCTTTAGTTAAGCACAATAACACTATATTTATATAAAACTACATAAAAACTACGAATTCAGGCAATTCTTTAAGTCATAAAGTATCCGATTCGCGGGTATAAATTCCACTCATCAGAAAGTCATGAATAACGGTGACAAGTTGATAGGTATCAATGTGACGTACTATCCAAGTCTTGGATGAGAGTCACAGTTTTGAATGATATTTTTATTATTAATAAATTTCATGGCAAATTCTTGAAGACTTCTTGGCCTACCCCAGATCGTGAAATCGAATTTTGTACTCACCCCAATACAAAACCTCATTTCTAAAACCCTTAAATATTTCTTCAACTAAAATGAACGTAACATGCGCCAAAGACATTGGCTCGAGCTATTGAAGATTACGATCGTACCATTCAATACCATCGTGGAAAAGCGAAAGTGGTAGCTGACGCGTTGAGTAGAAGATCGTATGCGTTTATGAGTGCGAATATACGAACATACGTGAAGATAACGAATATATGATTAGAACTGACTTTAGTCGATAAAGTTAAAGTCGCTCAAGCTACAAACCCGGAGCTGATGAATACGAAGAAGAAGGTTCAAGAGGGCGCTATTTTAAAAAGCAAGAGTTGCTAAAGAGAGGAAATCCCAACCCTCGATTTAATTGGCCCATTTGAATCCTCGATCGAGTAGGAACTGTGGCTTATAGACTCGTTTTACTGCTAACTATGTCGCGTGTTCTTAACGTTTTTCACGTATCGATGTTACATAAATATGTGGACAACCCGAACCACATTATTGATTTAGAACCAGACGAGATAGCGGAAAATTTAGCGTATGAAGATGTACCTGTTAAAATCCTGGAATGTATTCAACACTCAAAGGTTATACCTCAAGAGTTAGAATCTGACGAAGTGTCCTCATTTGTTCGGCATACCAGGTACGTACGTAAATTTCAAGGGCGAAATTTCATAAGGAGGGGAGATTGTAAAATCCCAAATTTTACGAATAAAGATTTAAATTTCTCAAAATATTTTTTTGCATATTATAGAGTGAATTTGATATAATGTTATAGTTGTGGGTAATATTTATAAATTTTGCAAAGTAAGTAAGTTGTTATATTATATTCGATTGGTCGGGGAATATTCTTTTTGTCGGGGAATATTCGTACGATGGCACAATCATTGGTGGACCCCACAACGGAATTATTGTCGGATTGAGAAAACGACAAAAATATTTTTATGAATATAACGACGGAAGTTTTACCGTTAAAACTGTTGAACTACTCGGTAGTAAAAGTACAATAATACGCGTGGTTGCATAGTAGCACACGGTATTGATTATTGATGCTTACGTGAGAAGTCACTCCGTTTTGTTCAATTATTGCTACAGTAATTGCTGCATAGTATCTCACGTTAATTGATTCAATTATTGTCGATATTTTATATATTATTAAATCAATAATTGAGATGACAGAGTTATTAATGTTATTATTTGCAATATTAACGATGTCTAGAAGTTCTTCCAAGGAGAGGTTTGGTCATCTAATTGCTTGCGCCTAATAGGGAGAAATCCTTATTGAAAGCCCTCTTTCTGGAAACGACACAGTCGATTAATATTGTGAATTATAATATTGATGATAAATGTTGTTAAATATATTGAGGTGTCTTTTTATGAAGTCACGGAAGTTTATATATATATATATATATATATATATATATATATATATATATATATATATATTCTATTTTATTAGTATTATTAATGTAATAAAATAGAAAAGCTTTTTATATAAAATAGAATACTTTTATAAAGTTATTTGTTTTATTAGACTATAAATAGAATATATAATATTCTATTATGCATAGTGTTTTCATAGTGCCTGCATAGTGTTTGCATAGTAAAATCTTTTTTTATAAAACAGAATACTTTTATAAAGTTATTAGTTTTATTAGATTATAAATAGAATATATTATATTTTATTTAAAAGATTTTGTTTTATTAGAATATTTTATTAATACTGCAAAGTAAATCAATCTGGACCGTTCATGAATTAGTTACTATTCAGTCCATTCTCCTGTAAATAGAAGCTCGTTCCTATATCCAGTTTCTTCTAAGGTAAGGGGTATTATTTCTTTCGTATTCTTGAAGAGAACTTCTGTTATTCCATTCTTTATTATTTTGTTGGAATAAGTTGTATACGTGGACTACCCTATACTTGGTGAAATTCTTCTGTTATTCCATTCTTTATTATTATGTTGGAATAACCTGTCTATGCGAAGTACCGCATACATGGTGAAATTCTTTTGTTATTCCATTCTTTATTATTCTGTTGGAACATCCTGTCTGTGCATTTACGTATGACCCGGTTCCGTTATTTATTACTCTATTGGAATATCATGTCTGTGCGTTTACGCATGACCTGGTTCCATTCTTTATTATTCTGTCGGAATATCCTGTCTATGCGTTTACGCAGACCTGGTTCCATTATTTATTATTACATTGTTGGAATAATCATTGCATTTGCCTATCGTCGCATGCCCGGTGATTTCTTTTGTTATTCCATTCTTTATTATACTCAGTTGGTTAAAGTTTTGACTTTTATACTCCATGAAATTAGTGGAATATCCTTGATATTTGCGCTTCATCCAGTATCTTTTCATGAAAATATTCTTCTGAGCATTCTTGAGTTTTACCCCATAAAGCAGTATCATGTTGACAACTTGGACGTTATTGGTACCTGGATAAATTAATTCTCGAACTTGTTTTATTGAATTCTTATATCATTGTCATCATCCTCATGTTTATATTATGTTGAAAGTCATCTGTGGCCTGTAGTGCATAGATGGACTTGGTATGATTATTTGGTATAATCATGACCATAATATTACAAATGATGTAGAAAAAGTCTTTATTGGCCCGTAGTGCATTGATAGACAGTTTTTGGTATGATTATGGCTATGGATTCTCTTCGGCCAAGGGTGCAAAGATGAATTGTTTTATGGCATGATCATGACCATTGATGAATACACGAATATCCTTGGCCCGTAGTGCATGGATAATTTTTGGTTGTGATACTAATGAATATCCTTGGCCGTAGTGCAGGGATGATGTGGATTATTTATTAAGCTGAGTCCCAGCGATAAAAATGATGAAAAACCTTTTAAATCATAAAAGATAGTAGATTTTATTCTCTATTTGACTCTTTTAATGGATTGCTTGTTCCGCTGTAGTTAAACTTGATGTTTGTTATATTGTATCAGTTTAACACTATTGAAGGCTAACGATAATTTATTCTGCATTATCTTAGTCATAATATTTCTTACTGGGCTAGTTGAGCTCACCTTTTTGCTTTCATTGTTCTCTCTTGTGAAATGAGAACGTGGTTGGGACTAGTCGGGGAACGGAGTGATGGTCCGAGATGGTGTCATAGTAGTCCTCACTATTCTATAAAATAGTGTGATAATAAATGTAATGAGGACTCCATTGAGTGTGGATATTGTCTAGATGACAATATTTTTATTTAAACTCACAACATATGTTTTGTCGTATTTTACATGACAGCTGTATATTGTATTTTATCAGTTTAACATTGTTGAAGACTAATGATAATTTATTTTGCATTATCTTAGTCATAATATTTCTTACTGGGCTAGTTGAGCTCACCCTTTTACTTCATTGTTCTCTTCAGGAAATGAGAACGTAGCGAGGGGATTAGTCGTGGAACGGGTGATTATTCGATGATAGCATTCGTAGTCCTCACTATTCTATGAAATAGTGTGATAATAAATGTATTGAGGACTTATTTTGAGTTTGAAAACTGTCTAGAAGACAATATTTGTATTAAAACTCACATCTCATGTTGTATATTTAAGATTGTATTTGTATTCTATACCATGTATTTGGCGACTCAGAATAGGTGATGTATACCTATTTTGGGGGCGTCACATCATTTCTCACAAACTTTGGTTGTATTCAGATGTTGTGAATATGGCTCAGTTATTGGAATGCGATAATGAGTCAACGCAACCAAGAGATAGCAGCCGGCAAAATGAAAATACCAGTGGTAGCAATCATCAAAGCAATGACAACAAACGTGGAGGAAATCAACATGCTAGAAATGGTAACCACTTCGGTGGTAATCCTGGCCAAGATAATAGAAGTGGAAATTTCAAGAAGAGGAGATTCAACAATGATGGAAAGACAGCAACACCAGCACCCATTTTTAAGGAAGGAGAACGACCACCGGTCGTATGCTACAAGTGCGGAGGGGAGGGACACATCACTCCAAACTGTACGCAGCAACCCAAAGCATGTTACAATTGCGGAAGAGAAGGTCACCTATACTGATTTTGTCGTGTAGTGAAGACAAGTCCAGCTAGGATGGAGACACCAAAGGTCTTCCCAGACAAGTCAAAGCCAGTAGTTCAAGGGATAGCGTTTGTCGTGACCTCCTAAAAAGTGAGGAACCTGAACGAGGTTATCACAGGTAAACTAATCAGAGACTCTTGTGAAGTCTATACCTTATTTGATACCGGTTCTACCCATTCCTTTATTTCTCCTACTTGCGCTCAATGTTTAAATTTAACTCTGGAGAAATTAGATTTTGACTTATCTGTTGAAACTCCATTGGGAGAAACTGATAATTAGGTTTTATACCTACTTATCCGGTATTTGTTACTTGAATTAGTTGCTTAAACCTATGTTTTTTAGTTACATTTCATACATTTTATGTTATTTTGTAGGCTATGACATAACATTGGCATGAAGAAGCAAGGAAAAGTAATTCGGACATCTTTTGGACTAAAATATGCAAGCAAATACAAGAAAGGAAGATTGCGGGGCTTTTAACACCTAGTTAGATGCATGTTCTTGGCTTGGAATTTGGATTTTACTATAGAGCTTCTTCTTATCTTTCCGGAACATCTTGAATCATCCCAATCGGAGTTCGGATGCGAGAGTTATGGCCTTTTTATCAACGAAGATCAAAGCTAAGAGTTCTCATGCTTGCAATTTACACAACATCTACTTCAAGCTTGCTTTCGATCTTGTTCCTACCATAATTTCTCAATTCTCAAAGAATGAAAGTTGTAGAGCTCGTCGATATCTTCGATTTGATATGTGGCAGGCCCCGTAACTCCTCGCAGATCAAAGGTTATGGCCATTTTACTAGAGAACACTGTAGCATAAAAGTGACCCCCGCCGCGGCGGGCTTTCCCTTCACAAAATGTCTGTCGGGGCGGGCATACCAGCTGCAAAACAGTAGGGACCCCCACCAGGGTGGGCCCTTTTAGTCTTATAACCCCCGTCGGGGCGGGGGTACGCGCAGAAAACTCGTTTTTTGTCCGAATTTGAGTCCAAGAAAGATTGTTTTGGTCCGATTGACTGAAAGACTTCCAAGAGGACTTAAAGACATATAAAAAAACATATAAAGGAGGAGAGAATACATAGATTAGAAGAGGGAGAAAGGATTCCATTAGATTTAATTAGAGTAGAATAGGAGAAAATACTAGTTCTTATGAGATTTGGAGATTGAAGCACTTGGAAGCCATTGGAGATCAAGATCAAGAGCGAGACGGAGGACGAATTTGCCGACAACAGATTCACTTCTTTTCCTTAATCTGATTCTTATCTTTTAATGTGTATTCAAGTGTGGATTCTTAGTTTTAATTCAATGAACTAATTCTTTGTTTGAGATTACAATGGATCTTATTGTGTAATTTATTTTAATATGCTTCACTATCAATTATTGTGTTCTATTGTGAGGATTGTCTATTGTGATTTGAACTTAATTGTTTAATTGATTGACCATCAATTACCGTGATAATCTATATGAGCTCGAGAGATGAAGTTTAGATTTAGATCTGATCATAATAGCATGTGTTTGTGATTTCTGGATAGATGGAATTCATGATTCGGTTTAGGATAGAGATATTCCTTTACGCCATATGTAATCTTATAGAGAACTTGTGCTTTAAATCCTTTTTAATTGTAATTCACATAGAGATATAGTGGATTAGTTAATTAGGATGTCTTGCTTAATTCTATCATCTGTGGATTTAAGTGAGTATGGGTAATATGCATCGAGATGTGGTTTTATCTGCTTTAGTGTTCTTGATTAACAATTCAGAATAGAGAATAATTGATGAGAAGTTTGTTAACTTAAATGAAGCAATAAGTGAAGTTGTGATCTTAAATCTCCATAATCTTAATTTAACTAATTGAATTTAATATAGTTTAATTATATAATTTGAAATTCATTTGTTTAAATAAGATTGAGTTGGTTACGGGTTAGTACTTGGTGATTTTTATTAAATAATTCCTCATGGAAACGATACTCTACTTTCACTGTATTACTTGTTGACCACGTATACTTGCGTGTTTTACGTAACTAGATTTTACCCAACAAGTTTTTGGCACCGTTGCCGAGGATAAATATAGTATAGATCTTAATATTTTTACAATATCAGTTTAATTAGTCCAGTTTTACTTAAACATTTTTATTTTTTTGTTTGGTTTCTCTTATTTCAGGTTTTTGGAAGTGGTTTATGCAAACTCGGTCCAAAAATCCAGACTTGCTGCCTTTTGAGGACGACATTGAGAAATGATTCTAGAGGTTAAGTAAGTGGATCAAGGAAACGAGGCAAGACTTTGAAAATTCTGAGAAAGAAGAGGCAATGGTAGCTGAAGATTAGAAAGAGTTAAGGGACTTCGCCACTCCCAAGGTGACTGAACTGCAGTTAAGCATAACTAGGCCCACAATTGCTGCAAATACATTCGAAATCAAGCCTGGGACGATTCAGATGATCCATAATTCAGTTCAGTTTAAGGGATTGGCAAATGACGATCCTAATAAACATCTAGTCAGTTTTTTGGAGATTTGTGACACCTTTAGGTATAATGGGGTGTCGGATGATGCGATGAGACTTTGCTTGTTCCCATTCACCTTACGGGACAAGGCGAAGAGTTGGTTACACTCTCTCACCACGGGATCGATAACTCACGGGAAGACTTAGCTCAAAAATTCCTTGCCAAATTTTTTTCCCACCATTTAAAACCGCAAAAAATGAGGAATGAGATAACAATGTTTGAGCAGCAACACGGGGAGTCATTATATGAGGCATGAGAGAGATACAAAGAATTGCTCAGGAAGTGCCCACATCATGGATTGCCAAAGTGGCTGTAAATGAATACTTTCTATAACATACTACATGGGAATCTCAGGACCAGTATTGATGCAGCGTCGGGTGGAGCGTTCATGGCTAAGAGTTATGAGGAGGCCTACAATTTGATTGAAATGATGGCGGCTAACAACTACTAATGGCCCATAACAAGAATGACATAGGCAAAGGCGGCTAGAGTGTTAGATGTAGATGGGGTGATAACAATACAAGCGCAAATTTCTGCGATGTCCAAGAAGTTGGATGCTATGACAGGAGCTCAGGTACAACAGGTGGCGGTTGTGTGTGAATTGTGCGCGGGTGACCATCCTACAGATCAGTGCACAATCAATCCAGCTTTCGTGTAATTCATAGGTAGCTAAAACAGGGGTCCACAAAATATGTACCAAAACACCTATAACCAGGGGAATAGGAATCACCCAAATTTTTTGTGGAGCAATAATCAGCAACATCAAGCTCCACGACCATCATATCCCCCAGGTTTTCAGAATCACCAACAACCAGCTCAACATCAGGAAAGAAAATCAGATTTAGAGGAGTTGTTGTCAAAATACATAACTAGCAATGAGGAAGCAATGAAAAATCAAGTAATGGCCATCAAGAACTTGGAAAATCAGATGGGACAAATTGCCTTAGCATTGAATAACAGGCCACAAGGGACCCTACCGAGTGATACCTAGAGAAATCTGAAGGGAAACCACGAGCAGTGTCAGGCAATTACGTTGAGGAGTGGAAAATATCTCGTTGGTAGAGATGCAGAAAATTTAGCGATATCGGATAAAAAAGGTGATGACAGCAAAGTGGTTGAAGGAAATAAGGGTGAGGATAAGCAAAGTGAGAAAACAAAGTTAGACGACAAGCCAATTGTGTACCCTCCACCACCATTTCAGCAAAGGGTCCAAAAATAGAAATTACATAAGCAGTTCGCGAAGTTTTTGGAAGTATTTAAGAAACTTCAGATTAACATCCCGTTTGCAGAAGCCCTAGAGCAGATGTCGAGTTATGCGAAGTTCATGAAAGGGATTCTGTCAAGGAAAAAGAAATGGGAAGACTTCGAAACAGTGGCATTAATAGAGGAGTGTAGTGCAGTGTTACAGCAGAAGTTGCCACCAAAGTTGAAAGATCCGGGGAATTTCACTATTCCATGCACAATCGGGAACATGTCATTTAATAAGTGTTTCTGTGATTTGGGGGCGAGTGTGAACCTTATGCCGTTATCAGTTTACACAAAATTGGGTTTGCCCGCGCCAAAGCCTACGAATATTTCATTGCAGTTGGCGGATAGGTCAGTCACATATCCGTGAGGTATAATAGAGGACATATTAGTTAAGGTGGATAAGTTTATATTCCCCGCGAATTTTATTATTTTGGATTTTGAGGAGGACAAGGACATCCCAATTATCCTAGGGAGACCTTTCTTGTCCACGGGTAGGACACTCATCGACGTACAAAAAGGAGAATTGACTATGAGGGTCCAAGATTAGGAAATAAAATTTAATGTGTTCAAGGCCATGAAATTCCCTAAGGATGAGGAAGAATCTTTCTGGATGGACATAATTGAGCAGATTATCAGTGAAGAAATGGGCAAGAGTTTGGTCAATGATCCATTGAAAACTACATTATTGGGGGATGAAGAGTTCGATGACCCAAAATTTGTGGATTACTTGCAGATGTTAGACTCATTGCCACGAGTTAGCCGATTCTGAGCACCATTTGAACCATTACACACGGAGGAGAAAGCCACATCAAGGTTGAAACCATCATTGGAGGAGCCACCAACTTTGGAACTTAAGCCACTCCCTAAACACCTCAGGTATTCGTACTAAAGCAATTCAAATTCTTTACCTGTTATTATTTCTGTTGCACTTAACGATTTGCAGGAAGAAAAGTTGTTGAGGGTGCTTAGGGAACATAAATCAGCGATAGGATGGACGATAACGGATATCAAGGGAATCAACCATTCGTTTTGCATGCACAAGATTCTGATAGAAGATGATGCAAAACCGACGGTGGAGCAACAACGACGACTTAACCCAATTATGAAGGACGTGGTAAAGAAGGAAATTCTAAAATTGTTGGATGCCGATATCATTTACCCGATTTCTGACAGTAAGTGGGTTAGTCTAGTTCAGTGTGTGCCGAAAAAAGGAGGAATGACTGTGGTGCAGAATGAGGACAACGAGCTAATTTTGACAAGGACAGTGACAGGTTGGAGGGTTTGCATGGACTATAGGAAGTTGAATAAGGAAACCCAAAAAGATCATTTTCCGCTGCCCTTTATCGATCAAATGTTGGATAGATTGGCGGGACATGAGTACTACTATTTATTGGATGGATACTCGAGCTATAATCAGATAGTCATCGCTCCTGAGGATCAAGAGAAGACTACATTTATGTGCCCTTACAGCACATTCGCATTTAGGAGAATGTCGTTCGGGTTGTGCAATGCGCCTGCCACCTTCCAACGGTGTATGATGGCCATCTTCTCAGACATGGTGGAGAAAAAAGTGGAAGTCTTCATGGACGACTTTTCTGTCTATGGGGATAATTTTGATACTTGCCTAGGGAATTTGGTGATGGTTTTACAGAGATGTAAAGACACAAACCTTGTACTTAACTGCGAAAAATGCCACTTCATGGTTGAGGAGGGCATAATTTTGGGTCACAAGGTATCGGCTCAAGGATTGGAGGTTGACAAAGCGAAGCTAGAAACAATCGAGAAACTGCCTCCACCAAGCTCAGTAAAGGGAATTAGAAGTTTTCTGGGACATGTTAGGTTCTACAGGAGATTCATAAAAGACTTCTCTAAAATTGCAAAACCTTTATGCAGTCTTTTAGAGAAGGATTCCATTTTCAGTTTTGATGAGGAGTGTAAGTCAGCTTTTGAGTTGTTGAAGAAGAAGTTGACTATAACCCCCATGATCGTCGCACCGAATTGGAATATGCCTTTCGAACTAATGTGTGACGCAAGTGACTATGCAGTTGGGGTTGTTTTGGGTCAACGCCGAGAGAAGGTGTTTCACGCCATATATTATGCAAACAAAATGCTCACAAAGACTCAAATGAATTATACAACTACGGAAAAGGAATTGCTTGCAGTGGTGTATGCATTTGATAAATTCTGGGCATACTTAATCAGGACTAAGGTGATAGTCTACATTGATCATTCGGCTATTCGGTACCTAATTACAAAAAACGATGCTAAGTCGCGCCTTATCCGATGGATTCTCCTTCTACAAGAGTTTGATCTAGAAATAAAGGATAGAAAGGGGACAGAGAATCAAGTCGTCGATTATTTATCTAGGCTGGAAAATTAAGATAAACTGAAAGAGGACAAGTGTGAAATCAACGAATCATTCCCGGATGAGCAATTATTTAGGATAAATGCAGAATTTCCATGGTACGCGGATTATGCGAATTATCTAGTAAGCAACGTTTTTCCACCTGATCTTACAAGGCAGCAGAAAAAGAAGTTTCTTCATGATGTCAAATGGTACATGTGGGATGAACCTTATCTATTCAAGCAGTGCACCGACAAGATGATTAGAAGGTGCGTGCCCTACAGTGAAGTGAAAAACATACTGCATGAGTATCACTCATCTGCGTATGGCGAACATTATGGTAGTGAGAGGACAGTAGCAAAGGTGCTGCAATCTAGGTTTTATTGGCCTAAATTATTTTAAGGACGCCCACTAGTTTGTCAAAACATGTGATAGATGTCAAAGGATGGGCAACATTTCGAAAAGGAAAGAGATGCCTCTACAAATAATTCTTGAAGTTAAAATTTTTGATGTATGGGGCATCGATTTCATGGGGCCATTCCCTTCGTCACTTAACAATCAGTATATTCTACTGACAGTGGATTACGTCTCAAAGTGGGTTGAAGCTACAGCACTCCCATCTAACGATGCCAAGGTGGTACTTAAATTCCTATAGAAGAATATTTTTACGAGGTTTGGCACGCCAAGAGCAATTATAAGGGACGAAGGTAGTCACTTCTGCAACAAATCATTTACAGCTCTATTGGCAAGGTATGGGGTCAACCACAAGGTAGTAACGACTTATCATCCCCAAACCAGTGGGCAAGCTGAGGAGTCGAACAGTGAAGTCAAGAAAATTCTGGAAAAAGTGGTGAATCCGAATCGAAAGGATTGGTTGCTCCGGTTGGATGATGCATTATGGGCATACCGGACTCCGTATAAAATACCGAACGGGATGTCACCATATCAACTACTGTACGAAAAGGCTTGTCACTTACCAGTCAAGTTATAGCATAAGGCTTATTGGGCGATTCAGAAACTCAATTTTGATCAAGCAGCTGTAGGGGAAAAGCGATTACTGCAAAAAAATGAGCTCGACGAATTTTGCCTTCAAGCCTACGAGAACTCCAAGTTATACAAGGAAAAGGTCAAGAGATGGCACGACCAGAAAATTATGCACAGAACATTCGAGCCGGGGCAATCAGTCTTTTTGCTCAACTCATGGCTGAGATTGTTCCCAGGAAAGCTTAAGTCAAGATGGTCGAGACCATTCACCATAAAAAGGGTGTTCTCCCATGGCGCCGTTGAACTCTACAGTCGAAATCCTTTAGAAACTTTCAAAGTCAATGCTCAACAATTAAAGCACTATTGGGGTGGCGAGTCCAACACCGATGTCATCGCCATCACATTATTCAACGTACCTGAACAGGGAGTAGACAGGCTGAACGACTTAAAATCAAGCGCTAATTGGGAGGCAACCCAATCATACATTTATTTTTTGTATTTTCATTCATAATTGTTAGAATATAGTTTACAATAAGTTCATTAGGTAGGTATTATATAGTAAAAGTTTTGTTAATCTCTCAAACATGCTCAATTTGATCAACAATCTAATAATTTGTATGTTTCATGGATTGCAGAATGGGAAAATGTACATAACATGGAATAACATGAAGAAAAGGTGAGCAAAAGAGTCAATCTGCAGAGTACACCCCCAACCGGATTTTGCCCATAATGAACTACACCCCGTAAGGGGTCTCCTCAGAAATTAATAAGAACCATGTCACCGTAATGAGCTATATTGCTTTTGTATCTACGGGTGGGGTCTCCCAACTTGATTAACAGAACACATGCCCGCCGGGGCGGGCTTCCTAAGCCTAATACCCCCCGCCGGGGCGGGGGTCTTGAATATGAAGCAGCTATTCGATAGTTACTTCTTGCTCATCCATCATAACCCCACTTCCTCATTCTACTCTACTTATTCCTCCATTACAAATTCAACCCCACGATCACACCATCCCATTCACTACTACTCCATTACTTCTCCCCACCTCTTCAATCCACTAATCCACTACCTCACATCACCATCTATATATAGCAACACCTTCACAACCCAAAGGCCTCACAAACATTCATCAACAACTTACAAAGCTGCGAATTAGGGCTTCCATAGAGGTGAGTATAGAGTAATTTTGAGTGAGTACCTTGTGTCAAAAATCCTCAACTTCAAGTACCATAAAAGGTCAAAGTTTCAAGTTTTGTGAGGGTAAAATCACTGTGCACACCAAGTGCTCGACGGTTTGCGTGAAACAAGTTTGGGGGGAGGGGAGATACTGTGATTAAGGAAGTTGAGAGTCAATGGCTTTGCAACCCACATCGAAATGCCAAAGGGGAGAGAGTTCAAGGCCCGCACAACTGACACAGACCTTCGATCGCCGGAGATTTGTAAATGTCGTCACCACCGACCGGTACGATTATATAATGACAAAAACCCTTACACCAGAGTGGGGGTTGGCATCAGATCTTGTCGATGGGGAGATGATGCAGCAAATCTATCAGAAGGGTTGGAACAAATTCATCGAAGAGCCGGAACCCGCCGTAGTCAACATAGTCAACGAGTTCTATGCGAACGCCGAGGACAAAGCCCCCTTCAACGCTTATGTGCGGGGTCGCTTAGTCCCATTCAGTGTTAATGCCATAAACACATATTATCAACTGTGTGTGCCTCGACAATGCTAATATGCCCATATACGTGATTTTGATCCAGGCTAGGAAGCAATACTCAAGGAAATGACTAAGCTGGGAACAACTTGGATCAAAGGACGGAAGGGAGGCACAGTTTTCCATAGCAAAGATCTCAGTTGGTATGAAAAAATTTGGTACACATTCTTATGTGCTAAATTGTATCCGTCCCAACACACCTCGAACGTAACCAAAGAGAAGGCGTTACTGCTATACGCGATTGTGCAAGACTTCATCATCGATATCGGGGCCATTATATGTTTTTCTATCCGCTGGTGCTTACGAGGAAACTTTTTAGGCGGCTTGCCACACCCATAACTCATATGTGGGTTGTGTCGCCAAGCAGGTGTGAGATGGTTTGACGATGAACCCACACAGATGCCGCTGCAGTTTCTAGACTCTAGAATGATAGCGTGGTATTCAGTATGGGCCGGGGGAGATTCCCATCCTCGAGGTCTGGGTTTTATTTTTCCATCGGCTTCGGAGAATGAAGTTGATGTTGCAGACACCTCGATGGATGATGATGAGGCTATGGGAGATCAAGGAACTGAGCAGGTACCACAGACCGAGGCATTATCCAATCCTCAGTTTCTTGACTTTCAACGTCAAATGGATGCGCACAACAAGGCAACACGTCGGGAGATGCGGAGACTCGCATTGAGGCAAGACCACATATTTGATGCTATGAACATGTCTTTCGCTTCACTCAACATGACACTTTAGAGCTTCAATCCAGCTGCACAATTTCTATATCAGCAGCCCATGCCAATGCCAAGGTTTCCGCCAAGTGATTCAGAAGAAGAAGAACAACCACCACCTCCCCAGACTTAAGCGGTTGCAGGGAAGTCCTCACATACTTAATTGCGATTATTCATCCAATGAGGGAATTATATTACTTAAGTTTGAGGGATTTAAATTCTTGTTTGCATGCATATGGTATTAGTTAGGCTTACATTTGCCATTGCATTCTAGTTTTGCATATTAGTTAGGAATTATGATGTTGCATACATATAAGTCACATAGTTGCATGATAGCTTAAGTGCATACATAGTAGCTTAGGTTATTTTTGTTATTGCTTTTCTTTTAGTTTTGTTATTAATGCATTTTTTTATGTTATGATATATAAAAAAAATGAAAAATGAAAAAAAAATAATTAGTTAAATATTGTGTTTGCATAGGTCCAGCAGTGTGGTAGTTCATGTTATTTTGGGCCAATGATGAGATTGAGAATAAGTTAACCAATACAGCATTTATTATTAGAACTTGATATAATTTCTGTTATGAATCGAATCTTGTACTTGTTTGAAACCGGTATAAAAAGGTTAGCACGCTAATAATATCTGTGTGTCTAGTTAGTTAAAATTGATACATAAATAGTTTCTAAAGGATAATGCTAGGGTAAATGAGAAAATGACAAGGATAGGCAGTAAAGGCAAAAATTAGGCAAGAACCTAAGTTTGGGGGATTATATGTGGGGTATATAAGCTTTATAAAAAAAGAAGAGAAGAAAAGAAAAAAAAGGATTATATATCGTGACTAGTCTTGTTTTGGGGCCTTTGTTACTTGAGCAAGTACGCCCGAGGGGATTGTCTTTACACCTAGCGCCCTAAGGTCTTTTATGGTCTGGGAGTCGTTGGTCGAAAGCTCGCTAAGGGGTATCACTGTTAGCCTAATGGGATGAGACATTGCATAGTCATGTATATATCTAAAAAAAAAAGAAACAATAAAATGGGAAAAGAGCAAAAACCCCCCGTGTAAAAATAAAATAAAATAATATAAATGAAGTGTAAGTACCCTGTATAAACCCTTGAATTTGGCATTGCATAGTTTTAGTTGGAATAGGCCTATTTTTAAAATCTTTAAGTTTGCGCTGTATGATTCCTTCTAAGAAATTGGTTATGTATTGAATTTGAGTCTGTATCAGTTATCATGGATGTTGAACACACACGCACACTATACCAGTGATAATGGTTTAAGATTTGAGAATTAATAAGGAGTTGTGGATTGGTTTTGGTGATTAATATTATAGAGTTTGCTTGTTTTCTCTAAGGCCAGTGAGATTAGTTTTGATTCTGTGATACTGTTGGATTCATAATCATTTAGATCATATACATTCCATCTCATTGAATTGCATAATATATAGCTTGTTTTGTGCTCGAGGACTAGCATGGTTTAAGTTTGGGGGATTTTGATAAGTGGATTTCATATCCACGAATCGTTGTCCATTTCACGCTTAAGCATTGCTATTTTCTTATTTTCATGTTCGTTTTTATTTGTTTTGTGTTCTTTTATGTTTAGGGTGGTTGGTGTGGCATTTAGCGAAGAATTGAAGTTATTTGGAGCATTTCTGAAAGTAAACATGAAGTTATCAAAGTCAGTTTGCAGAATAGACCCCTGTTGGGGCGGGCCCTTTTTGCTTATGTACCCTCGCCGGGGCGGGGGGTCTTCAACAGAAACTAAAAGAAAGGATGCCCACCGAGGCGGGCCTATTTTAGGCATATACCCCCGCCGGGGCGGGGGGTCTCGACTGCTGAGTCTCCTGATGTGCTGAAAACATTGCTGGAACATGGTTTGTTGGCATTTGGATTGCAATTGAACTCTAATGAGTTTAGAACTTTGACAAAAATGTGTGTGGGATATCTATTACTGAATTAACAGCACATTAAATAACACACAAGGCATAATACAGAGATCAATTCCAGTTTTTTATAGCAAGCTTTGGAGGAAGATTTTGAAGAGATTTTTGAGACGATTGCAGATTTAGGCTACGTGAAGGGTGTTTTTCACTATTCTTCTTCTTAGTCTTTTATTTGTAATTGGAAGAATGTTATCTTTGAATTATTCAATTGTTATTTCATTTATGATGAACTAATTCACTTTTTAGGCTTATGGTGGATCCTTAAGTGATACGATGATTTTGTAAACTTTGATTTCTAGTTTAATAAGCTATTTTCTAGTTTATCTATATTAATTTGAGCTTGAATTTGTGAATTGTCTGATCAACAATTCTTTGTGGATTTGTATGGAATCGAGAGAGGATATATGAATTTAGACTTAGTTAATATAGCATGTGTTCATGAATTTTGTGAATAGCAGAATCTTGATGAACGCTAAGGTAGAGATATGCTTGACGTCGCAAGTAATCGGATAGAGAACTTAATCTTAAACCTTCTTTAATTATAATTCACATAGAGATATAGTGAGTTAGTTGATTATGTTGTTTAACTTGATTCTATCTAACTTGTGGATTTAAGTTAATACAGTTTTAGTGCATCAAGAGGTGGCTACTACTACATTCGTGTTCTTGATTAATAAACTGGGATTGTGAATTGAATTAGAATAAAGGTGTAGAAATCAGAGTAAATCTTATGGTAAAATCATAAGTCTAATTCTCCATTAATTGTTTGAAATTCAAAATTTTGATATTTGTGATTGTATATTTATTTATTTATTAATTTAGTTTTTATAATTTTAATCATTGAATTGAAAAGTTTGATAAAATTAGGATTAATAGGAAATTGATAATTGTAAGGTTAAATTTCTTATTAATTTGTCTCTGTGGAAACGATACTCTACTCATTACTATATTACTTGTTGACCACGTATACTTGCGTGTTGTGCGTAATTAAATTTTACCCAACAGAAACCTTCATTACATCCACTGTTTATAAATCTTATTTGATTCAAATTGGCACCCGTACATTACCTATCGATCTTATCTCTTTGAAAATACTTGCATTTGATGTGATTTTAGGGATTGATTGGTTAACTACTCATCATGCTAAAATTGATTATTTTCGTAAGGTTGTTAGCTTTCATATTACCAACCAACCTATTATGCGAATTAAAGCAACCAAACCACTAAAATCAATCACTGTCATATCAAGCCATAAAGCCATTCGTTTATTGAAAAATGGATGTCAAGCTTTCTTAGCCCATGTCATGGATTTAAACAAAAATACATCAGATTTGAATGATATTTCTATTGTTAATAAATTTCCTGACGTATTCCTTGAAGAACTTCCTTGCCTACCCCCAAAGCGTGAAATCGAATTTTTATTGACCTTGAACCTTGTACAAAACCCATTTCCAAAGCCCTATATCGAATGACTCCTATTGAACTTCAGGAGTTAAAAACCCAACTACAGAAACTATTAGACATCGGTTTCATTCGTCCTAGTACGTTTCCTTGGGGTGCTCTTGTTCTATTCGTAAAGAAGAAAGATGGAAGTATGCGACTTTGTATTGATTATTGGGAGTTGAATCATGTCACCGTCAAAAATAGGTACCTGTTACCTCGCATTGATGACCTATTTAGCAAGTTGCAAGGTGCCAAATTCTTTTCAAAGATCGATCTTCGTTCTGGATATCATCAGTTAAAGATTAAAATTGATGACATTCCAAAGACTACTTTCAGAACTCGTTACGGGCATTACGAATTCCTAGTCATGTCTTTTGGATTGACTAATGCTCCTGCTGCCTTCATGGATATGATGAACCGAGTATTCAAGGAATATTTGGATCATTTTGTGGTCGTCTTTATTGTTGACATCCTCATTTACTCCAAAAGTCGTGAAGATCATAAGTAACACTTTAGGCTGATACTCCAAAATCTTTGTGAAAATAAGCTATATGCCAAGTTGAAGAAATGCGAGTAGCATTCCTTAGGCATGTGATATCAAATCATGGAATATCTGTTGATAAAGCAAAGATTGAAGCAATACAAAGCTGGGAGAAACCTAAGTCAGTAACCGAAATACGTAGCTTTCTGGGCATAACTGGTTATTATCGGAGATTCGTGAAAGAATTTTCTCGAATCGCTACTCTGTTAACTCAGCTGACTCAAAAAGATACAAAATTCGGTTGGAGTGAGGAATGTGAGAAGAGTTTTCAAGAACTCAAGAGGAGACTCATTTCAGCACATGTTCTGACAATACCATCTGGTTCAGAGGGATTTGTCATCTACAGTGATGCTTCATGCAAAGGTTTAGGTAGTGTTCTCATGCAACATGGGAAAGTCATAGCCTATGCTATATAACAACTCAAAGAATATTAGAGGAATTATCATACTCATGATCTAGAGTTGGCAGCTATTGTTTTCGCGCTTAAAATTTGGAGGCATTACCTATACGGGAAGAAAGTGGAGATCTATACAGATCATAAAAGCCTCAAGTATTTCTTCAACCAAAAGGAACTCAACATGTGGTAACGACGTTGGCTTGAGCTATTGAAAGATTACGATCATACCATTCAATAGCATCTTGGAAAAACGAACGTGGTAGCTGACGCATTGAGTAGAAGATCATATGCGGGTACAAGTGAGATATTGTCAATGCAAAGGCCCATTTTGTATAACTTACAAAGGATGGAGATAGAGTTAAAGACTCCAGGGACCCACGTGATGATGTCAAATATACGAGTGGAACCGACTTTAATCGATAAAGTTAAAGTTGCTTCAAGCTTCAGACCTGGAGCTGATGCGTATGAGGAAGAAAGTACAAGAAGGTGTAATTCCGGAAGCAAGAATCGATGAAGATGGAATACTTCGAGTTCACTCCTGACTTTGTGTTCCTAACGACTCTGATTTGAAGTATAAAATCATGATGGAGGCACACAACACACCATTTACAATCCATCTTGGGAGTACCAAAATGTATCGTGATCTTCGACATACATTTTGGTGGAGCAATATTAAGAGAGAGATCGCGGACTTTATCTCAAGGTGTTTAACTTGTCAACGTGTCAAGGCGGAGCATCAAGTGCCAAAAGGTCCATTGCAACCACTTAAAATTCCAAAATAGAAGTGGGAGCACATTACCATGGATTTCGTTACTGGTCTTCCTAAGGTTTCTCAAGGCATAGATGCAATTTGGGTCATTGTTGATAGATTAACCAAGTTTGCTCATTTCTTACCTCTACGAGAAACTTATTCACTTGAATATCTTGCTCATATATATATAAATGAGATTGTAAGACTGTATAGTATGCCAGTATCCATAGTTTCTGATCGGGACCTAAGATTCACTTCACGATTTTGGGTCAGTTTGTAGAAAGCTATGGGCACAAATTTGTGATTCAATTTTGCATATCATCCTCAAACGGACGGCCACTCAAAGAGGACTATTCAAACTCTTGAAGATCTATTAAGACTTTGTGTATTAAACTTCAAAGGAAGTATGGACAAGTTCTTGCCATTAGTGGAATTCTCCTACAATAATAGTTATCAAGCAAGTATAGGCTTGGCTCCATTAGAGGTGTTGTATGGATGCAAGTGTCGTTCTCCAGTATTCTAGGATGAAGTGGGTGAAGCAACATTGTTGGGACCGGAATTAGTACGCATGACAATAGAAAACATTCAAATGATCCGGCAATGTATAAAAATCTTACAAGATTGACAAAAGAGTTATGTTGATCTTCATCGAAGGGACATGGAATTCAATGTTAGAGATCATGTGTTGCTATGGGTTGCTCAATGGAAAGGAGTTACAAGATTTGGAAAGAGAGGAAATCTCAATCCTCGATTCATTGGTCCATTTGAAATCCTCAACCGATTAAGAACTGTAGCCTATAGACTCGCCTTACCGCCAACTATGTCTCGTGTTCATAACTTTTTTTACATATCTATGTTACGTAAATATGTGGAAGACCTGAACCACATTATTGAATTAGAACCAGATGAGATAGCAAAAGATTTAACGCATGAAGAGGTACCTGTTAAAATCTTGAACAAGAAGGAACATATTCTACGCTCCAATTTTATACCTCAAGTCAAAGTTTTGTGGAGAAACCATGATGTTGAGGAAATGACCTGGGAGTTAGAATCTGAAACAAAATCAAGGTATCCTCACCTCTTTGACATACCAAGTACGTACGCCAATTTCGAGGACGAAATTTCATAAGAAGGTGAGGTTGTAAGACCCTAACTTTTATGAATAAAGATTTACTTTTCTCTAAATATCTTTTTGAATAATAAGGTGTGGATTTGATATAATGTTATAGTTGTGGGTAATATTTTTAAAGTTTGCAAAGTAAGCAATTGTCATAAAATATTCGTTTGGTCGGGGAATATTCATTTTATCGAGGAATATTCGTACGATGGCACAATCATTGGTGGACCCCACAACGGAATTATTATCGAAGTTAGAAAATGATAGAAATAACTTTTTATAAAATAACGGCAAAATTTTTACCGTTAACTGTTGAAATACTCGGTGATAAAAGTATAGTAATACGCGTGGTTGCATAGTAGCACATGGTATTTTACATTATTAATTTTATTATTGATGCTTACGTGAGAAGTCACTCTATTTATTTCAATTATTGCTATAGTAATTGTTGCATAGTATCTCACATTATTGATTTAATTATTGTCACAATATTTTATATTATTAAATTAATAATTGAGACGACAAAGTTATTCATATTATTATTTACATTATTGACGATGTCTAGAAAGTTCTGTCAAGGAAAGTGGTTTGGTCACCTAATTGTGCGCCAATAAGAAGAAGTCCTTATCGGAAAGCCGCTTCTTTCCTGGGAATGATATGGTTGTTAATATTGTGAGTTATAATATTACTGATGAAAAATGTTATTAAAAATGTGTTTTGTGAAGCCAAGTGAATTGAGATAAATAAAGGGGTTTGTCATGAAGTATTTGTTGTAAATTTGACTTATTATGTAGACCCCCACTTACCCATTTTTCAAAATCGCCGGTAGAAAGTTATCTCAACTTTGTTTTATTACTTATATATATATATATAAGTTTTTTTTATTTGATTATAATATTATTATTTTGAAAGTTGGGCGACTGAAGAATTGCAGAATTGGCCCGTGAATTCTTTAAACTGTTGGTCCGTGAAATAAATTCTAAATAGTACCCTGCCATTCTCCTATAAATAGGATGCTTAGTTTAGAAATAAAAATCATACCAAAATCAAAGAATTCTTCTTCTATAATATCGAGCGTATTTCTTTTGAGTTTAAGGAAGCTTTGAGCGTAGAAAAAAGTATAAGTTTTCTTCAAGAATACCCCCACCCTACCAATCAGAAATACTCTCCTTTTAAGGTAAGGGTTATTAATAATATTTTCTTTCATACTCTGCAGTATGTAAGTAATATTATTTCCTTTTGTATTCCTAATTCTATACTCATGTTGATAAGTATTGCTTCTGTACTCCTTGAAATTAATAGAATATCCTTAAAATTTGCGTTTCATCTAGTATCGTTTCTCAAGGATATTTTTTTGAACATTCTTATTAAATTTTAATCTTTTCATGCAGGAGTACTATTCACGGGATACTATTCACTCAGGTACTATTCACCCAGGGTACTATTCACGACAAAAATTGATTTCTTTTCTGTCCAAATTATTTTTGATACATGAATATTATTCTTGAATTTTACTCCACAAAGCAGTTGTTATGTTGACAATTTGGACATTTTTAAACTCAGGATAAATTAAAAATCTTTAATATTTATCCTTGATTTTATTTGATTGATGCTTATATCATTGTCATCATCCTCATGCTTATATTGTGATAAAAGTTATCTTTGGCCGTACTTCATAGATGGACTATTGATTGGTATGATTATGACTATGTATCGGTATAATCATTACCTGTAATGTTACAAATGATGTGGTAAAAGTCCTTATTGGCCCGTAGTGCATTGATGGATAGTTGTTGGCATTATCATGACCACTGGTGATACTAACGAATATCCTTGGCCCGTAGTGCATGGATAATTCGTGGATGTGATAATAATGAATATCCTTGGACCGTAGTGCATGAATAATTCGGTGATGTTGATTATTTATTTAGCTGTGTTATAGCGATAAAATATTGATGATGAACTTTTAAATCATAGAAGATAGTAGATATCATGCTTAACTTGACTCTTCTAATGGATTGTTTGTTCCACTGCAGTTAAACTTGTTGTTTATTGTATTCTATCAGTTTAACACTGTTGAAGGCTAACGATAATTTATTCTGCATTATCTTAGTTATAATATTCTTTACTGGGCTACTTGAGCTCACCCTTTACTTTCATTGTTGATCTCTTCAGGAAATGTGATTATAGCTGGGACTAGTCGAGGAATGGAGTGATGGTCCAAGATGGTGGCTATAGTAGTCCTCACTATTCTATGAAATAGTGTGATAATAAATGTAATGAGTACTTCATTTGAGTTTGGATATTGTCTACAAGACAATATTCGTGTTAAAACTCTTAGCTTATGTTTGTCGTATTGTAAAAATGAAGTTTACATTTAAATTATGTACCATATATTTTGGCGACTCAGAATGAGTTGTGTATACCTATTTTGGGGGCATCACACTTGGTATCAAAACTTAGGGATATGATCCCTGGCTCAGATTTGAGGCTAGAACTAGGAGAGGAGAGACGAGTAAATCCTTTGCTAGTATGACCTACCTAAGTTTATTTGTTATTTATTTGGTCGGTCAGAATATAGGGATAATATGTGGCATATCAATTAGCCCTTGTTCTATGGCAGTGTTTGGAAATGACATCCGAAAATGTTGAGATAAGCAATGGAGCACATGAGACCGTTGAGTCACCGATGATCAATAACCAGGATAATGTGCATCAAAAAGGCAATAATCCTCAGGTAAACAACAACACCGACCAAATGATAAACGATGATATGTTTAGGAGCTTTATGCAATTCATGCAACATCAGGGAGAGAGACTCCTATTCAAAATACAGGTGGAAACACTGGCAACTCACGGATGCTCACCACTATGCAATTTAAGGAGCTGCGACCACCGGATTTTTTGGGAAAGCCATAACCACTTAAGGCAAAGATGTGGATTAAGCAGATCACCAAGATATTTGATGTCTTAGGATGCTCTGAGGAGCAAAAGGTTCTCTTTGCCACCTTCATGTTGTGAGGAGAGGCAGATCATTGGTGGGAATCTATAAAGCGTACTCAACCTGCCGCACTAAATATGTCTTGGGAGAATTTCCAAGAATTATTCCACGACAAGTACTTTCCCGAAAGTATTCGTCATATGAAGGAGGTAAGAGTTCATCAAGCTGGAGTAAAACAATATGATCGTATCGCTATACGAGGCTAAATTTGCGGAGTTATCCCAGTTTGCATCCCATTTGGTAGATAATGAGGAGCGTATGATGCGAATGTTTCTAAGAGGTTTGAAACCCGAAATACGTCAATACCTCATTTCTCACAAACTTTGCTTGTATTCAGATATTGTGAATAGGGCTCAGTTATTGGAACGCGATAATGAGTCAACGCAACCAAGAGATAGCAGCCGGCAAAATGAAAATACCAGTGGTAGCAATCATCGAAGTGGTGACAACAAACTTGGAGGAAATCAACATGCCATAAATGGCAACCGCTTCGGTGGTAATCCTGACCAAGATAATAGAAGTGGAAATATCAAGAAGAGGAGATTCAAAAATTATGGAAAGACAGCAGCACCAGCACCCGTTTTTAAGGAAAGAGAACGACCACCGGTCGTATGCTACAAATACGGAGGGGAGGAACACATCAGTCCAAACTGTACACAGCAACCCAAAGCGTGTTACAATTACGGAAGAGAAGGTCACCTAGCCCGATTTTGTCATGTAGTGAAGACAAGTCCAGCTGGGATGGAGACACCAAAGGTCGTCCCAGACAAGTCAAAGTCAATAGTTCAAGGGAGAGCGTTTATCGTGACCTCCCAAAAAGTGAGGAACCCAAACGAGGTTATCACGGGTAAGCTAATCATAAACTCTTGTGAAGTCTATACCTTATTTGATACCGGTTCTACCCATTCTTTTATTTCTCCTACTTGCGCTCAACGTTTAAATTTAACTCTGGAGAAATTAGACTTTAACTTATCTGTTGAAACTCCATTGGGAGAAACTTTCATTACATCCACTATTTATAAATCTTGTTTGATTCAAATCGGCACCCGCACATTACTTGTCGATCTTATCTCTTTGAAAATACTTCCATTTGGTGTAATTTTAGGGATTGATTGGTTAACTATCATCATGCTAAAATTGATTATTTTCGTAAGGTTGTTAGCTTTCATATTCCTAACCAACCTATTATGCGAATTCAAGCAAACAAACCAATAAAATCAATCATTGTCATTTCAAGCCATAAAGCCATTCTTTTGTTAAAAAATGGATGTCAAGCTTTTTTAGCCCATGTCACAGATTTAAACAAAAATACATCAGATTTGAATGATATTTCTATTTTTAATAAATTTCCTAACGTATTCCCTGAAGAACTTCTTGGCCTACCCCAGAACATGAAATCGAATTTTGTATTGACCTTGAACCCTGTACAAAACCCATTTCCAAAGCCCCATATCGAATGGCTCCTATTTAACTTCCGGAGTTAAAAACCCAACTACATGAAATATTAGACATCGGTTTCATTCGTCCTAGTACGTCTCCTTGGGGTGTTCTTATTCTATTTGTAAAGAAGAAAGATGGAAGTATGCGTCTTTGTATTGATTATTGGGAGTTAAATCATGTCACCGTAAAAAATTGGTACCCGTTACCTCGCATTGATGACTTGTTTGACCAGTTGTAATGTGCCAAATTCTTTTCAAAGATCGATCTTCATTCTGGATATCATCAGTTAAAGATTAAAACTAATTTTCAAGGAGCTCATGAAGACCTGTTTGTAATGGAGCCCGAGATTTAAATATAATAGTTATATTTAAATTTAATTCTTCCACCCTAAGTTTTACCTTTTTGGTTCACTTGGTAGCTCTAGTGAATCAAACTAGAATAAAGTCCATAATCAATCCAGGTAGAAAATAGTATTCTATATGTGCATGCTTATACTATATATATATATATATATATATATATATATGTATACACGCTAAACAAGATGAGACAAATAATGTGACGCCCCCAAAATAGGTATACATCACCCATCTTGAGTCGCTAAATACATGGTACATAAATCAAATACAAACTTAATTATACAACTGTCGTGCAAAATACTACAAAATAAGCTGAGAGTTTAAACAAGAATATTGCCTTCTAGACAATATCCACTCTCAAATAAAGTTCTCATTATATTTATTGTCACACTATTTTATAGAATAGTGAGGACTACTATAACACCATCTCAGACCATCACTCCGTTCCCCGACTAGTCCCAGCTACATTCTCATTTTCTAAAGAGAACAATGAAAGCAAAAGGGTGAACTCAACTAGTCCAGTAAGAAATATTATGACTAAGATAATGCAGAATAAATTATCATTAGTCTTCAACAGTGTTAAACTGATAAAATACAATAAACATCAAGTTTAACTGCAGCGGAACAAGAAATCTATTAGAAGAGTCAAGTAGAGCATGATATTTACTATCTTTTATGATTTAAAAAGTTTTTCATCAATTTTATCGCTGAGACTCAGCTTAATAAATAAACCATATCATCAAATCATCCCTGCACTACGGGCCAAGGATATTTATGTAATCATCAATGGTCATGACTATACCGAACAATCCCTGGTCATAATCATACCAACAACTGTCCATCAATCCACTACGGGACAATGAGGACTTTTACCACATCATTTGTAGCATTACGGGTCACGATTATACCGAATGATCCATGGTCATAATCATACCAATCGATAGTCCATCTATGCACGTAAGCCAAATATGTAACGCCCCGAAATCTGGTCTATTTTCAAATCCAGATTTCGTACGTCACGAGTCCATCTTCTTCCAAACAAACATCATTATATAGCTAAATATAACAACATACATCCTCAAATCCCAGGTTCTAAAACCTTAAAACCTCTTTCATTCCGAATAATGATAATTACATTATTCTTTACATCTTGTACAAGTGACTTTTATCCACCACCAAGGATACATAATCGTTCATTAAACTATTCAATAGTTTAATTCTATCATTCTATATTACAAGTCTTCGCTTGATCTTCACGCTCATTCATATAATGAATGGCATTTCTTCTGGATACCGATCAACTTGATCTTTACGGGATCCTTAAGTTCTTTCTAACATTGTTCGCTGAAAATGTTTTTATTTAAACGATCTGCGAGTAGTAAGTAAGATATGAATTATCAAGAAAGCCATAATGTGAACACTTTGGTGTTTCTATGATATGAATTGTTCTGTGATTGAACTATTTAATATGAGCATGTTCTGTCAACATCTAAGTCATACAACTAATGTATACTTAGAACACTCGCTCCATGTGAATACGATTCACGAGAATCGTTTACGTATTCAATATTAACGTTACTTGCCTCTTAATTCTATTCAACCTTCATCCAAGGTTTTAATTACTTTCATTCATTACTCATCACCTGAACCCCATGTTCATTATTCTTTCCTAATGTCAAAGCCATACGGTTCATTGTATGCTAAGACCGATCGTTCATCGCAACAACGTTGTGTTCACAGCGTCTAAATGCTATACATTCATCTCTCATGACCATGACATAACATCGAAATGTTATTCATTGCCCTAGTCAATCAACGTTTAAGGAATCACAATTATAGCAATCCTTCACGTTCGTTTCATTGTGACTACGGTTCCCGGACATTGGTTCCGTAACACGCGTCTACATTCTTTATCTTTTAATCTCATTTAATCTTTTCGTTCAACCTTCATCAAAGGTTTAATACACTTAATTAAGTGTTACATTAGTTGAATTACATGTTCATATTTCTTTCTTGCACATCCCCCAGTAATTGAGCAGTAAAAATCTCATTTCTGAGCATTACCTTGCATCGGCGTTGCGGCGCCATGCCCTTCCCTTTCTTTTTTTAGCCACTGCTATTTCATAACAATAGCTAATGGCGCGCGAGCTTAGCTTGCTGCTATGCGCCAAATTTCCCAAAGGCACGACTTATGCCAATTGCTGCCAAGCATGAAACCTAGAAAAAAATTTCTAAGTCTTTTACAAGCTTGAGACGCTGACTTTGAAATTTCATATCTTATTCGTTATAACTCGGAACGAGGTCGTTCCAAAGCCATTTTCTTCTTTATCTTATGTACTTTGATTATCCTCATATAGATCTTCGTTCTGAATCCGTTAACATTCCATTCTATTGGATTAATCTTTGCTCTTCGTTCATTTTACATTATTAACGTTCTTCATTCGTTTGTCCGTAATTCGGTCATCCGAATTCGGAACTCATTCGTTCTTGAATCCATGACTCATGTTTTATACATTCTCTTACATTCTTATAAAACCCTATACGTTTGGGTTCATTTACTAACTTTCTAATTCTCGTTCTTCTTTTAAGAAATTTTTGTCATAACTTCGTTATAGCTCAGTTTTAATCCATTCTTCATGAATGTTTCTAACGTTCCTAACCAAGAAATAAGCAACTAACTTATACATGATGGTTTTAAACTTGTCCATCAACAACAATTATCCTACGATGGTTTTAAATTTGTCCATCAACAACATTCTTTGCATTCTTCGCGTGTTCTTCATTTTTAATCGATATTTTGGATTACGATTTTACTTTTTCTTGGAATTTGATGTTATAGAACATCATTCCTTACTTATTTGACCTACTCATTCATAAGATTCATTCAGATCGCTCAAAATCCTTACGAATATTATACTTCCTAAAGAAATTTATAAACTAAATTCCTAATTCTTTTTTCTTCGTTTTCTCATGATTTCAACCATATGAAATCATTCTTAACTTCATCTTCTTCTTATCTTCATTAAGTTATGTTTTTGAACATATGAAACTTAAAGAAAATTAGAAGAAACTAGGGTTCGGATTACCGTTCTTCTTTAATCTTTTTTCGTCAGACAAAGCGTGCACTCGGGCAAGATTTTCCTGATTCTCTTCCTCTTCTTCTCCCATCCGAACTCTCTCTCTCTCTCTATCTCTCAAGTGTTGGTTGAAATTTCAAACCAAACAAATGAGTTAAGGCTTGTTTATATAGAAAACCAAGGCTTAGGGAAAATTGGTTATTTCATCCCTAACCTCCTTACTATTCCTATGCTTAGCCACCAAGTTTACTTGGCCGCCACCCTTACTTGGTGGCTAAGTGGCCGCCCCACATGCCCATGGGTCTCCCCCATAGGTTGCCCCATGGGTTTTACCCATCCGATGACCCATCGGTTCGATCCATGGTTTATTTTCTTGGATCGAGCTTAATTAAATCTAACATTGGGCCTTACATTAATTCTTACTGGGCCTACTCTGGGCTTGCTTACACATCCCTTTGGGCTTGATATAATCCAAGTCCAATTGGATTCTTCAAAGTCCATGAACTCAAAGTCCATTTAGACTTATCGTATTCTACGCATTCCATTCTCGTATTCTCGTATTCTCTTCAGATATCGTTAAATGCGATATTATTAGTATTATCGTCGTCTTAATCTTCATACTATACTCATATAATAACTAGTATTATATTCGTATTTCTCACGCATAATAACTCTAATTATTATACGAAATCATAAAATTCTCGGAACTCACTTTTTCTAACCCTTAAGTTTTAAGTCCGCAGGTGAAAACTTCGTTTTTTCCATAACTGAAATATTATTGAATATTCCATCTCGTCTCAGATTTCTATCATTACGTGTTTCTCAAAAATGCAAAATAAATCTTTGAGCAGAAACGAATGAATAGTGCCTATTTCGTCTTTTTCCCCAGAAATATTTTTGTTCTCGGAAAAATTTTATTTTCGTCTTGAAAATTCTTACTCGTTTAGTCTAGCTCGTAGCCAGAATCCTCCCGATTAATAATCATTCTAGGTTATAGAACGATCAATAAACACATAACACAGAATAGTATTAATAAAAAAAATTCATTTTATTAATAACTAATTCTTTAAACTTAAATTCTAGACAATCCAATTTTTCAGGTTGTCACATACCATATAATTATGAGTCACGAACTTACCATAAGTATGAGTTTCAAGAGCTCGCACCTACCTTATCGTTATCTACCTATCAAGTATATACATGAGAAAAGATTCACCTTCTCGTCATATACATCTTGATAAATATGATCAATTCCAATGATTATCACTATAATAAATCTGAATAAGTTGTTACACTGAGCACAAACCTCTTGCCCATACAAAGGTTCATACAACTCAAATTTATCACATGAGTCCTCAATTAAAATTTTACAACTTCTTTCTTTCTTTTACTTAATCTGACTAATTTTCTTCAATTCAGTATACTATCCTTCTGAACTCAATCGAGTTCTTCTTCCGTACTTACTTTGTAGTACCATTCATTCATAGCATTAGCTATAAATCATTCATCGTTTAACATTGCTACTTTGTTACTTACGATTTACTATGATCACGTGGTGATATCCTTATCCTTCTCTCTCGACGATTATAGTCTTGGGTACTCATACCTAAGATTTATAACCTATCGACTCGATACCAATCATAACATACGAAATCCGGTCTATTTTCACATCCGGATTCTGTACGTCACAATTCCATCTTCTTCCAAACATACATCATTATATAGCTAAATATAACAACATACATCCTCAAATCCCAAGTTCTAAAACCTTAAAACCTTTTTCATTCCAAATAATGATAATTACATTATTCTTTACATCTTGTACAAGTGACTTTTATCTGCCACCAAGGATACATAATCGTTCATTAAACTATTCTATAGTTTAATTCTATCATTCTATATTACAATCCTTCGCTTGATCTTCACGCTCATTCATATAATGAATGGCATTTCTTCTGGATACCGATCAACTTGATCTTTACGGGATCCTTAAGTTCTTTCTAATATCGTTCGCTGAAAATGTTTTTATTTAAAGCAAGTGTGAGCATTCAATTGCTCAGCAAGTCAAAGCAGTTGAACAAACAACTTCGAGAATTTAAACATTCTTTTAAGACTTCAATAACCGAACAAAGGTTATGAAGCAGCTTGAATAATAGGAATAATCTCGATTCCTATCATTTTAAAACATTAGTTACATTCTCTTTGAAATACTTTCATTCTCTACTCTCTTTCGTACACATTCTGTCTGGCTAAAATCAATAGCACAGACTTATCAATAATGGTTCATGTATAAACAGAACATGCTCATATTGAACAGTTCAATCACAGAACAGTTCATATCATAAAAACACCGAAGTGTTCACATTATGGCACAAGGCCTCATATATTCTAACACCTTGTACAAATATCACACATTTGCACATAGACAGAACTTCTCAAGTTCAACATCTGCGAAGTTTAGAAACTAGCATTCATTTAAAAATATGAATGAAGTTAGGAAACTTGCCTTATGCACAGCTACAACTTATAGTTTACGCTGAACTGCTCATTCCAATTCCTATGTAACACATAAGGAAATAACATATGTACCAATTAGTCATATACTTGACTTATGCATTGGTTAACTTAACTTTACTTTTTAGGGTTCACGTTCTTACAAAATAAGTTTACGCGACCAACTTCTTTTACCGGTTAACGGCTTCATGACATACGGAGATGTCTAACTTAATACATTCATCATCTTTGATGATTTATATTCTTATCTTCTTCTTATAACTTTTCTAGGACTCAACACACATCGTGTCTCTACTAGTAGTCCATATGGTACTCTGAGTGGTTTCCCACAAACAACCAACAAACAAGTTCCCGTCTCATCTACACTGCCCATAACAGTGAGTTAGATTGGTTGTCAGTTTTGTATATACCTTCGCTCTCTGAAGTAATTGTTTAGCCTAGCTCCCATATGTCAACCATCAAAGGTTAAGATTGTACTACAACCTAAATTCATCTTAACTTACTCGAACTATTAAACTATAATGTTCGTTAAGTCAATTTCTTATTCCTTATGGCTTTCTGACAAATAAATGTCATACCTCAGGATTTATTCTTTATCGTCCAAGTCATACAGTCTTTTGTATACTCAGAACGATCATTCAATTTTTATTCTACGCATTTATAGCGTTAAGTATCTTACATTACCTTATTCTTATCTTACAACGTCCGATTCATTCGACTCAGAACGTCATCCAAGTTATCGACATTAACTCTGCTTCTTTACGTTATACGTATTTATCTTTAATTCAGATTCTTCACCATTCATAAGTTTAATCAGTGACCTTCATTACCTTACGGTCAAACCATACACGGGGTGTAGGTTCTACCCATTTAGTATTCGTGTACACTTAACCTATAACTCGGTTCAAGTGTCCAACGCTTACATTTCATTCTAACATTCTCATCCGACTCACGTTCGGCTTTCATTAATCTTATTACCATTCGCTACGGCTTTCTTGATAATTCATATCTTACTTACTACTCCCGTCAACGTCTAAGTCATACAACTAATGTATACTTAGAACGCACGCTCCATGTGAATACGATTCACGAGAATCGTTTATGTATTCAATATTTATGTTACTTGCCTCTTAATTCTATTCAACCTTCATCCAAGGTTTTAATTACTTTCATTCATTACTCGTCACCTGAACCCCATGTTCATTATTCTTTCCTAATGTCAAAGCCATACGGTTCGTTGTATGCTAAGACCGATCATTCATCGCAACAATGTTGCGTTCACAGCATCTAAACGCTATACATTCATCTCTCATGACCATGACATAACATCGAATTGTTATTCATTACCCTAGTCAGTCAACATTTAAGGAATCATAATTATAGCAATCCCTCACGTTAGTTTCATTGTGACTACGGTTCCCGGAGATTGGTTCCGTAACCCGCGTCTACATTCTTTATCTTTTAATCTCATTTAATCTTTTTGTTCAACCTTCATCAAAGGTTTAATACACTTAATTAAGTGTTATATTAGTTGAATTACATGTTCATATTTCTTTCTTGCACATCCCCTAGTAATTGAGCAGTAAAAATCTCATTTCTGAGCATTACCTTGCATCGGTATTGCTTGGCAAGGTACCTTCCCTTTCTTTTTATGTCATTTGCACTTTCATAGCGATAGCTAATGGCGCTTAAACTTATTGCTATGCACCAAATTTCCCATGGCACGACTTGCGCTGCGGTGCCAAGCATGAAACCTAGAAAAAAATTTCTAAGTCTTTTACAAGCTTGAGACACTGACTTTGAAATCTCATATCTTATTCGTTATAACTCGGAACGAGGTCGTTCCAAAGCCATTTTCTTCCTTATCTTATGTACTTTGATTACCCTCAGACAGAACTTCATTCTAAATCCGTTAACATTCCCTTCTATTGGATTAATATTTGTTCTTTGTTCATTTTACATTATTAACGTTCTTCATTCGTTTGTCCATAATTCGGTCATCCGAATTCGAAACTCATTCATTCTTGAATCCATGACTCACATTTTATACGTTCTCTTACATTCTTATGAAACCTTATACGTTCGGGTTCATTTACTAACTTTCTAATTCTCGTTCTTCTTTTAAGAAATTTTCGCCATAACTTCGTTATAGCTCAGTTTTAATCCGTTCTTCATGAACGTTTCTAATGTTCCTAACCAAGAAATAAGTAACTAACTTATACACGATGGTTTTAAACTTGTCCATCAACAACAATTATCCTACGATGGTTTTAAATTTGTCCATCAACAACATTCTTCGCGTTCTTTGCGTGTTCTTCGTTTTTATTCGATATTTTGGATTACGATTTTACTTTTTCTTGGAATTTGATGTTATAGAACATCATTCCTTACTTATTTGACCTACTCATTCATAAGATTCATTCAGATCGCTCAAAATCCTTACGAATCTTATACATCCTAAAGAAATTTATAAACTAAATTCCTAATTCTTTTTTCTTCGTTTTCTCATGATTTCAACCATATGAAATCATTCTTAACTTCATCTACTTCTTATCTTCATTAAGTTATGTTTTTGAACATATAAAACTTAAAGAAAATTAGAAGAAACTAGGGTTCGGATTACCGTTCTTCTTTAATCTTTTTCCGTCAGACAAAGCGTGCACTCGGGCAAGCTTTTCCTGATTCTCTCCCTCTTCTTCTCCCATCCGAACTCTCTCTCTCTCTATCTCTCAAGTGTTGGTTGAAATTTCAAACCAAACAAATGAGTTTAAGGCTTGTTTATATAGAAAACCAAGGCTTAGGGCAAATTGGTCATTTCACCCCTAACCTCCTTACTAATCCTATGCTTAGCCACCAAGTTTACTTGGCCACCACCCTTACTTGGTGGCCAAGTGGCTGCCCCACATGCCCATGGGTCTCCCCCATGGGTTTTACCCATCCGGTGACCCATCGGTACGATCCACGGTTTATTTTCTTGGATCGGGCTTAATTAAATCTAACATTGGGCCTTACATTAATTCTTACTGGGCCTACTCTGGGCTTGCTTACACATCCCTTTGGGCTTGATATAATCCAAGTCCAATTGGATTCTTCAAAGTCTATGAACTCAAAGTCCATTTAGACTAATCGTATTCTACGCATTCCATTCTTGTATTCTCTTCGTATATTGTTCGTACGATATTCGTATTATACGTCGTACTAATCTTCGTACTATACTCATATAATAACTACTATTATACTCGTATTTCTCACGCATAATAACTCTAATTATTATACGAAATCATAAAATTCTCGGAACTCACTTTTTCTAACCCTTAGGTTTTAAGTCCGCAGGCAAAAACTTTGTTTTTGCCATAACTGAAATATTATTGAATATTCCATCTCATCTCAAAATTCTATCATTACGCGTTTCTCAGAAATTCAAAATAAATCTCTGAGTAGAAATGGATGAATAATGCCTATTTCGTCTTTTTTTCCGAAAATATTTTTGTTCCCGGAAAAATTTTATTTTCGTCTTGAAAATTCTCACTCGTTCAGTCTAGCTCGTAGCCAGAATGCTCCTGATTAATAATCATTCTAGGTTATAGAACGATCAATAAACACATAGAACAGAATAGTATTAATAAAAAAAATTCATTTTATTAATAACTAATTCTTTAAACTTAAATTCTGGACAATCCAATTTTCCGGGTTGTCACAAAAGATGACTTTCATCACAATATAAGCATGAGGATGATGACAATGATATAAGAATTAATCAAACGAAATCAAGGATAAATATTAAAGACTTTAAATTTATCCAGAGTTTAAAAATATCCAAATTATCAACATGATACTGCTTTGTGGAGTAAAATTCAAGAATGATTTTCATGTATCAAAAATAATTTGGATAGAAAAGAAATATATTTTTTGGGTGAATAGTACCCCGGGAATAGTACCCTGTGAATAGTACTTTGGGAATAGTACCCCGGGAATAGTATTTCGACATGAAAAGTGCCCCAAATACCCGAGTGAATAATATTCGGGTGACTAGTAATTGGGTGAATAGTAACCCGTAAATAGTAACTCATAAATAGTACTCCGGCATTAAAAATCCCCCGAATACCCGAGTGAACAATATTTGAGTGAATAGTAATTGGGTGAATAGTAACTCGTAAATAGTAACTCATGAATAGTATTTCGACATGAATTTATCAATAATTATTAAGAAAGCTCAGAATAATATTTCCATGAAAAGATACTGGATGAAGCGCAAATATCAAGGATATTCTACTAATTTTATGGAATATAGAAGCAATACTTTAACAGAATGAGGGTATAATCAGGAATATGAAATGAAATAATATTACTCACATACTACAGAGTATGGAAGAAAATATTATTTCTATGAATACTGAAAAATATAATATCCCTTACCTCAAAAGAAGACTGGATACTGGAATAGTGATGTAGCAGACTTCTCTTCTTCTTTCTCTCTATAGATTCTCTCTCTATAGCTTCTCTCTCTATAATTTCTCATGTGAGTCTTAGTGAATTGGTGAGAATGAAGGAAGAATGAGCTTCTATTTATAGGAAAATATAGTTTCGATAATTGCACGTTTTGGGCTCAAAATATTACAGTATAATACCTTCATCTTTTCCTTCATTTTTAATTTAGTACTGCAAGTATTATCAAACTTGTACCACCTCCCCTAATAGTACATCATGTGAATCAATAGTACAATCATGTGAATCAATACTTCTATACATGTGAAAATACGAATTACAGTATAGTACCTTCATCTATACCTCCATTTTTAATTTAGTCATGCAAGTATTATCAATCTTGCACCACCTCCCCTAATAGTACATGCATATGAATCAATAGTATACACATGTGAACAAATAGTTATAAGCATATGAATTAATAGCAATTAATTGCTCATTTATCCGATTAATTACCCGATTGGTCAATATAACTTCCAGACATCAATTATTATTGAAATAAATATCGATTTCCACTAACACTAATAATCCCAACACGATGGAACTATCAATTTTATCTTTAATCAACACGAACTTATTCATCATTAATATTATAACTCACAATATTTAACAACCAGGTCATTCTGAGGAAAGAGGGGGCTTTCAAATAAGGATTTCTCCCTATTGGTGTGGAATTAGGTGACCAAACCTCTCCTTGACAAAACTTCTAAACATTGTCAATATTGCAAATAATAATATGAATAACTTTGTCGTCTCAATTATTGATTTAATAATAATAAATATTATGCAGATGATACTTTGACACCCCCAAATCCAGGTACTCCATTCCCACAGGATTTGGTGCTCACTTATCAAAAACTATTACATCTAACTACCAATAATAAAGGATAAAGACATAATTCAAATAACTTAAACAATAACCTCTCCCATTAAAGGGTTACATCATCATCTCAAATTAAATCCCAGGTAATCTAACCTTAAAATTATTACATCAGTTTTCGGAGTACATCATAAAATAAAACAAGTCTTGAAACATAATTCATTAAAATAAAATTCTCAAAAGTCTTCATCATTTGGACATCTTGCCCTTGCCTTTGCTAGTCGACGGCTCATCAACTTTCTCCACTTTAGCTGCAGTGTTAATTGCAAGAGTGAGCAAACAAATCCTCACTGATATAGAAAGTAGCAATGATGGTAACATGAGAGTGAACAACGAAAGCTGAATAATAAAGAACTTGTTCTACGAATCAAAATACAAAACAAGTTCGAACTTTAATTATCTGAGGGTCTTAAGACCACGAACTATGTCCTCGGTACTTAGGTATTATTACCCAACCTTAACAGTCATTTAGACTATACGGACCCTTCTTAACGTACTTAGGGGGATCATCCCTTTGTACCATGTATTGTGCACAAACATCTAAATGTTACACGTACAAAATCCCCTATGTTAGGGTTGTTCGTTTCAGTTTGAATTTGGAGTTTCTGCACTAAAGAAAGTTTACTTTGGAACTAGCTTACCAGTGTTTCTAGAATTTTAGAACACTATTCGATTTACATCAGTAAAGGTTTAACACAAGAATTTATAACTGAACAAGGCTATCAAAGTCAAAGATCGGATATCAACAATAGATACAATTGAATTACATGATATACATACAAAATGCTATAACCAAAAGAGTTAGAACAATCTCATTTGAATCGATGTATTAAAACAATAAATGCTTTGAATAATAACTAGAAAAGTAAAACTCGCTCGATATAACGAATTAGGTTATAAGAGCTTGTACAAACATATTCAAGATAGATTAAGTTTGCTCAATTTAAGAACTTGAACAATAATAATATAGGATTGGAAACTTGCATTCGATATGAAAAGAATGAAGTTCAAAAGCTTGCTCAAATGTAAAGAGATAAGATTTAGAAACTTGCGCAATTATAAAAGTAGAGTTACAGAACTTGCCTTAGTTGTAAGCTACACAAATGTAAAATAATCTCCAATTACCCTACACATATCATTAAAATCGCAACAACAATTAATTGTATGAATATTAGCTTTTAGGGTTTAAACCATCATTTAGGTCATAACCCTAACCTAGCACCTAACCACGTTAGTTTACACCTTAACGATTCTGAAATCACACTATAAACCTTATCATTTATATTTAACTTTTGAAAACATCACATTTGGTTCATTACATAACTTATTCAAGTAATCACTTAAATTCTTTTACACTTTATATAACAACGCATGACAATCTGCTATTATAGTTTATATTATGCCTTAACATCATTAACATGCATGCTAAACTAATATAAGTCCACTACGCATGATCTGCCAATAAGCAGACCTCACAGTCTCAGTTTAGGGTGTGGCGCAGCTGCACCACACTTAGGCTTGGGACCGGCGTAGCTGCGCCATTCTTGGCCTTGGCACCGCCAGCGCAATTGCAAGGCTTAGTGCTCAATCGCAGAAAACCAATGAGTTGTTCTTGCCATTTCTCACTGTGGTACAAGAATCATTATGCACACACACACACCGCATAAAAAAAGCGAAAACGCGACAGAACGAGTTCCGTTTTTAGCCAAACTAACACAAATTTCACCATCAAAATAGTGAAATTAACACAATCAATTGGTATAAAACTAACACATACATGTTTCTTCACATATTCATCGACTTAGAACAACTAAACATCAAATTAAACTATTTTAATTCCTTAAATTTCATGTTTTCTCATGAAAACTCCATTTTTGACACCTTTAGCGAATTTGATCACCGCGAATTCGTTTCTCAATCAATTGACATAATTTAAACTTTGTTGTTTTTGTTTCTCAATATATTTTCATAATCCATCAACAAATTACAGATTACATCATATATTGAACAAGAAATTTGGTACTTTCTATGGCCATATTATATAAACATAAACACTGTGATATAATTTTATCACTACAAACCCAAATTTCATGTCTTTAACAACAAGCATCAACCACATATATGAGGATAAACAGATTTGTAAAACTATATGAACATATTTATATACCATAATTCACATGATTACAATCACATAGAATATATATATATATCTTGATTAGAAAAACAACTAGCAATCCCTTCTCTTTCTCTCTATGATTCTCTTCCAACCCAAGCTCTCCCTAATTTCTCTGTGATTTTCTATCTTATTTTCTTCAAACCCTATGCTCTTAGCTATGCTTAGGAAAAGAAATACGTGTATTATAACTCCCACGTTAAATGGTACAAAAACCAACGGTAGCGTCGGGTTAGAAACAAGCCAAAGGCTACTGAGGCCATGTTTGGTGAACACAAACTCTCATCTCTCAATTTATTTTCATAATACTTATATTATATAATTTTTACTTGTCACACTTTTAGTTGATTAATTAATTTAAATAACTTGGTTTAGTTAATTTAAATAACTTATATAATAATAATAAAATCTCATTATCATTATACTTAAAATTAATAAATAATTATATATCTAATTTAATTAAAAACATCACTTTATTTAATTTATTTATTTCCATTAAATTAAGCAGTTCATTTAATTTAATTAATTTCTTAAATATTAAGCAATTGATTTAATTTAATTATCTCCTTAAATTAAATCCAACAAATAAAATTATCATTACTCGATTCAATTAACATTAATTAATTTAACTACTAAATTAATTCATGACAATTCATCAAATATTTATTTCTCTTAATAAATAAATTATTTTAAATATTTATTTAATTCCATAAATATTTAAATTAAATTACAAATTTCTCGATCGTTACAAATTTCTTGTTGTCGTTTCTAGAAATTAGATGTGAAACGTGGATCTCTGTCTGATACAATGGACACAGGTACACCGTGTCTTAACACAATTTCTTTCACGTACAGCTTTGCTAACCGATCTAGTGTAAACCGAATCTTAATTGGCAAAAGGTGTGTCGACTTCGTTAGTCGATCAACAATCACCCAAATGGCGTCGTAACCTTTGTAATATCCCGAAAAAATTAATAAAATAATTTTAAATTTATATTCTTAAAACATATTGTTTGGAACTTGTCATTTATTTGGGTCAAACTAGTTATTTAAATTATGTGGGCTAATAAATATTAATAAGTGATAGATAATATTATGTGGTTAAAATTTGGGCCTTAATATTAATTTAACCCAAATAAAAGTTTATTAGGGCAAACCTAATTAATAAATAGCTAAACCTAATATTACTTCATTATACAAACTGAATAAGAACAACTTAAAATTAGGTTTAATTTATTAATTAGGTTTGCCCTAATAAACTTCTATTTATTAAATTATTAAGTGCCCAAATTTTAACCACATAATATTCACTATAATTTTAAATTAACTAGTTCACCCAAATAAATGACAAGTTCCAATGTTTTAAGAATATAAATTTAATATTTTATTATTTTTTATATTGTATTTTTTTTTTTGATATTACCTCCCTTAAAAAGGATTCCGTCCCAGGAATCAAAAGAATGAAAAATACCTAACTATCAAAAAGATGCGAGATACTCACTCGAATAGACTCCTCTATCTCCCAAGTAGCTTCCCCTTTCAAATAATTTTACCACAAGACTTTAACAAAAGGAATTATCTTCCTCAAATTTTAATTTAATCAGTTATTTAATTATCTACTAAAAGAATTTAATTTTCCAAACAAAATAAGGAAGAAAAGAAGGAAACAAAATCATTTACATTTTCCCATTTAAACACAATTGTATAAGATAAAATTAATTAATATTTAATTATATAAAAAAATAGGTTATTACAACCTTGCTGAGTCGTTGGAAGACCTACCACAAAATCCATTGTGATATGCTCCCATTTTCATTCTAGTATTTCTAATGGTTGTAATAATCCGCTTGGCCTTTGATGTTCAGCTTTGACTTTCTGACACGTTAAGCATTTCGCCACGCACTCAGCCACATCCCTCTTCATATTTGGCCACCAAAAATGATGTTTAAGATCTTGGTACATCTTTGTACTCCCAGGGTGAATTGAATATCGAGAGTTGTGAGCTTTATTCAAAATTTCTTCTTTAACTTCTGGTACTGGCAGAACCCAAATTCTCCCTTCGAATCTAAGTAACCCTTCCGAATCGATTTTGAATTTGTTTTCCTCACCTTCAGATATCTTTTGTTTTATCTTTTCGCAGTCTTCATCCTGAAGTTGCGTATTTCTCACTTTATCTACCAACGTTGAACTATTTCCCATCTGGAATAACTTTTCATCGGATTCTGTCGGATATTTAATTTTCAACTCCATCTTAGCCATTTTGACACTAACTTTTCTTGATCAGTTAACATCATTAATTTCTCCCGTCCCTTCCTACTTAAGGCATCAGCAACAACATTCGCCTTTCCGGGATGATAGAAAATCTCACAATCATAATCTTTGATCAGCTCCAACCATCTTCTTTGTCGCATGTTCAAATCTTTTTGTGTAAAGATATACTTCAGACTTTTATGGTCGGTATATATCTCACACCTCTCTCTATAAAGATAATGTCTCCAAATCTTCAGGGCAAACACCACTGCGGCCAACTCTAAGTCATGAGTCGGATACCCTTTCTCGTAATCTTTCAACTGACGTGATGCATACGCAATAACTCTGCCATTCTGCATAATCACAAAGCCTAGTCCTTTATGCGATGCATCACTATAAACCAGAAAATTCCCTATATCATTAGGCAATGACAACACAGGTGCAGAGCTCAGCCTCTTCTTTAATTCCCGAAAACTTTCCTCACATTTCTCTGTCGAAACAAACTTAACCCCTTTTCTAGTTAAATTCGTCAACGGAGTTACGATCTTGGAAAAGTCTTGAATAAAATGCCTATAGTAACCCACCAATCCTAAGAAACTCCTCACCTCTGATGGTGTCTTCGACTGATCCTAGTTTATTACCGCTTCAACCTTTGATGGATCTACCAAAATTCCATCCTTATCAATAACATGTCTGAGAAACTGTACACGTTCCAACCAAAATTCACATTTTGAGAACTTAGCGTACAATTTCTCTTTTTTCAACGACTCCAACGTCAATCTCAAATGTTTCACATGTTCCTCCTTGGTTTTGGAATACACCAATATGTCATCAATAAACACCACCACAAATTTATCTAAGAATGGTTTAAACACCCTATTCATCAAGTCCATGAACGCTGCAGGTGCGTTGGTTAAACCAAAAGACATAACCAGAAACTCGTAATGACCATACCGAATTCTGAACGTTGTTTTTGGTACATCCTCCGGCCTCACCTTCAACTGATGATAACCACTTCTCAGGTCTATCTTCGAGAAATACCTCGCTCTTTTCAACTGATCGAACAGGTCATCGATTCTAGGTAATGGATACTTATTTTTAATCGTGACCTTATTCAATTCTTTATAATCAATGCAGAGCCGCATCGATCCATCTTTCTTCTTAACGAACAACACCGGTGCTCCCCATGGCGAAACACTCGACTGAATATACTTCTTGTCAAGCAATTCTTACAATTGCACCATCAACTCCTTCATCTCTACCGGGGCCATTCTGTATGGTGCCTTAGATATCGGGGCCGTTCCAGGTAGTAGGTCAATCACGAACTCGATTTATCGATCTAGTGGAAGACCCGGCAAATCGTCTGGAAATACGTCTGCAAAATCTCTTATGATTGGTATTTCTTCCAACTTCGCACTCTTCTTCTATGTATCGATGATGTAGACTAAGTTACGTACACATCCTTGTCTCAACAACTTTTTGGCTTGCATCACCGTCAAACAACTTTCTTGTCGAGGTGACTTGCTGCCAAAGAACACAACCTTTGACGGAGTCATAAGGTTAACACACTTCTTTTGACAATCAATTACTACTCCGTAATTGAATAACCAATCCATTCCCAGAATAACATCGAATTCCCCAAGTCTAATTGGTATCAAATCTACCATCATTTCATGACCTTTTATATCCACTCTACAATTTTTATATATGAATTTAACAGGAATCACTTCCCTGTTCGCAATCTTTATACTTAAGGGAGATTCTAATTCTTCCTGAGGCAAATCTAAGTTCTGAGCAAATTCATCGGATATAAATGAACAAGTAGCACCCAAATCAAATAGTACATAAGCATTAATACCATTAATCAGAATGATACCTGACACCACAACCTTAGACTGTACAGCATCCTGCACGGTCATATTGAAAGTCCTCGCAGTAGGTCGGCTTGATTGTGTTGGTCTAGTGATAGTTAATGCACCACCACCGTTGTTGTTTCCTTTTCCGCCATTCACGCTTCCCGCTGGTTTCTTAGGGCAATCACGAGCCATGTGATCTTTTGAACCGTAGGTAAAGCATAGTCCTTTCTTCGAACTGAAACAGTTTGGTGCAATTTGTCCGTCCTAACCACAGTTGAAACACACTCTCTTTCCCTTCAAGCATACCCCAGTATGGTTTTTCCAGCAAGTTGCGCAAGCCTCAAACTTTTTTTCTGCTGATTCCCCTGTTGTCCTCCCGCAGTCGAATTCTCGTTCCACTTCCTTTTCTGACTATTACTTCCAACATTACAACGACCCACCTTATTCTCATTCTCACTCTTCCTCTTCTTATGTTCTTGGTTGTACTTGGTCAAAGCATCGCTTCCACCTTCCGCGATAATTGTCTTCTCCAGTACAGTCGCAAAGGTGTTCAGCTGGAACATTGAAACCTTGCTGTAAAGCCAGGGCTTCAATCCTTGTTCAAACCTTCTCGCTTTACGCTCGTTGGTATTGACTTGATAAGTGGCAAACCTTGCCAACTCGTTAAACTTCGCAGCATATTCCGGCACCGTCATAGTTCCTTACTTCAACTCCAAAAATTGCATTTCTAGCTGATTCCGAGAACTCGCTGGAAAGTACATTTCAAAGAATATTTCCTTGAATCTATCCCACGCTATCACTCCTTGTCCTCCACGAACCTTGTTTGCTTGCCACCAATAGCTAGCTTCAGACTTCAGCATGAACGTTGCGAATGCAGTCTTCTGATCTTCGTTTACCCTAGCAACGTCAAACACCTTCTCCATTTCCATAATCCAGGTTTGGGCTTCCACTGGATTCATAGACCCTTAAAACTCTGGCGGTCCAACCGCTTTGAATTCCTTGAAAGTCGTGACTTGAGCTTGCGGTTGATTCGCAAGTGCACCCATCAACAAAGCTACCAACTGCTGGATCAGATTAGCGTTGGTCTCGTTGTTATTATTAGTAGACCCCTCTAGAGGTGTTTGCTGACGTGATTGTCTTCTTCTAGGAGGCATTTTCTGTTAAGATATACGCTTATTATCTCATTACTCAACTTCTTGGGTATTTAAAGTTGAACTTAAACATTCCAAGATTAAAGCTTTAACACATAACATTTCAAATAAACTTTAATATTTTATTCATTCATAACGTTTTAAAACATGATAAAGATAGCATAGTCGCTATAACATCCTCTTTCCTGAACTAAACACGTTTCAGGATTACATACTCATACTATCCCTTTATTTATCTCAAAATAAGGGATTCACAATTTATTTATTCATATAATTAAACACACATTATTATCTATCTTATTCTATCTAGGCATATTAAGACGTTGTAAGGCTTCCCGACGTTCCTCCTCCATGATACGATATGCCATTCTGCGATCCATCACGAACCACGGCGAATTCTCAAATTGAGGTGGATAATAGTAGACTCGATCCTGGGCCCTATCAATTGCCGAATTAAAAGCATAATCCATCTCTTTCATTTTGGCTTTCTTCACTTGAACCTTAGCCTCAGCACGATCTGCACGTTGAGTCGCCTTCATCCATACATTCTCTGATGTTGCACGGTTAGCTGACTCCTCCTTGAAATCATCTTTCAATTTCTCCATGTTAGTCTTCATCTTCTCGTGCACTGCCAACAGGTCTTCATGCTGACCCTTTGTATGAACCAGATCCCACTCCATGTTTCCAAGTTTTGAATCAAGTTCCTGAATCTCTGCATCCTTCTGCTCCATCGAAGTGTGATGCATCACAACCAACTCCTTCAGCTACTCAACCTCGTCCTGTAACTCTATGTTACGGTCATACAAAGCATTATACATCTCGGCCGATATGGAGTTTGGTGGAAACTCCTCAGGATCCTCCTCATCATCATCCTCTTCTATTTCCTCAGAACTATTCTCCTCGGGATCGGTCACAGGCTCATCCTCCTGGATCAACTGCTCCCGCACTACGTGAATATCCCGGGGTTCATCCTCTCTAGGTATCTGAGGTATCACCTCTCTAGCTGGACTGGATCCTCCTTCGTTAGACATCTTGACAACAAAATATTTTAAGTTTTACTTAACATTTTTCGATACTCCCGAGCACATAAGGTATTAACACATAGCACATAATGTCTTTTGTTATTTAGCTTCAATGGATACCTTAATCCATTCCTTAAAACTCGGTAAGAATTAAACACCTCTATGTTTTCTATTTCGTTAAAGGTTACTTCCTAAGGTTTCCCCACCTAAGGTTAATAACCTAGAGCTCTGATACCAACCTGTGACACTCCCAAATCCAGGTACTCCATTCCCACAGGATTTGGTGCTCACTTATCAAAAACTATTACATCTAACTACCCATAATAAAGGAAAAAGACATAATTCAAATAACTTAAACAATAACTTCTCCCATTAAAGGGTTACATCATCATCTCAAATTAAATCCCAGGTAATCTAACCTTAAAATTATTACATCAGTTTGTGGAATACATCATAAAATAAAACAAGACTTGAAACATAATTCATTAAAATAAAATTCTCAAAAGTCTTCATCATTTGGACATCTTGCCCTTGCCTTTGCTAATCGACGGCTCATCAACTTTCTCCACTATAGCTGCAATGTTAATTGCAAGAGTGGGCAAACAAATGCTCACTTATATAGAAAGAAGCAATGATGGTAACATGAGAGTGAACAACGAAAGCTGAATAATAAAGAACTTGTTCTACGAATCAAAATAGAAAACAAGTTCGAACTTTAATTATCTGAGGGTCTTAAGACCACGAACTATGTCCCCGGTACTTAGGTATTATTACCCAACCTTAACAGTCATTTAGACTATACGAACCCTTCTTAACGTACTTAGGGGGATCATCCCTTTGTACCATGTATTGTGCACAAACATCTAAACATTACACGTACAAAATCCCCTATGTTAGGGTTGTTCGTTTCAGTTTGAATTTGGAGTTTCCGTACTAAAGAAAGTTTAGTTTGGAACTAGCTTACCAGTGTTTCTAGAATTTTAGAACACTATTCGATTTACATCAGTAAAGGTTTAACACAAGAATTTATAACTGAACAAGGCTATCAAAGTCAAAGATCGGATATCAACAATAGATACAATTGAATTGCATGATATACATACAAAATGCTAAAACCAAAAGAGTTAGAACAATCTCATTTGAATCGATGTATTAGAACAATAAGTTCTTTGAATAATAACTAGAAAAGTAAAACTCGCTCGATATAACGAATTAGGTTATAAGAGCTTATACAAACATATTCAAGATAGATTAAGTTTGTTCAATTAAAGAACTTGAACAATAATAATATAGGATTGGAAACTTGCATTCGATATGAAAAGAATGAAGTTCAAAAGCTTGCTCAAATGTAAAGAGATAAGATTTAAAAACTTGAACAATTATAAAAGTAGAGTTAGAGAACTTGCATTGGTTGTAAGCTACACAAATGTAAAATAATCTCCAATTACCCTACACATATCATTGAAAACGCAATAACAATTAATTGTATGAATATTAGCTTTTAGGGTTTAAACCATCATTTAGGTCATAACCCTAACCTAGCACCTAACCACGTTAGTTAACACCTTAACGATTCTGAAATCACACTATAAACCTTATCATTTATATTTAACTTTTGAAAACATCACATTTGGTTTATTACATAACTTATTCAAGTAATCACTTAAATTTTTTTACACTTTATATAACAACGCATGACAATCTGCTATTATAGTTTATATTATGCCTTAATATCATTAACATGCATGCTAAACTAATATAAGTCCACTACGTATGATCTACCAATAAGCAGACCTCACAGTCTCGGTTCTCGGTGTAAATTGCGCCAATTGCGCCACACTTAGATTGGGACCGTGCAGCAGTGCGCCATTCTTAGCCTTAACACCAAACTAGCATTCGCTTAGTGCTCAATCTACGAGAAACCGATGGCAAATTGCAATTGCCCGTTTCGGCGGTGGTGACAGCGCAAAAACGCCACACACACCGGATAAAAAATGAAAACAGCAAAGAACGAGTTCCGTTTTTAGCCCAACTAACACAAATTTCACCATCAAAATAGTGAAATTAACACAATCAATTGGTATAAAACTAACACATACATGTTTCTTCACATATTCATCGACTTAGAACAACTAAACATCAAATTAAACTATTTTAATTCCTTAAATTTCATGTTTTCTCATGAAAACTCCATTTTTGACACCTTTAGCGAATTTGATCACCGCGAATTCGTTTCTCAATCAATTGACATAATTTAAACTTCGTTGTTTTCGTTTCTCAATATGTTTTCATAATCCATCAACAAATTACAGATTACATCATATATTGAACAAGAAATTTGGTACTTTCTATGGCCATATTATATAAACATAAACACTGTGATATATTTTTATCACTACAAACCCAAATTTCATGTATTTAACAACAAGCATCAACCACATATATGAGGATTAACAGATTTTCAAAACTATATGAACATATTTATATACCATAATTCACATTATTACAATCACATAGAATATATATATATATATATATATATATATATATATATATCTTGATTAGCAAAACAACTAGCAATCCCTTCTCTTTCTCTCTGTGATTCTCTTCCAACCCAAGCTCTCCCTAATTTCTCTGTGATTTTCTATCTTATTTTCTTCAAACCCTATGCTCTTAGCTATGCTTAGGAAAAGAAATACGCGTATTATAACTCCCACGTTCGTCAGGTACAAACCCAACAGGTAGCGTCAGTTAGAAACAAGCCAAAGGCTATAAGGCCATGTTTGGCTGAACACAAACTCTCATCTCTCAATTTATTTTCATAATACTTATATTATATAGTTTTTACTTGTCACACTTTTAGTTGATTAATTAATTTAAATAACTTGGTTTAGTTAATTTAAATAACTTATATAATAATAATAAAAATCTCATTATCATTATACTTAAAATTAATAAATAATTATATATCTAATTTAATTAGAAACATCACTTTATTTAATTTATTTATTTCCATTAAATTAAACAATTCATTTAATTTAATTAATTTCTTAAATATTAAGCAATTGATTTAATTTAATTATCTCCTTAAATTAAATCCAACAAATAAAATTATCATTACTCGATTCAATTAACATTAATTAATTTAACTACTAAATTAATTCATGACAATTCATCAAATATTTATTTTCCTCAATAAATAAATTATTTTAAATATTTATTTAATTCTATAAATATTTAAATTAAATTACAAATTTCTCGATTGTTACAGATATTGTGACAATAATTGAATCAATAATATGAGAGATATGATGCATCAATTATTGTAGCAATAATTGAGTATAACTGAGTGACTTCTCACGTTAGCATCAATAATTAATACCGTGTGCTACTATGCAACCACGTATAGTAATGTACTTTTACTGCCAGGAAGTTCAACAATTTAACGGTAAAACTTTCGCCGTTATTTTTATAAAAAGATAATTCTGTCGTTTTCTAACCACGACAATACTTTCGTTGTGGGGTCCACCAATGATTGTGTCGTTGTATGAATATTCCCTGTTAAAACGAATATTCCCCGACCAATCGAATATTATATAACCACTTGCTTACTTTGTAAATTTGTAAATATTACCCACAACTATAACATTATATCAAATCCACACCATAATATTCAAAAATATATTTCGAGAAAAATAATCTTTATTCATAAAAGTTGGGGTCTTACAAATAATAACAAACCCCTCAAAGATTTTATATTAGGTCCTAAGCGTTCAAAAATATTTGGAATATCGAACATCGCCTTCCAGCATGATAAAAATAATAAAGTATCAATTAATTATTATAAGTTTGTTGTGTCACCACAAGGCTTATCTTAATTTCTTGAGATGTTAATTTTATCACATTTGATGCTTATAAAGAAATTGAACAATGTTGTTTTATTTTGTCACCACAAGGACAATATTTTTGTTTTTCAATATATGGAGTGTTAGGTTGAACTTAACCTGGATAATTTTGATTCGGATGTGCCACCACTTAATCAAAATAATTAAGAGGCAAAATAAAAGGAGTTACATGATGATGTAATTGGCAAGATTTGTCTACCTGTTTATTTATATATAATTTGTTGTGTCACCACAAGGCTATATACATTTGAAATGGGATCCTTATTCACACTAGCAAATTTTTAATTAGATTTTGCCGAATAATATAGTTTGAAGAAAATAGTGGGAGATACCAATTTAAAACAAGACCTAATTTATTTTGGTAATTAATAATAGAATTAATGCCAAAATATTGTTAATTACAAATTCATATACAGAATTTTATAATTTTTAAATTACTATCACTACGAAGTATATTAGATGTGATGCCCCCAAAACAGGTATACATCACCCATCTTGAGTCTCCAAATACATGGTACATAAATCAAATACAAACTTAATTATACAACGGTGGGGTAATATACGACAAAACATAGCTGAAAGTTTTAATAAGAATATTGTCATCTAGACAATATTCACACTCAATGGAGTCCTCATTACATTTATTGTCACACTATTTAATAGAATAGTAAGGACTACTAAAATAACCATCTGGACCATCACTCTGTTCCCCGACTAATCCCAGCTATATTCTCATTTCCTGAAGAAAGCAATGAAAGAAAGGGTGAGCTCAACTAGCCCAGTAAGAAATATTATGACTAAGATAATGCAAAATAGATTATCCTTAGCCTTCAACAGTATAACAACTGATAGAATATAATAGACAACAAGTTTTAGATCAACAACTGCAGCGGAATAAGCAATCTATTAGAAGAGTCAAGTAGAACATAATGTCTACTGTCTCCTCTAGATTAAAAGTTCATCGTTAATATTTTATTCCTGTAATACTCATCAATAGTTCTTTGTTATACAAAAAAAGAACTCTCATCACCTGTGTTCACCTGAGCCACCAAAGATTATAGTTAAATCCACAATTCATATTTATAATCATGTAAATCGACAGTTCCTCCTTGCCACAAAGGCTTAATAGAATATTTACTCAATATCCTTACCCCAAAGGCTAAAGATATTCAAATGTAATAACAATGATCATACCAATCAGTTGTCTACCTTTGCACTACGGGCCAAAGATATTCAACTATAAAACCAATGGTCATGATCATACCAATCAATTAATACATTTAGTGCACTACTGACCAAAGATATTCAACTGTTAACTAATGGTCATGATCCTGCCAATCACAACATCGAATTATCCATGCACTACGGGCAAAGGATATTCGTTATTATCACCAATGGTTATGATCAGGTCATACACTTATCCATCTTTGCACGTAAGCCAAAGATATACAATTATAAAACCAATAATCAACAGTCCATCTATGCACGTAAGCCAAATATGACTTTCATCACAATATAAGCATGAGGATGATGACAATGATATAAGAATTAATCAAACGAAATCAAGGATAAATATTAAAGACTTTAAATTTATCCAGAGTTTAAAAATATCCAAATTTTCAACATGATACTGCTTTGTAGAGTAAAATTCAAGAATAATATTCATGTACCAAAAATAATTTGGACAGAAAAGAAATATATTTTTCGGGTAAGTAGTATCCCATGAATAGTAACTCGTGAATAGTAACTCATGAATAGTAACTCGTAAATAGTAATTCTCAAATTATTAAATACATAGTACCGTATACATAAATAATGTCATATATATGAAATTGTGCCATATACATGAATAATCTTGTAGATATCGTGAATAGTGTCGTATTAATATCGTGAATAAGTAACTCCTAAGACAAAAAGATAAAGTTTCACAATAAAATCCATATCAATATTTATAACACCTTAATCCAAATGTTATAAATCACTTAATAATCTCATAATCTAATATTATTAATATTACCATAATATTTTAATCATTTCTTAAACTTATAAACAATTTATTTTAATTATTTACACTTTACTAATTAATGCATTTAATCATCCTAAAATGTCAAACTCATAAGATTTCATCACCAAAAACCAAAACTCTAATAAAAAATCTGCATATACCTTATATATGATTCTCAAGCCATAAAATCCTATTTTCCAATTTTCTTATCTCACATAACATATTTAATTCATTTACTCATAACTAATCTATTTTCATGAAAAATACTAAATCAGTACAAACAAATTTTCTTTTCTGGAATTTAGCAGAATATAGTCCCATATTGAACATATATTTTTCTCAGAATTTTTAAAATTCATTTACTATTTTTCATATGACTAAAACTGCCGAATATTTAGACATTTATCAAAAATTGTACTTTTATCCAAAAATTCTGAAATTTACAGGGTATATTGTTGTTATATAGATGTACTCCCAATAAACGTTTCACCAATTTTGGAGTTAATCACAAGGAGTTATAAGGGTTTACTTTTAAAATAGTTTTTTCCTATAAAATTCATAACTCCTAATCTATACATCCAAAAATCACCATTTTTGGACACAATCTAGAAAACTCATCACATTATCATTTCAAAATTTTCCAAAATTTTTGAGGGTCAGAAAAATTATGAAACTACGCATGGCAGAAACCCTTTACTTACAACGGTTGAACGAAAATAATATTCCTTACGAATATTAAACGAATATAATGAATATTGAATGATAATAATATTCATACGAATACAAAAAATAATTTCTCTTCAGAATATAAAAATAATAACCCTTACCTCGGAAAGAAGATTTGATCTTTGGAGTAGTGAAGTAGCGAGACTACTCTTCTTCTTCTCTCTCTCTATAAACCTTCTATCTCTATAATTTCTCTTGTGAGACTTAGTGAATTGGTGAGAAATGAAGGAAGAATGAGCTTCTATTTATAGGAAAATATAGTTTCAGTAATTACACATTTTGGGGCTCGAAATATTACAGTATAATACATTCAACTTTTCTTTCATTTTTAATTTAGTCCTGCAAGTGTTATCAAACTTGCACCACCTCCCCTAATAGTAAATCATGTGAATTAATAGTAAATCATGTGACTCAATAGTTCTAAACATGTGAAAAAATTAATTATAGTATAGTACCTTCATCTATACCTCCATTTTTAATTTAGTCATGCAAGTATTATCAATCTTGCACCAACTCCCTAATAGTAAATCATGTGAATCAATAGTACATACATGTGAACATATAGTTATAAACATGTGAATTAATAGCAATTAATTGCTTATTTATCCGATTAATTACCCGATTGGTCAGTATAACTTCCAGACATCAATTATTATCGAAATAAATGTCGATTTCCACTAACACTAATAATCCCAACACAATGGAACTATCAATTTTATCTTTAATCAACACGAACTTATTCATCATTAATATTATAACTCACAATATTTAACAACCAGGTCGTTCCCAGGAAAGAGGGGGCTTTCCGATAAGGATTTCTCCTTATTGGCGCGCAATTAGGTGACCAAACCTCTCCTTGACAGAACTTCTAAACATTGTCAATATAGCAAATAATAATATGAATAACTTTGTTGTCTCAATTATTGATTTAATAATAATAAATATTATGAAGACGATACTGTGTCAATAATTGAATAAATAATATAAGAGATATTATGAAGCAATTACTGTAGCAATAATTAAGTATAACTGAGTGACTTCTCACGTAAGCATCAATAATTAATACCGTGTGCTACTATGCAACCACGAGTATCACTGTACTTTTACTACCGGTTATTTTATGACAACTTACTTACTTTCAAAAATTTTCACATATCACCCTTAACTTTAAACTCTTATCAATTTAACTATTTACCAAAATAGAAAAATGGAATACTTTTATTTCATAAAATTCGGGATCTCACATTAGATGCTAATTAATCGGACCGAATTAAATGGAATGGTTAACGAATTTGAGAATAGTTTTCACTGCTGAAAAGATATCTTATGTCCTTAATATGCATATCCCTGCAATGGTTATAGACAATGCCTCTGAGGAAGAGATTGCTACTTTTAGAAAGTGGCAAGATGATGCACAGTTGGCTCAATGTATCATGCTCACATTCATGAGTAACGAGATTCAGCGTCAACATGAAACTATGGATGCTCTTACAATATTCCTGCACATCAAGTAGTTGATGGTGAGGAAAGTAATACTGATAGATATCGAATATCTAAGGAGCTCTTCCGATCTAGAATGACCGATAGCACTACAATACAGACAAAAGTCTTTAACATTATCAAATTGATTGAACAATTAGGACAACGGGTTTTGTCATGGATGGGGAGTTATGCAAAGATTTGATCTTGCACTAACTCCCGGACTCCTTTCACAATTGTTGTGAATTTTTCATATGAACAAGCTAGATTTGCTTAAGATGTTGAAAATGCTGATAGTCACTTTCCAACCAAGAAAGACCAAGTCTTACTGGTAGGGGCTAAAGGATCTTCTGAAAAGAAGAACGATTCAAAGAAGGTAAATAAAAGGTAAAAACAAATGATAATAAGAACAAAACTGATATGGATAGAAAAGGAGTTTGCTTCCACAACAATAAGCCTGAACACTGGAAAAAAAAACTGTGATAAACATCTTGTAGAGGCTAACCAGAAGAAGCTTATTGAAGTTTCAGTTACAAATACAGGTTTGCTCATAATTGAAATAAAACTTTTGATAAGTTAAGTTTCTACTTGGGTATTGGATTGTTAGGTTTGTAAGATTCATGAACGCAATCAAATTGCACAAAGTAAGCAAAAACGTGGTAAATTTGAGTTTTTTAAAATTTTACAAACCATATACCCGGATCATCCTTTGTAACAATCCAGAATTTCAAATTGTAATTTTAAATATTTATTAAATATGAATATTTATTTGATGAGTATTGTTGAGATTGATGAAATAAATATTTTATTGACGTGATGATTGTTAGTAAATATTTATGAATCTAAATTTTATTAGATAATATTTTAAAGTTATACTAATTTATAATTTAGAGAGTTGTAATATGACATGAAATATTATATTGTTAGTTAATAATTTAAAATGGTATATTAAATTATTAAATAAAGTTATAATAAAAATTATAATTTTGTGATATTTGCTAAAATAATATATTTAATTAAAATATGGTATATGATTAATTTAATTGGTTAATGTTGGATATGGAAATTCAAATAAATAAGATGTAATTATAAATTATAAACTAAATTGTTTATTAAAATAAATTAAAGGAGTTTAATTTTAATTTAGTTTTGCCAAACAAGGCTTAATATATTAAGTCTTTAATATTTAAAGGGGTTTTGCCAAACAAAGCCTTATAGCTTTTGGATTTTTTTAAATTTTGAATTTTAATAATATAAATAGAATATATAAAATAAATTAAAATAATAAATATAATATATTTATAATCTATACGTTATATGTGTTATAACTGATTAGGTTTATTAAGGCCATATCGATTTTTTTGTTTATGCATACTTGTTCACGTCTGTGGTCTAAGACTGAGCCAAAGAAAGAAAGCGTAGGAATATAGAGTCAAAGAGAATTGAGAGAGATTGAGAGTGAAGCTTGAGAGAATTGTCTGCTATTGCAAGGAATTATCACGCTTATTGAAGGTATTTTTCCATAATCTCTCTCTCTCTCTATATATATATATATATATATATATATATATATATATATATATATGTTTATGATATGAAGTTCAAGCTTTGTGATTCCATTTGTAAATATTGTTATACAACTTATTTTGGTAGTTGTATATAATAATGATGATTAGAGTCCATATGTAGATAAGAAATTATATGTGTTTACTGTTAAAAAGGAGGAGAAGAATTATCGATGTATGTTGTATGAATATTTTCTTATGTGGCTTATACGATAATAAATTTGATGGTTAAAGTGTATACTGAATTGTAAAAAGCTGAATCTGTGAATTGTTAATTGGGTATGAAATAAAGAGAACTTAATTCAAAGGAATCAAATTAGTGTATCACTATGACTACGGTGTTCACTGTGTCAAGAAATATCAAAAATGGAGTTTTGTTGGTTTAAAAACAGTGCTTTCAAGGATTTAAGTTTTCTAAAATTGTTGTTAAGTTGTGCTAAATTAGTATATGTGTGATTGTTAATGATTTACATAAATTATTTATGATAAATTAGCTGCTAGAAGCCATTAAACCATTAAGAATTGATGTGTTCTGTTCTTCGTGGTTGGGTTCTGTAAGTTTTGCCGCCCCAGCGCCAAAATCTGCGCCCCAACTTTGATTTTCGCGCCTCAGCGCCAAAAATAGCCCAAAACTTCACGCCCCAGTGCTGAAATTCGCGCCCCAACACTGAATTTTGTGCCCCAAAGACCACCGTTCTCGACTTAGTTCTCACGCCCAATACTGGAATTATAATCTGGTCGAGACGATTTTGACCTCTGTCGTAGTAAAATGACCATAACATTTTCATATGAACTCTGATTGAGGTGATTCAAGATGATTCAAAACGAGGACGAATAGGCCTATAACTTTTATGCTTTAAGGGTTTCAATTTGAAAATGTTATGAAGGGTATAAATTTCCATCTTTAGGACTATTGTGTATTTAGAGCCAATCAGAGGGCGTCGGGATGCGCGAATACAAGTTCAATCATTTGTGTGTTAGTATAACTTAATGATAACTTGTTGGACATGTAATAGGATGTTGTATCAAGTTGTTAATGTGTATGTGGTGCAATGACATGATCACTTAAGTAGTTGTAATAAAACTAAAAAGTAATGTTCATGAAAAGACGTGATGTTATTTAAACTTAAACTTAGTTAGTAGCTATACTAAAAGTAAGAAAGCAACTCATGAAGGTAATGTTAGTGTAACTAATGTGTATTGTCAATACATATGGTATGTGCAGAACTTGTGGTGAACGTGAGTAGTGATTGTTTAACCTACGCACGAGTCAAGTTCTCTAACTCTACTTTTATAATTGTGCAAGTATCTAAACTATCTTTGAGCAAGTTTTCCTAACTCTAAGCTTTCTTTGTGAAAGTTTCTTAACCCTAATTATATCATGCAAGCTCTTAAACCTTATCTCCTGATTTTGAGCCAATCTTTAACTTGTTAATTAGCATGCAAATTTCTACATTTTAACACACTAATGTTGAACAAGTTTTATCATTCAACTTATTATTTGTTATGAATGCTTAAGATTCAACTCTAAATAAGATTTTAACCTTAGCTTAACATTGTTAAAGCAAGGTATGTTACATTATTCAATAATTATGCTCTTAGATTATTCCTAAAGCATGACCTTAGTACACAATGTTGATTCACTTATGAATTATTCCATAGCATAATGTTATTATAGTTTTATTCAACTAATCCTTAGTTGATGTTCATAAACTCTAAATTACCTTGAAACTTATCCAAACCAAACTTACTTTGGTGCGGACTCGTATTCTAAAGGCTGAGATGAACAACCCTATTATAGGGGATAACTTACGCGTAGCGTTAAAATATTTGTGCACAATACATTATATGAAGGCCTGACCCCCCTAAGTACGAGGAGTCCTTATAGTCTTATGACTGTTAAAGTTGGAGTTGAAAGATTACTCACAACTGTGGACATAGTTCGTGGTCTCATGACCCTCAGATATATATTCCATATTTTGATTTCAGTCTTTGGTTATCATTGATAGAGTACTATTCAGTTTTGATGAGCCTATTCATTAGCAGTTGTTATTATCATGTTGATTCATTTCTATATCTAGTGAGCAATTGTTTTTCTCACTCTTGCATATATATACACTCATTGCAGCTAAAGTTGAGAAGGTCGACAAACCTACAACTAGCAAAGGAAAGGGAAAAATGTACAAGTGATGAAGACTTGTAATTTTATTGTTATAATGAAAGACTTTTATTTAATGACGTGATGTAATAATTTATTTCCGCATTTGTATGATGTTTAAGGTTAGACAACCTGGGATGTTTTTGGATTTAATGATGTAACCCTATTTAAAGGGAGGATTTATGGTTTAAATACTAATTTATTTAGGTAGATAGTATGAATGTATGGATGGTAAACACCAAATCTTGAGGGAATGAAGTACCTAGACTTAGGGGTGTCACAGGTTGGTATCAAAGCTTTAGGTTATGAACCTTAGGTGGGGAAAAGCCTTAGGGAGTAACCTTTGAAAAGATAGTGATGATAAACTCTTATCGAGTTTTAAGGAAGAAGTAATAAAATACTTATGTGCTTATGTGATTATAACTTATGTGCTCGTGAGTGTCGAGTAGTAATGATTAGTAATTAAAACTTAAAATTTAATTAACAGGATGGCTAATGTAGGAGGATCCAGTCAGGCTAGGGAGGAAGGATCCCAAATGCCTAGAGAGGAGGAGCCTCGAGATATTCAGGTGGTGTGGGAACAACTACTGCCACGGGAGGCAACTCCGTTGGTCACAGTAGTTGAGCACGAGGGAATACCTGATGAGGATGATGAGATAGGGACATATGAGGAGGACCCAGTTGAGGTGCCACAGTCGGAGGATGAGGAGAATGAGGAGGAAGCGATTCCACTTGACTCGATTGCTGCCCGTATGTACGACGCGTATATGATCGCAATGTGGAACTTTAGGATACCGTTGAGGAGTTGCAAGAGTTAGTAGCTAAACAACAGACCTCAATGGCGCAGAAGGACGACGAGATCCAGGATCGAGATGAACGTCTGAATAACATTGAAGTTGGTTCACACTGAAGGAGAGAATGAACGAATGATAGCAGAGATTGCAGAGTTGAAGAACAAGTTGAAAGAAGAATCTACTAAGAGGGCAAGAGTTAAAGATTCGTACAATGGAGAAGATGGAAGAGATGAATAACATATTCAACACCGTGATCAATCGAGCTCAAGATCAGGTCATGGGTTATCCAATCCAGTTTGAGATGCTTCCATCATACATATTAGATCCCCGAACAATGTTCCGAATTATGGAGGAGGAGCGTTGTAAGTCTACGCAGTATCTTAGTAGGACATTGTAGGGAATGTACTTGATATGTAATTATTATGTGATTAATGAGTAAATAAAATGTAAATCTCGGGTATGATATAACCAATGGGATGTGACGATGATGAAGTAATCCTGCAACTTTTATAGTTCAGGAAAGTAATGTAAATAGCAGTGATGCTATTATTTTAATGTTTTTAAAAAGATTATGAATGAATAAAAGCTATTGTTTTATTCAAAGTGTTATGTGTTATGTGATGATCTTTTATGATGTGCAACTTAAGTACGTAATACTTAAAAAGTTGAATAGAATCTAATGGGTGTATTTTAATAGAAAATGCCTCCAAGACGTTAACCACCCCGATAGAGAGCCACTAAAAGAACTAATAACAATAATGCTGAAGATAATCCAGTTCATCAATTCGTAACGTTACTAACAGGAGCGTTGCAGAATCAACCTCAAAATTAAGGAACAACTTTTAAGGATTTCAAGGCGGTTGGACCACCAGAATTCCGTGGAACCATGAACCCGATTGAGGCACAGACCTGGGTCATGGAGACAGAGAAAGTGTTCGATGTTGCGAGGGTAGGGGAGGATCAGAAGACTACTTTTTCAACATTCATGTTAAAAACAGAGGCTAGTTATTGGTGGTAGGCCAATAAAACCCGAGAAGGTCAAGGGGTAATGTCTTGGGAAAGGTTTAAGGAGATATTATTCGAGACCTATTTCCCAGAAAGTTCAAAGAGTCAGCTAGAAGTGCAGTTTTTGGAACTAAAGCAAGGAACGATGTCGGTATCTGAGTATGCCGCAAGATTCAACGAGTTGGCGAGGTTTGCGCCATATCAAGTTAGCACAGACGAATGCAAGGTGAAGAGGTTTGAACAGGGACTAAAGCTCTAATTGTACAGTAGGGTCTCCCTGTTCCAGCTGAAGACATTTGCAACGATAATAGAGAAAAGCAATTCTCATTGAGAGTGGAGGCGAGGCTATAACTAAGTTCAATCAAGAATAGAAAAAGAAGAAGAATGAAGTGGATAAGCTAAGAATGGTGGTGGTGGTAACAATGGGAATGGCAACAACAATTTGAAGAGAAAATGGAATGGAAATGTAGGTCTTGGAAATCAATAAGGAAACCAATAAAATAAAAGTTGAAGCATGTGTTACATGTAGGAAGTTTCACAAGGGTGTGTGCTTAATGGGGAAATGAGTATGCTTTAACTATGGCCAGGAGGGTCACATCGCCCCAAATTGCAATCAACCCAAGAAGAACGTTTGCTTCACATGCGGGTCCAAGGATCACTTTGCTCAAGAATGCCCTAAGAAGAGAGCTGGTGAGGCAAATGGAAACAAGGGAAATGCTAGTGGAGGTACACTGACTATTACTGGACCAACGTCAACAAATAAGCCCGAACAAGAACCTTCAACATAACGGTGTAGGATGCGGTGCAATCAAAAGATGTCGTGTCAGGTATTATCCCAATCAATGATATAAATGCATATGTATTATTTGATTCGGGTGCTACTTGCTCGATTATATCTGATGATTTTGCTAAGAAGTTAGAAATACCTAGTGAAGAGTTGAATTCCCTTTAAACATAGAAATTGCAAATAGGGAAGTAATTCCTGTTAGGTTTGTATACAAGAACTGTAGGGTGAAAAATAAGGGGAATGCTATGAAAGTAGATTTAATCCCGATAAAACTCGGAGAATTTGATGTTATATTGGGAATGGATTGGTTATTCAATTATGGAGCGATAATTGATTGCCAAAAGAAGTGTGTAAACCTTATGACTCCGTCAAAGGTAGTTTTTCATGGTAGCAGATCGCCTAGACAAATGAGATGTCTGACAATGATGCAAGCCAAGAAGTTGTTGAGTCAGGGCTGTGTAGGATATTTAGCTTACATAGTCGATACTCAAAAGGAGAAGGGTGTGAAACTGGAGGAAATACTAGTGGTTAGGGAATTCGTAGGCGTCTTTTCGGAGGATTTTCCAGGACTTCCGCCTGACAGAGAAATCGAGTTCGTGATCGACTTAGCGCTAGGAACCACTCCAATATCAAAGGCCCCGTACAGAATGGCTCCGGTAGATATAAAAGAAATAATGGTACAACTGCAAGAACTGTTAGATAAGAAGTATATTTAACCGAGCGCATCACCGTGGGGAGCACCAGTGTTATTCGTGAAGAAGAAGGATGGGTCAATGCGTCTTTCCATTGATTATAGTGAATTAAACAATGTCACTATTAAAAACAAGTATCCATTGCCGAGAATAGATGACTTATTTGATCAATTGAAGGGTGCAAGATATTTCTCGAAAATAGATTTGAGAAGTGGGTATCACCAACTAAAAGTAAGGAAGGAGGATGTACCGAAGACGGCATTCCGAACTCGATATGGACATTATGAATTTTTAGTGATGTCTTTTGGTTTGAAAAATGCCCCTGCAGCGTTCATGGATTTGATGAACAGGGTGTTTAAACCATATTTAGACAAGTTTGTGGTAGTATTTATCAATGATATTTTGGTGTACTCCAAAACTTAAGAAGAACATGTGGAGCACTTACGTCTGACGTTGGAGACGCTAAGAAAAGAAAAGTTATACGCGAAATTCTCTAAATGTAAATTTTGGCTAGAACGTGTACAATTTCTTGGGCACGTAATTGACAAGGATGGAATTTCAGTGGATCCATCAAAAGTCAAAGTTGTGATAAATTGGGAACAACCAAGGACTCCATCAGAAGTGAGAAGTTTCTTGGGATTGGCAGGGTATTACAGACGGTTTATCCAGGATTTCTCCAAGGTTACCACTCCATTAACAAATTTGAAAAGGAAATCTACAAAATTTGTTTGGACGGAGAAGTGTGAAGAAAGTTTCCAAGAATTAAAGAGGAAGCTCAGTGTGGCACCTGTGTTGTCATTACCAGATAATATAGGAAATTTTGTGGTGTATAATGATGCGTCACACAAGGGTTTAGGATGTGTCCTAATGCAGAACGACAAAGTCATTGCATATGCATTAAGACAATTGAAAGACTACGAGAAAGGGTATCCAACTCATGATTTAGAGTTGGTGGCAGTAGTATTTGCTCTAAAGATATGGAGACATTATCTCTATGGAGAAAAATGTGAGATATACACAGACCATAAGAGTCTAAAGTATATTTTCACTCAGAAGGACTTGGACATGCATCAAAGAAGATGGATGGAATTGATAAAAGATTACGATTGTGAGATCTTTTATCATCCCGGAAAAAAGCGAATGTGGTTGCAGATGCTTTAAGCAGGAAAGGTTGGTAGAAGTTGATGTTCTTAACCAACCAGGAGGAGCTCATTTCAGCAATGGCAAGGCTAGAGTTGGAAATCAAATTTCTAAAAGAATCTGATGAAAAATTATACCAGATGGAAGCTAGTTCAACTTTGGTGGACAGTGGTCGAGGGAAAAGAAGTGAAATACAAGGTTGATATTGAGGGAATGCTGAGATTCGAGGGATGAATTTGGGTTGCAGTAGTACAGGATATTAAAGAAGACATCTTGACAGAAGCTCATAGCTCAAGATATTCGATTCATCCGAGAAGTAAGAAGATGTATCAAGATTTGCGGTGACATTTTTGGTGGCCAAATATGAAAAGAGACGTTGCAGAATGCATTGCAAAGTGCTTGACATGTTAGAGAGTCAATGTCGAGCGTCAAAGGCCAAGCGGATTACTTCAACCGTTAGAGATACCAGAATGGAAATGGGAGCATATCACAATGGATTTTGTGGTAGGTCTTCAAACGACTCAGAAAGGATACGATGCGATATTGGTGATAGTGGACAGATTGACAAAATCTACACACTTTTTGCCGATAAAGATTAGATTTAATCTTGATTAGCTGGCGAAGCTATACGTTAAAGAGATCGTCTCAAGACATGGAGTTCCAATATCAATAGTGTCAGATCGAGACCTGAGGTTCACATCAAATTTCTGGAAGAAACTTCAAGAATGCATGGGAACACAATTGAAGATGAGTACGACATATCATCCGCAAACTGATGGGAAAAGCGAACGAATACTCCAGACGCTATAAGATATGCTTAGAGCGTGCATCATGGATTTCAAAGGAAATTGGGATGATCATCTATCGTTGGTGGAATTTTCATACAACAACAGCTACCACGCGAGCATCGGCATGCCGCCATACGAGGCATTATACGGCAGGAAATGCAGAACTCCACTATACTGGGACGAAGTTGATGAACGTCAACTGCTAGGACCAGAACTGGTACAGTAGACCACTGAAGTTATCAAACTCATCAGAGAAAGATTAGTAGCTGCTCAAGATCGACAGAAGAAGTATGTTGATCAACATAGGCAGAATCGTGAATTTAAAGCAGGAAATTTCGTGTTCCTGAAAGTTTCTCCTTGGAAGGGGAAAATTCATTTTGGCAAGAAGGGAAAGTTAAGTCCAAGGTTTATTGGACCTTTCGAGATTCTATGAAAAAGTGGGAAAAGTGGTTTATGAGGTAGTTTTACCTCCGAAATTAGAACATGTGCACAACGTTTTTCATGTGTCGGTGTTGCGACCGTATAAACCCGATTACAAGCATGTGATAGAGTATGAACCGTTGCAGTTCAGTAAAGATTTGTCTTACGAAGAGGTTCCTATCCGGATAGTCAACAGGAAAGAACAAGTGCTCAGGAATAAAGTGATACCTTCTGTGAAGGTGATATGGAGGAACCACAATGTCGAAGAGGCTACGTGGGAACTCGAAGCAGAAATGATGAAAAATTATCCTAAGTTATTTATTTAGTCTATGTCTTCGATTCTGGGGACAGAATCTTTGTAAGTAGGGGAGAATGTGACGATTTGATTGTTTGAATTGTGATTCTGGGGACAGAATCCTTGTAAGGAGGGAAGGATGTAACAATTCGGAATTTTAAATTATAATTTTAAATATTTATTAAATATAAATATTTATTTGATGAGTATTGTTGAGATTGATGAAATAAATATTTTATTGATGTGATGATTATTAGTAAATATTTATGAATCTAAATTTTATTAGATAATATTCTAAGTTATATTAATTTATAATTTAGAGAGTTGTAATATGACATGAAATGTTATATTGTTAGTTAATAATTTAAAATGGTATATTAAATTATTAAATAAAGTTATAATAAAAATTATAATTTTGTGATATTTGCTAAAATGATATATTTAATTAAAATATGGTATGTGGTTAATTTAATTGGTTAATGTTGGATATGGAAATTCAAATAAATAAGATGTAATTATATATTATAAACTAAATTGTTTATTAAAATAAATTAAAGGAGTTTAATTTTAATTTAGTTTTACCAAACAAGGCTTAATATATTAAGTCTTTAATATTTAAAGGGGTTTTGCCAAACAAAGCCTTATGGCTTTTGGATTTTTTTAAAATTTTAATTTTAATAATATAAATAGAATATATAAAATAAATTAAAATAATAAATATAATATATTTATAATCTATATGTTATATGTGTTGTAACTGATTAGGCTTATTAAGGCCATATCAGTTTTTTTGTTTATGCATACTTGTTCACGTCTGTGGTCTAAGACTGAGACTGAGCCAAAGAAAGAAAGCGTAGGAATACAGAGTCAGAGAGAATTGAGAGAGATTGAGAGTAGAACTTCAGAGAATTGTCTGCTATTGCAAGGAATTATCACGCTTATTGAAGGTATTTTTCCATAATCTCTCTCTCTGTCTCTGTCTCTGTCTCTCTCTCTCTCTCTCTATATATATATATATATATATATATATATATATGTTTATAGTATGAAGTTCAAGCTTTCTGATTCTATTTGTAAATATTGTGATACAACTTGTTTATGGTAGTTGTATATAATAATGATGATTAGAGTCTGTATGTAGATAAGAAATTGTACGTGTTTACGGTTAAAAAGGAGGAGAAGAATTATTAGTGTATGTTGTATGAATATTTTTTTATGTGGCTTATGACAGTAACAAATTTGATGGTTAAAGTGTATACGAATTGTAAAAACTGAACTGTGAATTGTTAATTGGGTATGAAATAAAGAGAACTTAATTCAAAGGAATCAAATTGGTGTATCACTATGAATACAGTGTTCACTGTGTCAAGAAATATCAAAAATGGAGTTTTGTTGATTTAAAAATAATGCTTTCAAGGATTTAAGTTTTTTAAAATTGTTGTTAAGTTGTGCTAAATTAGTATGTGTGTTTGTTAATGATTTACATAAATTATTTATGTTAAATTATCTGCTAGAAGCTATTAAAACGTTAAGAATTGTTGTGTTCTGCTCTTCGTGGTTGGGTTCTGTAAGTTTTGGCGCCCCCAACTCGAAAAAATCTGCCTTGACTTTGATTTTCGCCTCGGTAGCCAAAATAACCGTTAAATTGGCGCCCGAATTGAAATTCATTTCCAATGCTCAATTTCACACCCAGTATGTATGTCGACTTAGTTCTTGCGCCCCAGCGCTGGAATTGTAGTCTGGGTCGGACAGTTTTGACCTCCTGTAGTAAAATGACCATAACGTTTTCATATGAACTCTGATTGAGGTGATTCAAGATGATTCAAAATGAGGACAAATAGGCCTATAACTTTTGTGCTTTAAGGTTTTCAAATTGAAAATGTTATGAAGGGTCAAAATGGCCATCTTTAGGACTATTGTGTATTTGGAGCCAATCGGAGGGCGTCGGGATGCGCGAATGCAAGTGCAATCCTTTGTGTGTTAGTATAACTTAATGATAACTTGTTGGACATGTAATAGGATGTTGTATAAAGTTGTTAATGTGTATGTGGTGCAATGACATGATCACTTAAGTAGTTGTAATAAAGCTAAAAAGTAATGTTCATGAAAAGATGTGATGTTGTTTAAACTTAAAATAGTTAGTAGCTATACTAAAAGTAAGAAAGCAACTCATGAAGGTAATGTTAGTATAACTAATGTGTATTGTCAATACATATGGTATGTGTAGGACTTGTGGTGAACGTGAGTACTGATTGTTTAACCTACACACGAGGCGAGTTCTCTAACTCTACTTTTATAATTGTGCAAGTATCTAAACTATCTTTGAGCAAGTTTTCCTAACTCTAAGCTTTCTTTGTGCAAGCTTCTTAACCCTAATTATATCATGCAAGCTCCTAAAACTTATCTCTTGATTTTGAGCCAATCTTTAACTTGTTAATTAGCATGCAAATTTCTACATTCTAACACACTAATGTTGAACAAGTTTTATCATTCAACTTATTATTTGTTAATCATGCTTAAGATTCAACTCTAAATAAGGTTTTAACCTTAGCTTAACATTGTTCAAGCAAGGTATGTTACATTATTCAATATTTATGCTCTTAGATTATTCTTAAAGCATGACCTTAGTACACAATGTTGATTCACTTATGAATTATTCCATAGCATAATGTTATTACAGTTTTATTCAATTAATCCTTAGTTGATGTTCGTAAACTCTAAATTACCTTGAAACTTATCCAAACCAAACTTACTTTGGTGCGGACTCGTATTCTAAATGCTAAGATGAACAACCCTATTATAGGGGATAACTTACACGTAGCGTTAAAATATTTGTGCACAATACATTGTACGAAGGGATGATCCCCCTAAGTACGAGGAGTCCTTATAGTCTTAAGACTGTTAAAGTTGGAGTTGAAAGATTACTCGCAACTGTGGACATAGTTCATGGTCTCATGACCCTCAGATATATATTCCATATTTTGATTCCAGTCTTTGGTTATCATTGATAGAGTACTATTTAGTTTTGATGAGCCTATTCATTGACAGTTGTTATTATCATATCTACTTTACCTTTTCTTGAATATCGACCTTTTGCCTAAACGATCATCCATTTAGGGTTAAGGTACATTAATCTTTCTAATCATAATCTTTCTTTTGTATAAGCAATCATCAATTTAGGGTTAAGCTACATTAATCTTTCTAATTGCATAAAATTTTGCCCATATTTTACCCTTTTGATGCTTGAGATTTTTTGGGAATGAGAAGATAAAAAGAATCTCCTTGTTATTCATAAAATTTTGAAGTGTGTAAAAGTGTAATGTTAGAATTATTTTTTTTTTTTGTTAAAAAATTAACAAAGATCTTATATTTTAGATAAAATGAGTACGATATTAAATAATATTAAAATATATTGACAATGTCACAACCTAATTTAAAATAAAAGGCATTGTTGAAGTTGAATCATTAGATCATACCCAGTCTATTACAAGAAAATGTCATATTTCATAATTTTTATATTTCATAAAAAAAATTATTTTCTACTAATAATAATATAAAATAACAATACTTTCAATTTTAAAATTGTTTATTGTCGTTTTCCTATCAAGTCATTATTACTAAACTAATAATTTATAATTTTCAACGAATAACAAAATTAGCAAATTTATTACATTTAAAAATAAACATAAAACAAAATACCTCTTTAATACTTACAAATATAATAAATGAGATTTTTTTATGGGAGAGAAGAAATATAAAATGATATTAAAATATTTTTTATCTCTATTTATACTATTACAGTAGTTCTATTTGGAACCCTTAACGCTACTCTCTCTTTTTAACCCTTCCTCTTTTTTCTCTCTCATCGCCTGTTATAATAGCTCTCTTTCCTTTTGGATTTTTATTTTGAGAGGACTGAGGTAGAGAGAGAAAGTGAGAAAGATATATATATTTTGTTTTCTTTTCTCTTATTTGTTTGATCTACTTTATCTCTTTCTTCTTTGTTCAACTTCTTCCTTTCTGAAATATTTAAGTCTTTGAAAGTCTTTAGAGATGAGGTTAGACTTTGGATATGAATATCTCTTCTTCTAAATTCAGTCAAACTCTACCATTTGATAGAAATCTAAAAAATCTATGACTTTTTGAATATAAAAATACCTTTATAGACTTTCTAAAAGTCTCAATTAAATATCACCCAACTTTTAAAGACATACAAAAGTTGTAATTGAATACCAATAAATTTTTATAAACTCTTTAAATGTCTTGATTGAAGACAATCAAACTTTTAAATTCTTTAAGGTGGGTGTATTCAATTAAGATTTTTAAAGACTTTTAAAGATTTTAAAAATTTGTTTGTATTCAATCAAGACATTTAAAGAGTTTATAAAAGTTTAGTGGTATTCAATTACAACTTTTTTAATGTCTTTAAAAGTTAGGTGGTATTGAATTAAGATTTTTACAAAGTCTATAAAAGTATTTTGGTATTCAAAAAGTCATAGACTTTTCAAATTTCTATTAAATGATAGAGTTTGACAGACTTTAGAAGAAGAATTATAACTATCAACCCATATCCAAAGTCTGACCTTATCTCTAAAGATTTCTAAAGACTTCCAAATAAACACAAATGTGGATAAAACTAGTTATTAATTGGACTTTGTCTTTTATTGGGTCAAACTAATTATTTATTTTATATGGACTAATAAATATTAATATGTGATGGATAAATAATTTGGTAAAATTTGGGCCATAAAAATAATTAGATTTATTATAATAATAGAATTAACAAGATATATTAATAAGTAAACAAATAACAAGATTTATTCAAAAGTGCTAAGTGACGCTTTAACAAGAAGGAACGAACTTAAAGTGCCACAAGGTATGTACTTATCCTGTTTTTCATTTTATTTGTTTGATCTTAGATCTTACATTTCATAGTAATTTTTTAAATGGCATATAATTAGGCAAATTTTTCTTGGTGGATTGTGGATTTTAAATCGGCGCCAATTTTTAGCTCCTTTTCAAGGTGTTCGATATCATCTTCAAGATTTTGCTGGCCAAGGTCGTGACCCCGAAAATGTAATCGAGTTGTTCAATCTTTGTCATGCTTCCTTAAGGAACGCAATTGAGAGAATATTTAGTATATTTAAATCGAGATTCACAATTTTCAAGTCTGCACCTCCATTTCCTTATAAAACTCAAGTTGAGCTTGTACTAGCTTGTGTAGGACTCCACAATTTTCTTCGTAAGAAGTGTCGTTCAGATGAATTTTCTATTGAACTAGATAACGAGTCTTCACTATCGTCATCGTTACCACTCAATCAAGGAGATAATTTGGAACAAGTTTTTGAAACTCAAGAGCAACAACGAGAGAATGCTAATGAATGGAGGACTAGTATAGCTTCTGACATGTAGAGAGACGTCGATCATAATAATAACAATGGCCGGTAACGAGAGAATGCTAATGAATGGAAGACTAGTATGCTAATGTTCCTTGTTAGTGGTTTACTCACATGTATGAAGTTTTGCAACTTTTGATCATATAGATTTTTATTGTCATATTATTTTGTGAAAAACAGAGTTTGGTATTCCTACTAAAAAGCGTACGCATATGCATAAAGTATATATAGCTCAATGAAAAGTGAGCTAATTAATTTTTGTATTGCGTCTGTAGTTTCTAAAGTTTTATTGGTATCCGAGTATCCAAATGTATTATGAAATGAGTAGAATAATATGAACGCTTTCAACATATATAAAATCTCATGCCACAATAATATAATGAGATTTACTCTAGTTCATGAAAAAAGAGGGAGATGTTGTACACATGGGTTAATTAACAATTAATATAAGTTGCAAGATATATTAGAAGTATACAAAAGTCTATCACAGTCTTAATAAAAAGTTTATAAAAGTCTGTTACTTATTTCATAGAGTCTATAAAAGTTATTTTAAAAAAGTCTTTAAAGTCTTTGAAAGTCATTAAAATCCCACAAATTCTACAAAAGTATGTCATTTAAAAAAAGTCTTTAAAAATCTTAATTGAATATACCCCCCTAAAAGTCTTTAAAAATCTTATTTAAATACACCCTCCTTAAATTAATTTTTCTTTAATCACTTTTTGTGGACATAGAAAAGATATTCTTCCTCCTTTCAAAAGCTTAGAGAAAGATAAATAATATGGTAATGTCAATTCCCTCTCCTGAAGTTGGTTACTATTCCTGGTTTGGTGTGTGAATATGACTATCATACTTTTCGTTTTCCAATAGACTAAACCACTTAGAATGGGTTAAATTTGTTTGTTTATAGGGCCTCTGTTTTTCTTTTTCTTGGTAAATTGTGTTGTCAAAACTGTTTTGACAGAGGACAATTGTCAATTTCAAATCCTGAATATTAGACATGATGCATTTTTTTTCTAAGAAAATTAGATTTGATACATTAGTTAGGTAGTTTTTCAGGTTGGCAGACAAGTAGTTTTCTAGTATTGTGGTCTTAGTAACCGTTGGAGTAGTTTTCTGTTTTTCCATCTTACTTGTAATTTGCATAAGTTTATGCATCACTTGTTCTGCTAAATCATTATCATGGCCCTTCGTACGAATGTCTGCTTTTGTTTGTTTTGTCCAACCTGTATTCATTTTATCTACTACACATATGAGGTTGTAATACACCATGCGTTTCACCACCATTTACAAAATTTATTAATATTAAGGATATATTTTTTATTCCATATTTAGACCTAAAAGAATATTAAGTTGTCAGCTGAGTAGGGTGGCATGATAATTAATTACGATATCAACCTTGAGGATAATGTGCAATTTTAGACTATTATGTATTCTTTTTGTGGAGGAAAAAAGTTGGAAAATTTATGAAAAAAAATTTATTCATGGTTCAATGGTTATAATTAACAGAAGGGTAAATTTGTAAAAATGATATTTTTTCTTTTCATTTCAGTAGAACTCAAAAACGCAACAAAAGAAAAATTTTAAATTTTCTATTTTTTTCTATTAAAAACTCAAAAAAACAAATTAAAAAAGCTTCAGTTTTACATTTCTTTCTTTTACTGCTCTAATTTAAGTTTTTCTATTCTTTCTTTTTTTTTCATTCCAAACTCGTAAAAGCAGTGTTAATGTGTGTTACTGTGCTATACATGGTATTATAGTAATTATAACTATATGCGTTTTATTTAAGGTGTTCTGCACTTTGAGGACTCAAATCTGGTTATGTAAGTCTTAATTTTAGGGCTTCACATAAATCGGATTCAGACTAAAAAATGTTCTATATGATCTATAAGACGGTTGGAAATAAATGGGTCCTTTGAAATCTAAAATCGTGCCTCTGTATATAAAGTATAAACCTCTGTTTCCAAATTTGAAGATGTATAGGTCCTTAATCTTACTCAAGGTGGTAGTCACTAACTTTTTTTTGTTAAACATTATTCATCAGATGAAGGACAAGTGGAGGCACTTTAATTTGCAAGTTAAAGGCAGATAGAAAGAACAGTTATGCAAACATATATAAGGGTAAATTAGTAAAAGTGTAAATTTTGTTTTTTTCTTCTTCTAAACTACAAGATAAGAGTGAAAAAACATTATACTCCATTCGTCCTATGCTAAAAGTCCTTATTACTATTTTGGATAGTCCCATGTTAAATGTCTACTTTCTTTTAATAACCAAATTTTTACACGTTTTTTCATATTATACCCGTAATATTAAATATCTCATACTTTTTTTATTTTAATTCTCTCTCCATAATTAATGATATATTATTATGGGCAATTTTGTCATTTTATTCATCTTCTTAATATGCGTGAAAAATATACCAAAACTTTTATCATGAGACGGAAGGAGTATTACTTTACTTTCTTTTCTCTTTATCAACTCCGGGATAATATTTAAGGAAACTACCCCACTTACTCTTCTATTCTTTTCTTTTCTTTTCTCTATTTTTATTTTCTCTTCTTCTCATTAAAAACTCTCAAATGCAATGTTAAGAGAAAATGAGTTTCTTTTTCATATATATATAGTTGACAGTTATATTTATAAAATTGATATTTCCACATTAATTACTTTTTAATATTATTATATAAAAATTATCGCTATACATTTATAGCGATACTTTTCATGTAAAAATATCAAAAAATCATGTAGATCTATTTCCTTATATTTAAGTATCTTTCTTGAGCTGATTTTTTTCAAATTTCAAGTCAGCTGCTTGTCACGTGCATTCAATGAGGGAATAAGCCTTGTTTAAATGCATTCATGTGCATTCTGTTCCTAAGTGAACCCTTGCATCTATAGTTGCCATTTAATGTCCATTATATTCTTTGGGTCTGCTGTTTATTTAATTTTGTGACGCATGCTAATCATGCGCTTGTTTAATAAGAGTATTTTTATCATTTGAAGAGGATTAAAGCTTGGTGCGCCAAATGTCACTTTGTTTAATTTTATTGTAGTGGTTAACTTAGGGGTTATTTGTTTAGAGTTGAATGAAGCTGAATCTGAATGGTTGAATCGGTCAAACAAGTTTTTTTTTTTGAGTCGAATGGTACAATCGGTCGGTCGTTTGTTTTGGTCCAATAATTTGAATCGGTAAGATGGATGAGCTGAATGGCTAAGTCAGATTTTTTTAGTTGAATGGCTGAATGAAGTAAATTTTTTTAAAAAAAATTAAAAAATTAAAAAAAATATTAACTATTATATTAAGTAATATTAAATAAATTTACAACAATTTTGAATTTTTTTCAAAAGAGTAAAATAATAAAGTTTTGTCATTCAGATGTTTCAGACATGTCAATTATCAAACAGCTTTTTTCATTCAGATTCAGATTTAGCTCATTCAAATTCAGATTCAGATTCATTCAATTTTTATCAAACACCCCCTTAATATGCATGCTAGAATTAGACTTGACTTTACTTATGATGTGAGCTTGTTAGTTAGTAGTAATAGTGAGTGTTTAACGCTTCATTTTGTCAATCTGTCAAATCACCAAAAAAACAAATGGGATAAATATTTTTTTAATCACTCTATTTTAAGTCAACTTACAAATGATTAACTAAACTCTTTTTTTTATAGGCAACTCACTGAACTTTAGTTTTCCTACAAACAGTTAGAAAAACAGTTAAATCCTTTGACTTTAAACGGAATTTGACACATATGATGCTGAGTTGTAAAAAAAAGATGACGTGACAATAATGATTCAATGTGACCTTCAATATATAAGCAGAACATAATAATAATAATAATAATAATAATAATAATAATAATAATAATAATAATAATAATAATAATAATAATAATAATAATTTTTAAATGTCTTCTCATTTTCCTAGATCTGTATTTAGAGGGAACGAGAACTTGACCTTAGATCTGTATCTAGAGAGAACGGGAAGATTGGCTACGCGCAGACAAGGATTTAACTGATGAATCTTTGGTTTTGCGTCGTTTAGATTAAATATCTGTTTTATTTCAGTATCCTCGTTATGCAGATTATTCATATGATATTATGTGAGCCTAGGAGCCACGGGATCTAATTCTCATTATGGACCTTTTTCAATTGTACAGTAGCTTGTAAATCATATCTGTGGTATTTGGACATCCTTCGATGATTTTTGTTGGGCCATGATTATTTGAGCCTTTAGAGTGTAATGGGCCATTAATTATGTGAAATTATTTGCGCTTGGACCAGAGGTGGATTTAGTGGATGGGGGACTTATGGGCTGAGGTTCCTAATTATATTTGGATTCTGATTAAGGAAAAAAGTGTTGGATTATGGATATGCTTCCTTAAATAAAGGAGATTTGGTACAATCCTAGGATGATTGGGAATCTTAATCTGATTCGGAGAATGATTGCTTACAAGGCGGTGAGATTATTATAAATACAAGGCACTACATTGGTTTTAAGGTACATGCAATTTACTTTTCAGCACTAGATCACCAAGCCTCCATTGTTAACCTTATATCAACTGGTTTTGGTGTTTACCTGTTTCTGTGAAGGATTGGACGCGCTTTTGGTGATTGAGGTGTGTGGACGGATCTTGGCGTTAACATTGGCGCTAGAAGGAGGGCTTTTCTAGTGTTTCTGGGTTTCAATTGTTAGAGTTTATGCCCTAGAGGCCAATTATTTGATATAATTGCTTAACATTTTGATATTATATTTGATTGAATAAATGAATGATTTTATTATGGTTTTATTTACTGCGTTATATAAATGTTAACATAATAAAATTCCTTAGAATAGTGATACAAATTATATAGTTTCAAGTATGTGACTGGAACATGAGATTATATAATTACGATTAGTATCATTGCTCTTAAATGTCCCTAGTCGAGTATCATTATTGATGGGACAACAATGATGCATTGAGACTAGTATGTGGATTGACTGATGACCAAATCTCATTGGTCATAAATATATGAGATATTGAGTCAATGCATAAGTACATGTTAGAGAACGATGTACTTGACAGACCCACCGTGAGAATTCTACGTGGAGCATTATGCAAAATTGTCATTAGCGATTCTCATAGTGACAATGATGTAATGGTCCTCCGACATGAAATCACTATATTATTACACAGGAATTTATGTGCTTTGATATCATCAAAAGTCATCTTTAATATGGTGGACAATAAATATGATTATTGGTTACATCATGAATCATGTGAGGAATATGAGTGATCTAGATGAAATTTAACCCTCCTATGTATTATGGGTGATATTCATAAGCCTCTTGATTGAGTAGGACTATGAAATGCATGGCCATGCTCAAATAGTGATTTAGTTCTTATAGTCTACTCATTGATCAAGAAAAACTCAGATTAAATTAGGAAGAGTATGACACATTCCATGACTCGAGTTTAATCTAGGATATAAAGGTTAAAAGGATTAAATTACATTGAAACATTGGTCACGAAAAAGTTGCATCGAATCATCGATCTTATTATTACTTGGGTATCAGTGATTCATTACTAGATGTCGCTCACTATTTATAATTTTATAATATGATTTTAAAATTATTGTCAACGTAATAATAACCTATATGGTCACACACATAGAACGTAATTTAAAAGGGAATTAATTTAAATTTTAAGGATTTAAATATATTAATATGATTAATAGTATTTAAATCACGAATTTAAATTAAAAGGATAATTTGTATATATGTATATTAATTAAATAAGACTTAATTACGATATATATATATATATATATAAATTTGGATTTTAATTAGATTAGGTTTTTATTAATTCGTTCTAGCTGCTATACATAAGATATATCAGCCATTTAGGAATGACATCATTAACCAAAAAACCCTAGCCGTTCTTAGAGAGAGACTAGAGAGAAAACAGAAAATCCATTCATTTTTAGTGGCTAGTACCGCAGTTCCTTTTACTACAAATTGTTTGACGGTTCGCGGGGCGTTCGTGTGGATACCGTAAAGGCGCAGTTCGTTTGGATTGCGTTAGAGATTCAATCACATCAATTCCAGCTTCAATAATCGGTATAATTTTCTATCCACCGAATTAATATGGTTTTCGCATGGATCCTATTTTAGGGTTTCACAATTATCTTTCAATTATTTATTTCTGCTACGTTTTATGTGCTGAAACCCTTCATCAATCATGTTCAGTAAACGTCCTACGTCAGAAGTTATGGAGAACAATAAGACAGTGACCGATGAAGGGCAGTGACCGACGGTGATTTCTTCTCAACAGAAAATTTCTGTTAAGGATAGAATTTCGTCAAAGAGTGTCCATGACAGACTTGGGCCACAAGGCACCCCGATGAGGTCTCAGGCAAGAGGCCACGATGATGTCAGGAAGAAGTAGTTTTCCATTAGAAGTTAGGGGTCGGGTAAGGATCAGAAAAGAGTAGAAGACACACCGCCTAGAACCTAACACCGAGAAGATCAGGCAGAAAAGACATCTACTCTGGCCAAGATGGCGCAGGAAACTGATAAAGCTTTGAAGGTCCTGCTGCAACAGAGGGAGGAGATTACCAAACAGATGGCCCTTATGGCCGAACTGAAAGATGAGGCATCCAGTTATACTCGACCCAAATAACGTGGCAGGTCTCCGGATAGACAAACAAGGAGGGATGAGGAGCCTAGATGGTCTGAAAGTAGGCTTCAGAGTTGTTCACAAGACCGAAGAAGTACAAGGGGTCGAACTCCCGAAGATCCAAAGAGGGCACACCGCCCTGAGGATGAAAGTAGTATACATACAAGCCAATCATGTATGATGATAAATCATATACTTTGTAATCAATCTTATTTATTTATTAATAAAAGAATTATTTATTAAAGGCATTTGATTATCTACATGGTGTTGTTTTAATAATATGTGATAAACCCATAGTTTTAAGTAATGCTTTTAGAATCATGATGAGATCATGCTAATGAGATCTAAATTCTTAGATAGCTTAAAACTAAAATGTTCCCAATCAATGGATTACTAAAAAAGGGATTAGTAAATCTGGATAGATTGGTACGTACGTTGCTTACTCATTGGATGAGGATGATTGATCTCTTGTGTGGAGACACTAAAGCAAGTATGTAGGTACTTATTAGAGAATAAGTTCACTGAACGTGACTCGCTAAGGAATACCTAATGGATTTTTACTTGCCTGTCAATAGGAATTCTTGTAGTGATAGTAGTACAAATGATCCTTAGACTTGAGATCATCATAGTATCTTATATATAATGAATTACACTTTGACTTATTCCTTAAGACTCTTAGAGTATATCGAAATATATATACTTCAATAAAATAAAACTTGACAGTAATTTCATATCTTATATTTAATTGAGACATTGTATGGTAGGAGGATTGAATTGTGCGGTAACTATTTACTCAAAGGTCCTTTTATGATTAATGTTGAAATCTATATTATCTGAAAAGTCGTTGATCGCTAGGGAGGCTTATCCCTATTATAGAATAAATATTATTTATTTAAATAAATTAATATTTTAATTTATTTATTTAAATAAGATTTGAATTATTCTAATGATTTATTCACATCCGGTTTAATATGGAGAACCTAAAGGGTCACACCATAAAAGGAAGAATAATTATTTAAGAAGTTAATGGCATAATCATAATAATATGTTAAGTATATTTAATTTAATCTATGGTGATAAAATAAATTAAATAACTTAATATTTATTATTTAAAATTTTGGAAATATTAAATATAAATTAATAAGAGGAGTCTTATTAATATTATTATAATTATAATTATAATTATTTTAATTTCTAAAAGAGTTTAGGAATTAATTAAATATAAGTACTCTCATTTATTCCTAATAGGATTAAGAGGCAAAATTAGTTAAAGGAGTTTAATTAATTATCCCTAATAAGATTAGGGAGCCCAATTAATTAAAGGAGTTTAATTAAATAAATAATACCTTATTTTAATTAAATAGGGTTACTTGATATCTTTATAAGACGAGTCTTATATCAAATATATGTGATTCCAATCCTTTTTCTATAGAGATAGGAAAAACTCGGGTTTTAGCCAATACACCTTTCTTCTTGATAATTCTTCTTCCTTGGTGGATCACCTTTAGAGGCCTTACACTTGGGTGGCTAACATTGATCAAAGGAAGGAATCTGCCCTGAGATTCAAGGAAATTGCGGAGAAGTAATAGTTGAACTTGTACCTATGGAAGCTCGTATCTATAAGGGTATGATTCCATAACTTCTTATTCTTCACTTTAATTAATAATATGCATAAAGGATGATCCGGGTAATTGGTTTGTAAAAATTTTAAAATCTGATTTTATTTTACTTCCGCTAATTTTGCAATTTGATTGCTACTTTGATATTAACAAAACCTTACAATGGTATCAGAGCCAAACTTTATGGAATTATTAATTTTTTTGATTCCATATATGTATGGGTATGTATTTACAATAATTTTTGGGGAATAATTTATTGTATAAAATTATTATTTTATAATAATAAAAAAAACATTCACGAAACCTGTTAACTAATCCTGTTATAAAAGGGGATATCCAACGTGGCTGATTTAGTTTGCTAATCTGCATGCACTCTCGATTATGAATCATGTTAATAATAATATACATATATATATATATATATATATATATATATATATATATATATATATATATATATATTACCGTCCGGTGTGGCCTATTTTAAAAATAACGTGAATTAGGATATATCTGATGATTGGGTTATATACCAATGAATTGGATATATTTGGGCTTAATTTGTTGTATTCTCAAGGTATTTAGATTCATTTTTACTGTGTTTATGTGTTGCTATGTAGATTTGGGAGATGTAGGGACAATTCTGGGAGTTTCAAGCTATTAAAGGGCATTTTGGTAATTTTTGAGGTGCAAAACACGGCGCTTCAAGTTAGTACATTTCAGTGGCAAGGCTACTGGGTCGGGAATTCAAATCAATTTGACCAAGGCGCGTGTTTGACTGGTCGGTTGACTTGCATTATAGGCATTAAAGAGGTGGTTATGTGATAAAAATTGAGTTGGAAATGGATTGTGGTTGGACAAGTGAAGTATATAAGGATTATTTCTATTGATGTAGGGAACTAATCTGCACAATTGGAGATTGATCAAGGAGGCAAAAGGAGAATTTGAAGGATTTTACTTGGAGTTTTTCTTCTTCTTCATTCTTTTAATTTGTGTAATTCTTTAAGGATGATTTGCAAAAGATTGTTGGTTTTAATTTTTGCTATGAACTAATTTCTTTAATTAAGATTCCAATTGAACCTTTTATGGCTATAAATTAATTATTTGATTTATTCCGATTATTTATGTTGAAGTGAATTGTTCATCTTGCTTTGTGCTGATTGATTAATTATATGGCCAATAATTACCTTGTTACTCTATAAGGAATTGAAAGAGGCATTCTAGGGTTAGAACTGCGCATGGTGACATGTGACTTAGTTATTTGCAAAGTGAATAAATAGGTTTGTGAATTGAATGGAAATATCTGTTCACCACATGTAACACATAAGGAATTGGGATTGAAAAGAGTTTAATTCAATTGTTTTGCATAGGAATATAGCAAGATTAATCTGGATTAAATAGAAGACAATTGATCACTTGGAAAAGGATTTTTGGCACTTGAGAATTCCTATTAACAATTCAGTAGGCATAATAATTGGGATAATTGGATAATTGATTTATAGTTCGTAATTTGGGATATTGGAGTCTTAATCCTTATTTACATGAATTTAATTAAGTTTTAGTTTTATGTATTTGCTTTCTTTTAGATTAATTTCTATTACTTGTTTAATTAATTTTCTTAATTCGAAAAATCACAATTTATGGTTGTTTAAATAAAATTGAATTGATATAGTGCTAGTAGTTGGAATTTATTAATTAGAATTCTCTGTGGGATCGACACTCTATCTTATCACTCTATTACTTGTTGACCGTGTATAGTTGCACGTTTTCTTTGATTGTGAAATCAACCAACAAGTTTTTGGCGCCGTTGCCGGGGAACTCTTTATTAATATTAATTCCATATTAGTTATAATCAATTCGGTCTTAATTTAAACGTTACTTAGTTTTCTTATTGTATTTACAGGAATTCTTTGCGAGTGTATGCACACTAGATCAAAGGCAAAAAAGGAACTTTTTCCTTATACGGACGATATTGAAAGGAAGTTCCGAAAATCACAGTCGACTAGTGCAGTGTCACCTGTGGAAGAAGAGCTGAAAGAACAAGAAATTCCAGTGAACATGGCAGGGAACGACCAGAAATCGCTTAGGGACTATGCCATGCCGAATGTCATGGATATACAGTCGAGTATTAGGAGGCCGACAATCAATGCAAATGGCTTCGAGATCAAACCGGGAACAATTCAGATGCTACAGAATACATGTCAGTTTGGGGGTAGTTCGATAGATGATCCTAATGAGCATATCTTAACTTTCTTGGAAGTTTGCGACACCTTCAAATTCAAAAATGTATCGGAAGATGCTACAAGGTTGAGGATGTTCCCGTTTACCATGAAAGATAAAGCACGAAGTTGGCTACATTCTTTGCCTCCTGGCTCAATCACAACTTGGGACGACTTAGCTCAAAAAATTCTAGCTAAGTTTTTCCCACCAGCGAAGTCGGCAAAACAATGGAACGATATTCACACCTTCGCACAGTTTGACTCAGAATCGTTATATGAGGCGTGGGAAAGATTTAAGGATATGCTCCGTAAGTGCCCACATCACAGAATTCCACAGTGGATGCAGTTAGGGATATTTTGTGATGGTTTGCACGCGTCCACGAGGGCCAGTATTGATCCAGCAGTAGGGGGAGAGATCATGTCTAAGAGTTTTGATGAGGCATATCAACTGTTAGAGACAATGGCCACCAACAACTATCAGTGGCCCATGACGAGGTCTAACCCTCCGAAAACACCGGGAAAGTTTGACGTAGATGCAATGACAACATTAGCAGCACAAGTGGCTGCAATAGCTAAGCAAGTGGAAACATGGCGTCCACAATCCACACAGCAGGTAGCAATGGTTTGTGAATTATATGCTGGGGGTCATGTTACGGATCAATGTGCCATAAATTCTGAATTAGCTCAGTTCGTAGGGAGCTATAATCGATCTACCCAACCTTACCCGAATCAAAACGCATATAATCCAGGTTGGAGAAATCATCCGGGGTTTTCATGGAGTAATAATCAAGCTCAAGCTCAAGCGCCGAGACAACAAAGCACATCCGAATTTCAAAATCAGATACAACAACTAGAGAAGAAATCAGGTTGGGAAGAAGCCTTGGAAAAATTCATTAGGGCTACTGACAAAAAGAACGAGGAACAAGAAAAAAAATTTAATCAAATGGAGCTGAATATGCAAAGCCAAGGTGCGTCTATCAAGAATCTGGAAAATCAAGTGGGGCAGATAGCACATGCATTTAGTAATCGACCACTTGGAACACTTCCGAGTGACACAAAGAAAAATCCGGACAGAGATGAGCATTGTAAGGCTGTAACTCTACGAAGTGGAAAGGATTTGCAAGAGACAGTCACGGATAGGGAAAAGAGGGACAACACAAAAAGTGAAACAAAGGAAGTTGTGGACACCGGAAAACGTCAAGATGAGACCTTAGAGCAGAAAGAACCAGAACCAACCATCACAATGCCTCCTATACCGTATCTGCAGAGGTTTCAGAAATCCAAGTTGGATAAGCAGTTTTTACGATTCTTGGATATTTTTAAAAAACTGCATATCAACATCCCCTTTGCCGAAGCCTTGGAACAAATTCCGAGTTACGCCAAGTTTATGAAGGAGGTTTTGTCGAGGAAGAGGAAATTGGGTGAGTTCGAAACAGTGGCATTGATCAAAGAATGCAACGCAATTATTCAGAATAAGTTACCACCGAAGCTTAAGGATCCAGGTAGCTTTAATATACTATGTGAAATTGGAAATCAGTTTTCGGGTCGAGCATTGTGTGATTTGGGGGCCAGCATAAATTTGATGCCATTCTCCATCTACAACCAGTTTGGACTTCAGGCTCCACGACCGATAAATATCAGTTTGCAGTTGGTGGATCGATCAGTTACATATCCACGAGGTATTGTTGAGGATGTTTTAGTTAAAGTGGATAAATTCATCTTCCCCGCGGATTTCTTCATCTTGGATTGTGAAGTGGATAGCGAAATCCCAATCATTCTTGGGCGGCCATTTTTAGCAATCGGTAGAACTTTGATTGACGTTCAAAAAGGTGAATTGACGATGCGAGTTGAAGATCAACATGTCACCTTTAATATTTTTAAGTCAATGTCTTATCTGAAAGAAAAAAGTGAATGTTTGAGGGTTGATATCATGGATGAATTTATTAATCACAAGTTCAATGGAAATTATTCAGAGGACCCGCTAGAATCCATTTTTCTCGGGATGGACGAAGATGATATTGAAGATGACGTGGAGTATGTCAAATGGCTAGATACATCAGCTGTCTTCTGGAAAAGCAATCAATCATTCGACACCCTTGATAGGCCCAAAATGGAAGGTAAAAAGTTTAAACCCTCGATAGAAGAGCCACCAGTGTTAGAATTAAAGCCACTACCATCTCATCTGTAGTATGCTTATTTGGGAAAAGATGCTACCCTACCAGTTATTATTTCAACGGAGTTAACTGACATGCAAAAGGAGAAACTGCTACGGGTCTTGCGGGAGTTCAAAACAACAATTGGGTGGACTATAGCAGATATTAGGGGAATTAGTCCATCATATTGTATGCATAAGATTTTAATGGAAGAGGGGGAAAAACCAACCATTGAGATGCAAAGAAGGCTAAATCCCATTATGAAGGATGTGGTGAAAAAGAAGATCATAAAATGGTTGGATGCCGACATTTATTTACCCAATCTCGGACCAGTTCATGGGTGAGTCCCATGCAGTCAATACACAAAGAAAGGGGGTATGAGCGGTGGTGAAGAATGAAGCTAATGAGCTCATCCCTACTAGAACGATTATGAGGATGGAGAGTGTGTATGGACTACCAAGAAGTTGAATAAAGCCACTCGCAAGGATCACTTCCCCTTGCTGTTCATTGATCAAATGTTGGATTGGCTAGCGGGACATCAGTTCTACTTTCTCTTGGATGGATATTCTGGGTATAATCAAATTACCATAGCACCGGAGGATCAAGAGAACACTACATTCACATGCCCCTACGGTACGTTTGCATTCTGGCGTATGTCTTTTGGGTTATGTAATGCACCGATAACCTTTCAACGGTGCATGATGGTGATCTTCTCCAATATGGTCGAACAGAATTTGGAGGTATTTATGGATGACTTTTCTGTGTTCGGTGATAGCTTTGATTTATGTTTGAAGAATCTAATTTTAGTGTTGAAGCAATGCGTGGAGACTAATCTGGTTCTTAACTGGGAAAAATGTCACTTTATGGTGAAAGAAGGGATTATTTTGGGGCATAAGGTTTCTACAGCGGGGTTAGAGGTGGACAAAGCGAAGATTGAGACAATTGAGAAATTACCTCATCCATCATCTGTGAAGGGAATCCGGAGCTTCTTGGGACATGCGGGTTTCTATAGACGCTTCATTAAAGATTTCTCCAAAATTTCAAAACCCTTATGTTCCCTATTGGAGAAAGACATGCCTTTCAAGATGGATCAGTAATGTATCGAGGCATTCGAGGTATTAAAGAAGAAGTTGATCTCTACTCCAATTATTGTGGCGCCCGATTGGTCTTTACCGTTCGAATTGATGTGCGACGCCAGCGACTACACAGTTGGAGCAGTATTGGGACAACGTCACGACAAGATTTTTCACACAATCTACTATTCTAGCAAGACATTGACAGATGCCCAGTTGAACTACACAACCACCAAAAAAGAATTACTTGCAGTTGTGTTTGCCTTCGACAAATTCAGAGCATATCTCATTGGGACCAAGGTAATCGTTTATACTGATCATTCTGCCATCAAGTATTTGATTGAGAAGAAGGATGCCAAACCGCAGTTAATAAGATGGGTATTGTTGCTGCAAGAATTTGATTTGGAGATCCGGGATAGAAAAAGTACCGAAAATCAGGTGGCGGATCATCTTTCTCAGTTGGAAAACATAGAGGTTCAGAATAAAGACAACATAATGATCAATGAGAAATTTTCGGATGAACAACTTCTCCGAGTAACCCCAATATTACCATGGTACGCAGATTACGTGAATTACGTGGTTGCTAAGGTGTTACCACCGGATTTGAACTCACATCAACAAAAGAACAACGAAAGAAATTCCTCCACGACGTGAAGCAATACTATTGGGACGAACCATTTCTGTTTAAGGACTGCGTGAATCAAATGATTAGATGTTGTGTGCCACATGAAGAGATGGATAACATACTGGGTCATTGCCACTCATCAGATTATGGAAGCCATTATTCCGGTGATCGAACAGCAGCCAAGGTGTTACAATCAGGATTTTTCTGGCCTTCGCTATTCAAGGATGCGTATCTCTATGTGCTGAAGTGTGATCGGTGCCAATGAGTAGGTAATATCTCCAAGAGCAATGAAATGCCACTCAACATAGTTTTAGAGGTTGAACTGTTTGACGTGTGGGGAATCGACTTTATGGGACCTTTCCCATCTTCCTTTAATAATCAATATATTCTGTTGGTGGTCGATTACGTGTCCAAATGGGTAGAAGCCGCAGCTTTACCCACGAATGATGCCAACGTCGTCTTCCGATTCTTAAAGAAAAACATCTTCACACGATTTGGGACGCTAAGGGCGATAATAAGTGATGAGGGAACTCATTTCTGTAATAAGCAGTTTACTAAATTGCTTGTGAAGTATGGGGTTCGTCATAAAATTACAGTCGCGTATCATCCCCAAACCAATGGTCAAGCGGAGGTCTCGAATAGGGAGGTCAAGTGAATTCTGGAAAAGGTGGTCAATCCATCACGAAAAGATTGGTCATTGCGTCTTGACGATGCTCTATAGGCATATCAAACAACATATAAGAATCCAATCGGCATGTCACCTTATCGGATGGTCTACGGAAAGGCGTGTCATCTCCCAGTTGAGCTAGAGCACAGTGCACAGTGGGCCATTTGAAAACTTAATTTCGATCTACAAGCAGCGGGTGAGAAAAGGTTACTGCAATTAAATGAAATGGACGAATTTTGCTTCAATGCATATGAAAACGCAAAACTCTACAAGGAGAAAGTCAAAGCCTGGCATGATAAGAAAATTCTTGATCGAACATTCGAACCAGACCAACAAGTCTTGTTTTTCAACTCTAGACTGTGTTTATTCCCTGGGAAATTGAAATCCCGGTGGTCCGGGCCATTCGTGATTATATCTGCCGCCCCACATGGAAACATTGAGGTCGAAGAACCGAATTCAAAATGAAAATTTAAGGTAAACGGTCAATGACTTAAACATTACTGGAGTGGACCTATAGAACGTCAATCCACGATCATGTACCTTTCCGACCCGGTGGTCAATTAAGCACTGCAGCAAAGTCGGGCTGACGACTATAAACCAAGTGCTATAGGGAGGCAACCCAAGAATTTTCACTTATTTTGATTTACTTCAGTCAAATTAGTTGTTATTAAAAATAATTTCAAGTTATAAAAAGTTGTAAGTATATACTCGTGCATATCCTTATCATTACACTCCTTGCTCCCAGGTGAGTTGCAAGTTCAAGGGGACAAGTCAAGTATTTTAAGCGCCTCGGCGCTCAACAGGACATAGCCAGCAGAGCCCCGACGCTAAGCATCAGTAGGTTCAATCAACACCCAGCGCCCCGGCGCTCATCACTACGCATGCCACAGCACCCCGGCGCTAGCCCCATATTTCAAAGACTGTTTTCTTTCAGTACTTGGCGCTCTCGGACAAATGTTCCTCAGTGCCCCGACGCTAGAACTCGGCTTCAGATCTCGCATAGCAATGGCTGACCTTGTTTCCATTACACTTCAAACCCAAATACTTCCCTTTGGGGGCCGTGTTTAGAGTCTTAAGTTGGTTCCAATTCTGCATCGTGCTTAGCTAATCTTTGTAACTGCTTCACACGTGCAATATTTGAACTCTTCACTTTTACCCCCATATAACTTCTTCCTCGTTCTCATCACATAACCTACATGCTTTGCTAATTACAAATTGTTGATTTGCATTAAGATCTTTTCTTTGTGACTTTGATTTCCCCTTCCATATCCAAGGTATGTATAATGCTTTATTCAATCTAGTTCTACCCCTTCTTGCATATGCATGATGCCAATGACCCGGATTATCATGTCTATGTTATTCTCATGGTAATTGCATATTTGGGGTTTGAATGGTTAGACAAATTAGTAGTATTACAAGCAATATATGAACTGCACACATGGTGTTTGATAGTTTGTCTGACTCAATGATCAAGGCTAAGTAAACATAAAGCCATATCCTAATTGTATTTGCATGTTACTTTCATTCACCAAATATTTAGTCCCCATGAAGGTATCTGGTCGGTTGCCATAGATTTGTTTCATGTTAAATCTTATGGGCATGTCACACACAACACTACACATACACTGAATTCACTTGCCATATTTTCACCCCTACACCATAGGTCCACTGTCATACATATATATCACTATTGTGGGGGGGGGGGGTGGAATCTATATTGATTCATACTAGGGGTAATATTGATGTACATGTCATTCAAAGAAGAATTCCCATACTAGATCACTCTTGCAATCCTATGAAAGTCTGTGTTCCTGACACACCCCCAACCATGTACTCCACGTGCACATAACTTGAAGTTTGGGGGTAGTGTCCGGGATCTCTGTATATATATTCGAGTTATGCCCAATTCTAATTCCTGTATATGCACATTCTTGTAGACATTTCTACATGGCCTCCAAGAGTCAACGTGGCGAAGGTTCAGGGACCGCTTCGACTCCACCTCCAAAATTTGATAGCCGCCGTTTTGTCAGTGCCGCGGCTCAAGAACTCTATAACCGCATGGCTACACGCCACTACTCCTAGAGCGCAGTTTCAGACCCGATCAATCAAAGGATGGGGACTTGGCGGCTATGATAGCCAAGAGAAATTGGTTCACACTCACCGCCCAGCCTAATCCAGCCGTGATTGCAATTGTCAAGGAGTTCTACGTCAATGTGCCCGAGCACTTCCACTATGGGATGTTTGCGAGGGGTAAAACTGTTGAAATTGGCGACGAGGACATAAACGGGAGCTATCAACTGCCATTAGAGGGACTGAACGATGAGTATGCAAGACTTGTGAGTGATGGGCCGGACTATGAGAAGATAATTCGCGAGCTTTGTCAACCGGGCACCACATGGACATTGCATGAACGGGGCAGCATGACCTTTCCACTATTTAACCTCAGTCTATATGGAAAGGCGTGGTATGCTTTCATTTGCGCTAAACTCATGCCATGCACACATGTGAGCCATGCCACCAAAGAGAGGGCTATTTTTCTATATTCAATCATTCAAGGCCTAAAAATTGATGTTGGCCACCTTATTCAGCAGTCTATTCTCAGAGCGCCATGAGGAGGGACCACATGAGGTTTACCCCATCCGTCTCTCATTTACGTCTTGTGTGCTAAGTTTGGGGTAAAATGGAAGTCAGACGAGATGATTCAAACACCTATACCAGTTTTGGACCATAAGTTGATAAGCAGGTATAAAGTGTGGACAGGCGGGGCAAACCACCCTAGGGGATTGGGTTTCATAATTCCCCAAGTTGAAGCTTCTCAAGCTCCACCACCTCAAGCTCCACCTACTTATGGCCCTTCCTTCGCAGCTCACCGTGGTGTGGTTCCCGAAGCGGTCCAGCGCGAAATAAACGGATGGTTTTACAATATTGAATCTCAGAATGTCTGTCTTTTAGAACGTCAAGATGTCATCTACAAATATATGGTTTACCAATTTATTGCTCAGAATGCCATGCACGCCCAACTGTACCCGGGCGTTACTCTTAGCCGCCCCTCTTTGCCCGATTACGCTTGTGTTTCCCCTTCAATCAAGAGATGAGCGAGGATGAGGATGCTCCACCCGAGGAATAAGCTCGTCAGGGAAGTCCTCTGTTTTATATTGTTTTATCTTTCGCATGAGGACATTGCTCTTGTTAAGTTTGGGGGTAGTTAATTTTTATTTTGAATTATTAGATTGTTAATGGTTTTAATTTGGATCTTTATTGTGATTAAGTGTTGCATTTTAGGATTGCATGTTAATTCCAGCTTTGATAGTACGTATGTTTGGGGCCAATGATGAAATTAAAATTGCATGAACAAGTCTAGTAAGGATTGTTGAGTCAGTGATATGATTTTCTTGACATGATTTAAATCTTCATCTGTTTGACACTGATATTATAAGGATAACACATTTTGAAAAATGACCATGTTGGCGATGATAGTTTAAATGGATAGATAATAGAGTTCTAAAGGATGAATGCTAGTGAAATGAAGTAACAATTTGAACAGCTAGTGAAGACTGAATTTAGATATAAACTCAAGTTTGGGGGAAAAATATTTGGAGTATATAAGCTTTGAAAAAAAAATATAATAAACACCGTGACATGCTTGTCTAGTTTTGTGGCCTTTGTTACTTGAGTAAGTAAGCACGGGGGGATTGTCTCTACACCTAGCGCCCTAAGGTCTTAATGGCTTGGGAGTCATTAGTCGAAAGCTCGTTAAGGTAACACTGAAAAGCCTAAGGGAATAAGACAATTCATAGTCATGAGAAAAAAAATGATGAAAAAAAAGGAACAAAAAAATATAATAAAGCGGGAAAAGTGCAAAAAGCCCCCGTATAAAAAAAAGCATAAATATTCCTTTTTGACCCCTGGACTTTGGTGATTGTTTAATTTCAGTTGAATCAAGTGTTTTGATGAGTTCTCAAGTTTATACTGTATGATGTCTTCAAAGAAAGCTATTATCTTTCCTATTTTTGCTCGTTATTGGTTAGCAGGGTTGTTGAACACACACTCACGATATCAGTAATAACAGATTTAGATTTGTTGATAGTTGGGGTATTATTGATCTGCAATAACATGGTGTACTAGCATGTTTTTGTGATTTTTCTGAGGCCTATGAATATATGTGTGCTATTGGATTGCTAGAATTAAGGACATATAGATAATTTGCATTTGCATGGTTGTTTAGTTGTTTTTGTGTCTTGTGTTTTGTTGCTTAAGGACATGCAACGATTTAAGTTTGGGGGTATTTGATGATTGGGTTATATACCCATGAATTGGATATATTTGGGCTTAATTTGTTATATTCTCAAGGTATTTAGATTCATTTTTACTGTGTTTATGTGTTGCTATACAGATTTGGGAGCTGTAGGGACAATTCTGGGAGTTTCAAGCTGTTAAAGGGCATTTTGGTAATTTTTGGAGGTGCAACAATGGTCGTTCAAGTCAGATATTTTTCAATGGCCGTATGAAGTATTCTAGGAATTTAGTTGACCAAGGCGCGTGTTTGACTGGTCGGTTGACTTGCATTATAGGCATTAAAGAGGTGGTTATGTGACAAAAATTGAGTTGGAAATGGATTGTGGTTGGACAAGTGAAGTATATAAGGATTATTTCTATTGATGTAGGGAACTAATCTGCACAATTGGAGATTGATCAAGGATGCAAGAGGAGAATTTGAAGGATTTTACTTGGAGTTTTTCTTCTTCTTCATTCTTTTAATTTATGTAATTCTTTAAGGATGATTTGCAAAAGATTGTTGGTTTTAATTTTTGCTATGAACTAATTTCTTTAATTAAGATTCCAATTGAACCTTTTATGGCTATGAATTAATTATTTGATTTATTCCGATTATTTATATTGAAGTGAATTGTTCATCTTGCTTTATGCTGATTGATTAATTATTTGGCCAATAATTACCTGGTTACTCTAGAAGGAATTGAAAGAGGCATTCTAGGGTTAGAACTGGGCATAGTGACATGTGACTTAGTTATTTGCAAAGTGAATAATTACGTTTGTGAATTGAATAGAAATATTTGTTCACTGCATGTAACACATAAGGAATTGGGATTGAAAAGAGTTTAATTCAATTGTTTTGCATAGGAATATAGCAAGATTAATCTAGATTAAATAGAAGGCAATTGATCACTTGGAAAAGGACTTTTGGAACTTGAGAATTCCTGTTAACAATTCAGTAGGCATAATAATTGGGATAATTAGATAATTGATTTATAATTCATAATTGGGGATATTGGAGTCTTAATCCTTATTTTCCTGAATTTAATCAAGTTTTAGTTTTGTTTATTTGCTTTCTTTTAGATTAATTTCTATTACTTGTTTAATTTAATTTTCTTAATTCGAAAAATCACAATTTATGGTTGTTTAAATAAAATTGAATTGATATAGTGCTAGTAGTTGGATTTATTAATTAGAATTCTCTGTGGGATCGACACTCTATCTTATCACTCTATTACTTGTTGACCGTGTATACTTGCACGTTTGCTTTGATTGTGAAATCAACCAATAATACCATTGTTAACAGGATTATCAGGCCTGCATGTTAACCATGTAATACCCTTCAGGATTATATATGATATTATCATATATACATGATAAGTTACAGAGGGACGCAGAAGTTATATATATATATATATATATATATATTAATTTTTAATAATTTTGTAATTAAAATAAAGAGTTTGTTTTAATCTTGAAATTGGATTTCATGCAATTTAAAAATGCCCATTAAATGATACTCACATATATATGGAATGATTTTAATTCGTGAGATGAATGTTTTATTTATTGATACATATGATGATATATATGATAATAAATGAGATTGATTATGGACTATTGACCAATGTGATTGGATTTATTTTGGTTGGATGTTTAAATGAATGAGTTTTATTAAATGGGGTCTGTGTACCTCGCCTTTTCTGGTTTTCTTCTTGATGTAAATTCTATCTCTCTTCTATGTACTTCCCTTTGACCGGTGATCAAGGTTTCTATTTAAATTAAATAGTTTATGTAATAGGATTAGTTAGAAATTTTTTTCGAAGAACCAAAAATCAAGGAGCAAGGAGCGCTTGAGGACCCATTTTGTAATGGAGCCCGGGGTTAAATGTAATAGTTATATTTAAATGTTTATTCTTGCACCCTAGGGTTTGACCTTTTGGTTCACTTGGTGGCTCTAGTGGACCAAACTAGAATAAAAGTCCATAATCAATTCGGATAGAATATAATATTCTATATGTGCATGCTAGTATTATATATATTATATATAATGCAAACATGTTTCACATGTTTAATAATATAACGCGTATTATATATATATATATATATATATATATATATATATATATATATATTTGCATGCGCGCTAAACAAGATGAGACTAAATAATAACAAACCCCTCAATAAAATTATATTAAGTTGTAACGTTCAAAGATATTTAGAATATCGAGCGTTGCCTTCTAGCATGATAAAAATAAAAAAGCATTGAATATTTAATATGAGTTTGTTGTGCACACATAAGACGAGTATTAAATATTTGAGATGTTGTTTTTATTATATATGATGTTTATAAGGAATTGAACATTACCGCTTTGTTGTGCACACACAAGGACTGTATTTTTCTCTTCACTTATATGGAAATGTTGGGTATGACTTAACTTAAATCATCTTAGTTCGGATGTGCACACATTTGACCATTATGATTTAAGAGACAAAATATAAGGAGTTACATGATGATGTAATTGACATGAGTTGTCTACCTATTTATTTATATATATAGTTTGTTGTGCACACACAAGGCTATATACATTTGAAATGTGATCTTATTCTCACTAGGAAATCTTTAATTAGATATTGTCGAACTATATTGATTAGGGTAATATAGTTTGAAGAAAATAGTGGGAGATACCAATATAAAATAAGACCTAGTTTATTTTTGTAAAATTAATTAATAAATAAATGTTTGCTATTGTCTTTTCACATGTAGAAATTTGAAAATGTCACACTCACTAATTTTACTGCATAGCATACTTGATGCTAACAAACTGACCGGACCGAATTACATGGACTGGTTAAGGAATCTGAGAATTGTTCTCACTGTTAAAAAGATTTCTTATGTCCTAAATTCGCCCGTACCTGTAAAAGTTGCAGAGACAACCTCTAAGGAAGAGATTGCTACTTTTAAACAGTGACAAGATGATGCATCAGTGGCTCAATGCATCATGCTTACATCCATGAGTAACGAGCTTCAACGTCATCATGAAAACATGGATGCTCCTACTATACTACTGCACCTGCAAGAGCTGTATGGTGAGCAAAGTAGGACTGCTAGATATGAAATATCTAAGGAACTCTTTCGATCTTTGATGACCGAGGGTACTACCATTGAGACTCAAGTCTTAAAGATGATCAATCTGATTGAACGTCTTGGACAGCTTGGGTTCGTCATGGATGGGGAGTTGAGTCAAGATTTAGTCTTGCAGTCACTCCCGGACACCTTCTCACAATTTGTTGTGAATTTTCACATGAATAAGTTAGATGTCAGCTTGCTTGAATTACTTAACATGTTGAAAACTGTTGAAGGTCACTTCCCATCCAAGAAGGACCATGTGTTAATGGTGGATGATTCTTCCAAGAAAAAGAAGAGGCCCAAGGTATCTTCTCAAAAGAAGAAATCCAAGAAGGTTAAGGGTAAGGCGAAAGTGAAGGATCAAAAGAAATCTGATCCAACTAGAAAAAGGAATTTGCTTTCATTGCAATAAGCAGGGTCATTAGAAGAGGAACTGCAAGGATTATCTTGCGGGACAAAAGCAGAAGAAGCTTGGAGAAGCTTCGAATCCTAATCAAGGTTTATTTATGATTGAAATTAATTTTTCTAAAAATCAATCTTCTACTTGGGTATTGGATACCGGCTGTGGTTCTCACATATGTAATAATATGCATGGACTGGTCAGAAGTAGAAAGCTGAGCAAGGATGAGGTCATCCTACGAGTGGGAAATGGAGCAAAGGTTGCTTCATTAGCTGTAGGGACTTATTGTTTAGCACTGTCTACGGGCAAGTCCATTAGTTTAAATAATTTTTATTTTGTTTCGTCACTTATTAGAAACATTATTTCAATATCTATATTGGATATGGATGGTTTTGACATAATAATAAAGAACAATAGTTGTTCTATTTATAATAATAATTTTTTATATGGTATTGGTAATTTACAAAATGGACTTTACATTCTTGACTTGCATGAAAGTATACTTCAAATTGAACAAACTAAGAAAAGGAAAAGAGATGATGTAAATTATACCTTCATGTGGCACTGTAGACTCGATCATATTAATGAAACAAGATTATCCAAGTTGCATAAAGATGGGCTCTTAGAGCTATCTGATTATGAATCATATCCAACTTGTGAATCTTGTCTCATGGGTAAAATGACTAAATCTCCTTTTAGTGGAAAAGGAGAAAAAGTTACAGAGTTGTTAGTGTTGGTACACACAGATGTATGTGGACCTATGACACCGACTGCACGAGGAAGGAATTCTTATTTTATTACATTCACTGACGATCACTCAAGATTTGGATATGTGTATTTAATGAAACACAAATTTGAATCATTTGAAAAGTTCAAAGAGTTCAGAAGTGAAGTAGAGAAGCAAACTGGCAAGAGTATTAAGATTCTTCGATCAGATCAAGGAGGTGAATACTTAAGCAGTGAGTTTCTCAATTGTCTCAATGAAAATGGTATAATCTCACAATAGACTCCACTAGGGACACCACAGCTGAATGGTGTATCTGAAAAGAGAAATCGAACACTGTTGGACATGGTTCGTTCCATGACGAATTTTACCAATCTTCCGGTGTCTTTCTAGGGATATGCCCTAGAAGCGGCTACATATCTACTAAACAAGGTTCCCTCAAAATTCATCCCTAAGACTCTATATGGGATGTGGACAGTGAGGAAACCTAGTCTTAAGCATATTAAGATTTGGGGATGTCCAACTTATATGAAAAGGTTTCAGAATGATAAGCTTGGGACAAGATCTGATAAGTGTACTTTTGTGGGATATCCTAAAGAAAGTTTAGGATATTATTTCTATAATCCTACTGAACAAAAGGTGTTTGTTGCCAAATATGCTGCCTTCTTGGAAAAGGAGTTTATCCCTGAAGGGGCAAGTAGGAGGAAAATAGATCTTGAAGAAATTCAAGAACCACAAACCACTACAGATAAAATGGATGAACCTGTCCAAGTAGAGATTCCTTCTGTAACACACCCTATTTGTAAATCTGGAAGAGTACCGAAGATACTTGATAGGTATGGACTTGTCATAGAGGATGACAATGAGGTACACATCATAGATGATGATGATCCATTGAATTACGAACATGTTATGAGTAATAAAGACTCAAAGAAGTGTCAAGAAGCCATGAAATCTGAGATGGACTCCATGTATGAAAACCAAGTATGGACTTTGGTTTCACCACCTAAAGGCATTAAGCCTATTGGGTGTAAATTGGTCTTTAAAAAAAGACTGGAGCAGATGGAAAGATAGAGACCTATAAGGCCCGACTAGTTGCAAAAGGTTTCAAACAAAGACAAGGAGTTGACTATGATGAAAACTTCTCACCAATAGTGATGCTCAAGTCCATTCGGATTTTTCTTACGATTGTAGTTTACCATGACTACGAAATCTGGTAGATGGACGTGAAAACGGCCTTCCTCAATGGGAAACTTGAGGAGGATGTGTATATGACACAACCAGAGGGATTTGTAACAAATCAAGTCTGTAAGCTACAATGATCCATTTATGGATTGAAGCAAACTTCTCATAGGTGGAACATTCGTTTTGATGAGACAATCAAAGAGTTTCATTTTATCAAAAATGAGGACGAACCATGTGTGTACAAGAAGGTTAGTGGGAGCGTTGTTTCATTCCTTGTATTATATGTTGATGATATATTACTGATGGGGAATGATATTCCTATGCTATAATCAATTAAAATATGGTTATCTAAACACTTCTCCATGAAGGACTTGGGAGAAACATCCTATATTTTGGGGATAAAGATCTATAGAGATTGATCTAAAAGGATGCTTGGCTTATCCCAAGGAACGTACATTGACTCGATGCTAAAAAAGTTTAGCATGGAAGATTCCAAAAGAGGTCTCATGCCGATGAGCCATGGAATACATCTTTCCAAGAAACAGGCCTCAAAAACACCTGAAGAAATAGACCGTATGAGTAAGATTCCTTATGCTTCAGCAATAGGATCTATCATGTACGGTATGATATATACTAGACCAGATGTCACTCATGCACTTAGTGTAACAAGCAGATATCAGTCGAATCCAGGAGAAGAACACTGGAAGGTAGTGAAAAATATCCTAAAGTACTTAAGAAGAACTAAGGATGTATTTCTTGTCTACATTGGGTCTGAATTGAAACTAGAGGGCTTCACAGACTCAAGTTTTCAAATGGACCAAGATGACAGTAAATCCGTTTTGGGGTATGTGTTTATCTTAAATGGTGGCGCGGTGAGTTGGAAGAGTTTCAAATAGCAAACAGTTGTTGATTCAGTGATAGAGGTAGAGTACATAGCTGAAAGTGAAGCTGCAAAGGAATCTGTTTGGATGAAGAGGTTCATTATTGAACTTGGTGTGGTTCCTAGCATTACAGGATCAATACCTTTATTCTGTGACAACACCGGAACTGTTGTGCAGGCTAAGGAACCCAGGTCTCATCAGATATCCAAACACGTGTTGCGGCGGTTTCATTTGATCAAAGAGATCATTGAAAGAGGAGACGTCACCCTGGAGTGTGTGGACTCTAAAGACAATATTGCAGATCCATTTACTAAAGCGTTAACACAACAACAGTTCGATCGTCACTTAGGGAAGATGGGTATCAGATACCACGACAATTGGCTTTAGTGCAAGTAGGAGATTGAAAGTAGTATGCATACAAGCCAATCATGTATGATGATAAAGCATATACTTTGTAATCAGTCTTATTTATTTATTAATAAAAGAATTATTTATTGAAGGCATTTAATTATCTACATGGTGCTATTTTAATAATATGTGATAAACCCATAGTTTTAAGCAATGCTTTTAAAATCACGATGAGATCATGCTAATGAGATCTAAATTTTTAGATAGCTTAAAACTAAAATGTTCCTAATCAATGGATTACTAAAAAAAGGGATTAGTGAATCCAGATAGATTGGTACGTACATTGCTTGCTCATTGGACGAGGATGATTGATCTCATGATCATTTGTGTGGAGACACTAAAGTAAGTATGTAGGTGCTTATTAGATAATAAGTTCACTGAATGTGTCTCGCTAAGGAATACCTAATGAAGTTTTACTTGTTTGTCAATAGGAATTCTTGTAGTGATAGTAGTACAAATGATCCTTAGACTTGAGATCATTTATTCCTGATAGGATTAGGAGGCAAAATTAGTTAAAGGAGTTTAATTAATCATCCCTAATAAGATTAGGGAGCCCAATTAATTAAAAGAGTTTAATTAAATAAATAATACCTTATTTTAATTAAATAGGGTTACCTGATATCTTCATAAGAGGAGTCTTATATCAGATATCAAATATACGTGATTCCAAAAGTTGGAGAGTACGCCCCCTTTTTCTATAAAGATAGAAAAAACTAGGGTTTGAGCCAATACACCCTTCTTCTTGAAAATTCTTCTTCCTTGGTGGATCACCTCTAGAGACCATATACTTGGGTGGCTAACATTGATCAAAGGAAGGAATCTACTTGGAGATTCAAGGAGATCGCGGAGAAGTAGGAGTTGAACTTGTACCTGTGGAAGCTCGTATCTACAAGGGTATGATTCCATAACTTCTTGTTCTTCGCTTTAATTGATAATATGCATAAAGGATGATCTGGGTAATTGGTTTTTGAAAATTTTAAAATCTAATTTTATTTTGCTTCCGCTAATTTTGCAATTTGATTGCTACTTTGATCTTCACAAAACCTTATAGAGGATTTTCGGGATGACAATAAGGACAGGTGATGAAGTAAATCAAGGGGACGCACGCCCGAGGGTTCAAAGAAGGCATCTCGCCTTGAGAATTCTCAGCATAGTGAGAAGGATAGACGCCGAAGAAGATCGAGAGGTCTTACTCCCTAGAATCTAAAGAGGGCACATCGCCATGTGGATTCTCGCCACAACAGAAGTGACAGACGAAGCCCTTCTAAGGCAACCAGTTCGAATAGAAAGGGTCGATCTGATCATAAGAAGAGGGGCTCCCCGAAGAAGGAGGTCTCTTCACAACTATAAGGGGTCTCTTCACAACTATTAGCCAGAGAGGTGAAGGAGCTTCAGAGGCAACTGACTGAAGTTTAGCAAGGGAAGGAAAGCTCGGGCAAAAAGGCATCCCCTTTCTCACTGGATATTCTTCGGGAGAAGGCAGATCCCAGTAAAAAGCTTCCCTATATGGAGAGTTAGGATGGTTTAAGAGATCTTTATGATCACAGCTAGGCGTATGATAGATTGATGGACTACTATGATTACTCAGATGCGGCTAAGTGCCAGACCTTTGTGACAACATTGAGAAAAGAAGACAGGCAGTGGATGAGGACCTTGGCTCCAGACTCAATTTCGTCCTGGGAAAATTTGTGTGACAAGTTACATGCTCGGTTCGGGAGCAATAAAAGGAGAGGAAAGCCCACCGGGTCACTGCAACAGTATTCTAATGAGACTCGGGCCAGCATGTTAAAAGGTTCAAGGAAGTAGTGGGGTAGGTGACAGATCTTAACGATCTTTAGGCTGTGGGACTATTTCAAAATGGCTTAGATCTGGTGAAGTCAAAAAAATTGGTGAAGAAGCTGATGTTCAACTATCCGAAGAGCTTGGCAGAAGCGTTTGAGAAGGCTGAGGGCTTCGTTGTGGTGGAAGAAGCCATGAGCAACTTAAAATAGGGCTCTTTGGAAAAATCAAGAGAGAAAAACAAGGATAATTTCGATGGTAATCAGAAGAAGAATGGTGGCAACAATGATCGTAACGATGGGAATGCAAAGAAGTACAACAACAATTGGGGCTCGGGAGGAGGTCGCCCACCTTTTCTGAGTCAGAAGGTGAACAAGGTGTTCACAAACTTAAATACTAATTGGGCTGCCATTCTAGAGTAGATAAAGGACCAGCCCTACTTCGAACATCCTCGGGACAACCTTAAACTAGGGTCTGGGAATCCTTACAAATATTGTGATTACCATCAGGCAGCAGGGCATGATACGAATTCCTATTGGAATTCGAGAGAATTTATTGATAAGAAGGTGCAAAGTGGGGCCTTAGGTCAGTACATTGTAGGAAGAGAGCCCTCGAGGGAGAATCAAAGGAATATTATGCATGTCCAGAACAGTCATCCTGAATAGCCAAGCCAGAATCAGGGGGTGAGACATGTTGTGGACGTAATCACAGAAGGAAACATGGGAAAAATTGCTGGGAAGAAACGTCGGGGGTATCTGGATTCAGTGATGACAGCCGCGGGTAAACCCCTGAAGACCGAAAGAGCATACCCGGGTTCGGTGATTTCTTTCACGGACAAAGATTTTCCTTCTGAACCCATTGAACCCCATGAAGGAGCTCTGGTAATTACTGCAAAAGTGGGTTTGATGGATATAAAGCGGATGATGATCGACAATTGATCTTCGGTAGATATCCTGTATGCGCATGCTTACCAGAGGATGAATCTGGACGGAAGGAAAATGGAGATCGGGAAAGAGGCTCCTCTATATGGGTTCAGCAACGAGCCGGTCAAAGTTGCGGGGACCATTGAGCTGCCAGTCATCTTCGGAATGACCCCACAATAGGTTAAAGTTATGTGTAAATTCTATATGTTGCATATGGATTCGACATATAACGCAATTTTGGGATGACCCGCTCTTACAGCTCTTCAAGCAGTTACGTCGATTCCCCACTTCAAGATTAAATTCTCGACGCTGCATGGAGTAGGAGAAGTTGCTGAAGATCTAGACTTAGCAAGGAGATGCTACCGAAATACATTAATCACTTTAGGTGTGGGGGGTAGTAGACAGAAGCAAACCATGGCTATTGAGATTGAGCTGTTTATAAAAAGCAGTACGGAGCCATTGGTTATACCAGCCGAAGAAACCGAAGTGGTTGAACTAATTTCGATAAAGAATGAGAAGACTGTAAATATAAGTTTGGGTCTACCGGAACCTTTTCGAATGAACCTGGTGGAATTACTTCGGTGTTATGCTGACATCTTTGCTTAGGTACCCAGTGACATGCTTGGGGTGAGTCAAAAAGTTGCTAAACATAGGTTGCATGTGGACCTAACAAAGAAGCCAGTTCAGTAGAAGAGGATGATTTTTGTGCCATAGAGACAAAAGATAATTGACGAGGATAACGCAAAGCTACTGGCGGGAGACTTTATATTTGAAATTAACTATCCGGAGTGGATGGCAAATGTGGTACTGGTGCAGAAGTAGAATGGGAAATGGCGTGTCTGTATAGATTACACTGATCTGAATAAGGCATGCCCGAAGGACTTTTATCCTCTTCCCCACATCGATCAACTTATTGATGCGACTTCGGGGTATGCCCTGCTCAGTTTTATAGATGCTTTTTCTGGGTATCATCAGATTTCTATGTGCAAGGAGGATATCCCGAAGACAGCTTATATTACTCATCGGTCGGTATATAGTTATAAGAAGATGACCTTCGACTTGTTGAACGCGAGAGCTACTTATCAGAGGATGATGAATTACGTGTTCACAAGGCAGCTGGGGTGAAGCATGGAGGTCTACGTTGAAGACATGATTGTCAAAAGTATGTCAGTTCAAGATCATTTGGACAGTTTAGAGGAGTGATTCCATACTGTTCGACACCATAATTTAAGATTGAATCCGACCAAATGCACCTTTGGGCTTGGAGCAGGGAAATTTCTGGGTTACCTGGTCAACAAAAGGGAAATAGAGGCTAATCCAGAGAAGATTAGTGCTATTTTGGATATGAAGTCTCCAGTCTTACAAGGATGTGCTGCGTCTGATAGGTCAGATAACAGCTTTGAAGAGATTCATATCTAAGTCGGCAGAAAGGTGTTTGTCGTTCTTTGATACTTTGAAAGGGCCTAAGAATGCGAAGAGTTTCCATTGGACTTCAGAATGTGAAAATGTCTTCCAGGGAATAAAGGAGTATCTATCTTCGGCGCCTTTGTTGGTGAAGCCAGTTCCTGCTGAACCTTTGTATTTGTATTTGGCGGTAAGTTCATTGGCAGTAGGAGCAGTTCTGGTGCGAGAGATTGGGGGTAAGCAGCACCTGGTTTACTATGTGAACCATACCCTAAGAGATGCAGAGACAAGGTGTCTGAACCTTGAGAAGTTTGCCTTTGCCTTGTTAATAGCTAGTCGGAAGCTTCGGCAGTACTTCCAAGGTCGGTTAATAGTGGTGTACACAGATCAGCCACTAAAGAAGGTGCTGGGTAGACCAGAGGTTTTGGGGAGGCTCGCTGCATGGACAATAGAGCTATCTTAGTTCTTCATAGAGTATCATCCTCGTACGGCTATTAAGGGTCAGGTGTTGGCTGATTTTCGTGCTAGAGTGTTCGTTCTCAGAAGCTAATGATAGTATGGGCGAAGTTGAAGGGTGGGTCTGAGAAGAAAATCATTGTACTCCAGCAGGTGCAGAGTTCATAGACGTTATATGCCGATGGGTCATCTACTTCGGATGTCACTAGAGCTGGGATTATCTTGACAAGTCCAGAAGGGTTCAAAGTACAGCAGGCTATTAGATTCGGATTACGGACAACGAATAATGAGGCTGAGTATGAAGCATTTTTGGTAGGGCTACGATTGGTGAAGAGTCTTGAGTTTCAGAGGTTGATTATCTACAGTGACTCTCTGTTGGTCGTAGAACAATTCTCTGGGGAGTATGAAGCTCGGGGTTCGAGAATGGTAGAGTATCTGGCAGAGTTGAAGGATCGACTTCAGTGTTTTGATTCTTATGAGTTTGAAGGGATAAACAGATCAGATAACTCGATAGCAGATGCATTGGCGATGTTAGCTACAACTGAAGCAAGCACGTTCGATGGGTTGATTTATTTAGAGGTATTGAAATAATCGAGTGTTCAGCATGAGGAGGTGATATGTGTGGAACGTTTTAACTATTGGATAATTGTTAAGTGAATTTTATATCCATGAATCGGGTTCTAATTCAAGCTTATTCGTTGTTAAAAACCTTGATTTCATGTTTAGTTTTACTTGTTTATTGTTATTTTATGTGTAGGGTGGTTGGTGTGGAAAGTGTTGAAAAAGGGAGTAAATGGAGCATAATTGGAGCAAGTATGGAGTTTCACCAATGTTAGAAATCAGAAGGGTAGCCCGTCGGGGTGGGCATATATAAGCCTTACACCTCCGCCGTGGCGGGGGGTCTTCAATATTGTTTAGCAGTAGCCTAGCCTGCCGGGGCGGGCATTTTTCAAGCTATTACCCCTGCCGGGGCGAGGGGTCCCGAATGCTGGCCATCCTATCTTGATTCAAACACTAATGGAACTTGGATTTTTGTTCTTGTATGGCTTTAGGACTCTAGTTGGCATGGAATTGAGCAAAGATTTCTTATCGAGCATTGGAGTGAAGATTTTAAAGGAACGTTCATATTGATTGCAGATTAAGGCTAACGTGAAGGGTGTTCTGATTTATTCTTTGTTTAGTCTTATATTTGTAATTGAAAAGATGTTATCTTTAATTTATTCAATTATTAATTCATTGAGGATGAACTAATTTACTTTTAGGCTTATGATGGATCTTTAAGTGAAACGATGATTATGTAACTTTAATTTCTAGTTTAATAAGTTATTATCCAGTTTATCTATATTAATTTGAGCTTGAATTTATGAATTGTCTGATCAACAGTTCTTTGTGGATTTATATGAATTCGAGAGAGGAAGTACGAGTCTATACTTAGTTAATATAGCATGTGTTCTTGAATTTTGTGAATGAACAGAATCTTGATGAATGTTAAGGTAGAGATATGCTTGACATCGCATGTAATCAGATAAATGACTTAAACTTAAACCTTCTTCAATTATAATTCGCATAGAGATATAGTGAGTTAGTTGATTAAGGTGTTTAACTTGTTTCTATCTAAATTGTGGATTTGAGTTAATACGGTATTAGTACATCGAGAGGTGGCTAGTGCTACATACGTGTTCTTGATTAATAAATTGGGATAGTGAATTAAACTAGAATAAAGGTTGTAAAATCAGAGTAAAGCTTAGGGTGAAGTCGTAAGCCAAATTCTCCAATAATTGGTTGAAATTTTAGTTTTTAATATTTGTGATTGTTTTGTTATCTTAGTATTTTTAATAATTTAGTTTTAATAATTTTAATCATTGATTTGAATGGTTTAATAAAATTAGGATTAATATGAAGCTGATAATTGTGAGTTAAATTCTTACTAAATTTTCTCCGTGGGAACGATACTCTACTTACTATTATATTACTTGTTGACCACGTATACTTGCGTGTTGTGTGTAATTAGATTTTACCCAGCAAGTTTTTGGCGCCGTTACCGGGGAACAATTTTAGTATATATTTTAATATTTTATGATATCAGTTTAATTAGTCCAGTTTTACTTAAACATTTTTATTTTTGTTTTGTTAGTCTTATTTCAGGTTTTTGAAGTTGGTTTATGCAAACGCGGTCCAAAAATCCAAACTTGCTTCCTTTTGAGGATGACATTGAGAAACGATTCCAAAGGCTAAGTAAGTTGATCAAGAAAACAATAGAAGAATTCAAAAACTCTGAAAAAGAAGAAGCAATGGCCGCCGAAGATCATAAAGCATTGAGAGACTTTGTTACACCCAAGGTGACTGAGCTACAGTCAAGTATCACCAGGCCTGCTATAGCTGCGAATACATTTGAAATCAAGCCTGGGACAATTCAAATGATTCAAAATTTGGTTCAGTTTGGGGGATTGGCAAATGATGATCCGAACGAACATTTAGTCAACTTTCTGGAGATTTGTGACACCTTCAGGTACAATGGGGTGTCGGATGACGCGATGAGACTTCGCTTGTTCCTATTTACTCTACGGGATAAGGCAAAGAGTTGGTTACATTCTCTACCGCTGGGATGAATAACTACTTGGGAAGACCTCGCTCAGAAATTTCTTGCAAAATTTTTCCCACCAGCGAAAACTATAAAAAATGAGGAATGAGATAACTATGTTTAAACAGCAACACGGGGAGTCACTATATGAGGCATGGGAAAGATACAAGGAATTTTCTCAGAAAGTGCCCGCATCATGGATTGCCTAAGTGGTTGTAGATGAACACATTTTACAATGAATTGAACAGAAATCTCAGAACCAGTATTGATGCAGCCTCTGGTAGAGCATTTATGGCTAAAAGTTATGAGGAGGCTTACGAGTTGATAGAGACTATGGCAGCTAACAATTACCAGTGGCCCACGGCAAGAATGACACAGGCGAAGGCAGCTGGAGTGTTAGAAGTAGATGGAGTGACGGCAATACAAGCATAGATTTCAGCACTCTCTAAGAAGTTGGATGCTATATCAGGGGTACAGGCACAACAGATTGCAGTTATTTGTGAATTTTGTGCGGGTGAGCATCCTACAGATCAATGTGCAATCAATCCAGTGTCAATGCAATTTGTGGGTAGCTACAATAGAATTCCACAGAATCGTACCAGAATGCATATAATCAGGGGAATAGGAATCATCCTAACTTTTCGTGGAGTAATAATCAACATCAACAAGCTCCACGACCATCATATCCCCCAGGATTTCAGAATCATCAACAACCAGTTCAACATCAAGAGAGGAAATCAGATTTAGAGGAGTTGTTGTCCAAGTATATAACGAGAAATGAGGCAGAGATGAAAAATCAAGCAATGGCCATCAAGAATCTAGAAAATTAGATGGGATAGATTGCCTTTGCATTGAATAATAGACCACAAGGGACTCTACCGAGTGACACTGAAAGAAATCTGAAGGGAAATCATGAGCAGTGTCAGGCAATCACTTTGAGAAGTGGAAAATAGCTGGATGGAACAAGTGCATAAAATTCAGCTAGAACGGATGAAAAAGTTGATGAGAACAAAGTGGTTGAAGAAAACAGGGTGATGATAAACAAATTGAGAAAACGAAGTTAGATGACAAGCCAGTTGGGTATCCTCCACCGTTGTTTCAGTAGAGAGTCCAAAAACAGAAATTAGATAAGTAGTTTGCGAAATTTTTGGAAGTTTTTAAGAAACTCCAGATTAACATCCCGTTTGCAGAAGCCCTGGAGCAGATGCCAAGTTATGCTAACTTCATGAAAGGGATTCTATTCAGGAAAAAGAAGTTGGAAGATTTCGAAACAGTGGCATTAACAGAGGAGTGTAGTGCAGTTTTACAACGAGAGTTGCCACCAAAGTTGAAAGATCCGGGGAGTTTCACCATTCCATGCATGATTGGGAACATGGCATTTAATAAATGTTTATGTGATTTGGGGGCGAGTGTGAACCTTATGTCGTTATCAGTTTATACAGAATTGGGTTTGCCAGCTCCAAAGCCTACGAACATCTCATTACAGTTGGCGGATAGGTCAGTCACGTACCCGAGAGGAATTGTAGAGGACATATTGGTCAAGGTTGACAAGTTTATCTTCCCCGAGGATTTCATAATTATGGATTTTGAGGAGGATAAGAACATCCCGATTATCCTAGGGAGACCTTTCTTGGCTACGGGTAGGACACTAATTGACGTACAAAAAGGTGAACTAACTATGAGGGTCCAAGATCAAGAAGTAAAATTTAATGTGTCTAAGGCCATGAAATTCCCTACGGATGAAGAAGAGTGTTTCAGGATGGATATCATTGATCAGATAATCAAGGAAACATGGGCAAAAGTTTTGGTAACGATCCATTAGAAAAGACACTATTGGGAGATGAAGAGTTAGATGATCCAGAATTTGTGGATTAATTGCAGATACTAGACTCCTTGCCATGAGTTAGCAGATTTAAAGCACCATTTGAACCATTGCACTCGGAGGAGCCACCTTCCCTTGAGCTAAAGCCACTACCTAAACACCTCAGGTATGCGTATTTAGACACTTCTAATTCTTTACTTCAAGATTATTTCACCAAGACTTAACGAATTGCGGGAAGAAAAGTTTTGAGGGTGCTTAGGGAACATAAATCGGCTATAGGATGGACAATCACAGATATCAAGGGAATCATCCAATCCTTTTGCATGCAAAAAATTCTGATGGAAGATGATGCAAAACCGACAGTGGAGCAACAGAGACGGCTTAACCCAATCATGAAAGAAGTAGTGAAGAATGAAATATTGAAATGGTTGGACGCAGGTATCATCTATCCAATTTCCGAAAGTAAGTGGGTTAGTCCGGTTCAATGTGTACCAAAAAAGGGAGGAATGACCGTGGTACAAAATGAAGACAATGAGCTAATTCTGACAAGGACAGTGACTGGTTAGAGGGTTTTCATGGACTATAGGAAATTAAATAAGGCAGCCCGCAAAGATCACTTCCATTTGCCCTTTATCGATCAAATGTTGGACAGATTAGCAGGACACGAGTACTACTGCTTATTGGATGGATATTCGGGTTATAATCAGATCGTTATTGCCCCTGAAGACCAAGAGAAGACTACTTTCACATGCCCATATGGCACATTTGCATTTAGGAGAATGTCGTTCGGCTTATGTAATGCACCGGCTACTTTCCAACGGTGTATGATGGCCATTTTCTCAGACATGGTGCAGAAAAACGTGGAAGTCTTCATGGACATTTTTTTTGTTTGTGGAAACAACTTTGATGCTTGTCTAGAGAATTTGGTGATGGTGTTACAAAGATGCTCGTACACGAATCTTGTACTTAACTAGGAAAAATGCCACTTTATGGTTGTGGAAGGCATAATTTTGGGGCACAAGGTCTCGACTCACGGATTAGAGGTTGATAAGGCGAAGCTGGAGACAATTGAAAAACTTCCTCCACCAAGTTCAGTTAAGGGAATTCGAAGTTTCTTTGGACATGCCAGGTTTTTTACAGACGATTTATAAAAGACTTCTCTAAAATTGTAAAAACCTTTGTGCAGTCTTTTAGAGAAGGATTCTGTCTTTAAGTTTGATGAGGAGTGTAAATTGGCATTCGAACTATTAAAGAAGAAATTAACTTCAGCTCCCGTAATCGTCGCACCAGATTGGAATATGCCTTTCGAGTTAATGTGTGATGCGAGCGACTATGCGGTTGGGGCTGTTTTGGGTCAACGACGAGAGAAGGTATTTCATGTCATACACTATGCAAGTAAAACACTTACGAAAAATCAAATGAATTACACAACTACGGAAAAAGAATTACTTGCGTAGTATATGCCTTCGATAAATTTCGGGCTTATTTGATCGGAACAAAGGTGATAGTCTACACAGATCACTCGGCTATTCGGTACTTAATTTTTAAAAAAGATGCTAAACCACGACATATCAGATGGATTCTCCTTCTACAGGAATTTGATTTGGAAATAAAAGATAGAAATGGTACAGAGAATCAAGTTGCGGATCATTTGTCAAGGCGGGAATATCAGGGCAAAAGGAAGAGGACATGTGTTTAATTAATGAATCATTTCTGGATGAGTAGCTGTTTGAGATCAATACGGTATTTCCATGGTATGTGGACCAACTATCTAGTGAGCAACATCCTTTCCCCTGATCTTACTTATCAGCAGAAGAAGAAATTCCTACATGACATCAAGTGGTACATGTGGGATAAGCCATACCTATTCAAATAGTGCACTGACAAAATGATTAGAAGGTGTGTGCCTTACAGCGAGGTGAATAGTATATTGCATGAGTGTCATTCGTCTGCGTATGGGGGACATTATAGTAGTGAGCGAACAGCAAAAAAAGTGCTTCAAGCCAGGTTTTATTAGCCTACATTATTCAAAGACGCCCACCAGTTTGTTAAAAGTTGTGATAGATGTCAACGGGTAGGAAATATATCAAAAAGGAATGAGATGCCACTACAAACAATTTTGGAAGTTGAAATTCTTGACGTTTGGGACATTGATTTTATGGGGCAATTTCCATCATCATTCGGTAATCAGTATATATTGCTTGTAGTTGACTATATCTCAAAATGGGTTGAAGCCGCAGCACTCCCAACTAACGATGCAAAGTGGTCCTCAAATTCCTGCAGAAGAATATTTTTATGAGATTTGGAACGCCACGAGCTATCATAAGTAATGAAGGTAGTCACTTCTGCAACAGATCATTTACAGCTCTCTTGGCAAAGTATGGGGTCAACCATAAGGTGGCAACATCATATCATCCCCAAACAAGTGGCCAAGATAAAGTTTCAAACAGGGTGGTAAAAAGAATCTTGGAAAAGGTGGTGAACCCAAATAGAAAGGATTGGTCTCTCAGGTTGGACGATGCACTATGGGCCTACCGAACTGCGTACAAAACACCAATTGGTATGTCACCATATCAATTGGTCTATGGGAAAACTTGTCATCTACCGGTTGAGTTACAGCACAAGGCCTACTGGGAAATTCAAAAACTTAATTTTTGATCAAGCAGCTGTGGGGGAAAAGAGACTACTTCAATTAAACAAGCTCGATAAATTCAGACTTCAAGCTTACAAGAACTCTAAGCTATACATAAAAAAGGTCAAGAAAGGGTACGACAAGAAAATTATGCACAGAACATTTGAGCCGAGG